>CM021101.1:119843993-119909329 GCA_007115665.2 Sequoiadendron giganteum | reverse complement strand
TCAGACCACTGTATTTCCAATTTCACTAAATTGGCAAGCTAGTGGGCCCACTAGCTTGCAAATGGCCCACTAGCTTGGCAATTCGGTTAAATTGGCAACCTAACTTGCCTATTTGAAAAAATGGGTCAAAGAAATGGGGTCTCTCGGTGATGTAAATCACTAAGAGACCCCATTTCTTGGACCCATTTTTTCAAACAAACCACTACATTTCCAATTTCACTAAATTGGCAACCTAACTTGTCCTATTTGAAAAAATGGGTCCAAGAAATGGGGTCTCTCAATGATTTACATCACTGGGAGACCCCATTTCTTGGACCCATTTTTTCAAATAGGCCACTACATTGCCAATTTCACTGAATTGGCAAGCTAGTGGGCCCACTAGCTTGGCAATTCGATAAAATTGGCAACCTAACTTGTCAGTTTGAAAAAATGGGTCCAAGAAATGGGGTCTCTCAGTGATGTAAATTACTAAGAGACCCCATTTCTTGGACCCATTTTTTCAAATAGACCACTACATTTCCAATTTCACTGAATTGGCAAGCTAGTGGGCCCACTAGCTTGGCAATTCGGTGAAATTGACTCCCTACCAAACTCTCTTTATTTCTCTCTATCTCACCTCGCTTTCACCTCCCTCTCTCTCCCTCCATACCTCTCCCTCCATCTATACTTCCTTATCTACTCTTTATCTCTCATGTATCTCTACCTCTCCTTCCCTCTGTACTTATCTTTTTCTCCTCTTTCCCTCCCTCCCAACCTCTCTCTCTCTCTCCCCAATTCCTCCCTCCCCCTATTTCTCTCTCCCCCTATGAGGGTTGAGATTATAAGGTTTAGTGTTTAAGGTATAGGGTTGAGGTTATCGGGTTAATTGTATAGGGAATAAGGTTTAGGGTTTAGGATATTAGGTATAAAGTTGATGGTATATGGTATAGGGATGATGGATGAGGGTTTAGGGTTTAAGGTATAGAGTTGAGGGTTGAGAGTTGAGGGATAGTGTTTAGGGTTGAGGGTATAAGGTTAAGTGTATAGGGTATATGGATTATGGTTTAGGATATTGGGTATATAGTTGGGGGTAATGGGTTGAGGATATTAGGTTTAGGGTTGATGGTTTAGGTTTTAGGATTTATGTACAAGTTTAAGGAAGTTTAAGGGTTGAGGGTTGAGGTATAATGTTCAGGGTTAAGGGTATGAGGTTAAGTGTATAGGGTATAGGGATTAGGTTTTAGGTTGTAGGGTTAAGGGTATAAGGTATAGGGTTAAGACTTGAGATTGTAGGGTTTTATGTTTAACATTATTCCTAAACCCTAAACCCTAATCCTTATGCCCTATACACTTAGCCCTATACACTTACCTCCACTCTCTCCCACTCTCCCACTCTCCACTCTCCCACTCTCTCCCACTCTCCCCCACTCTCCCACTCTCTCCCTCTCTCCCTCTTTCTCTATCTCCCACTCTCCACTTCTCCCCTTCTCCCACTCTCTCCCACTCTCCCCCTCTCTCCCTGCCTCTGTATCTCCCACTCTATCTCCTACTCTCTCCCTCTCTCTTTCTCCCACTCTCTCCTTCTCCATCCCTCTCTATCTTCCACTCTCCCCCTCTCTCCCTCCCACTCTCTTAGAAACCCCTATACTATCAAAAATAAAGAAAACTTAATTTAACATAACGCGTGCGCGTTATAACGCGAGCGCATTTTGTAGTTTACTAAAATGGTAAAAAAATCAATATACCCATGATTTGAAGGCCCACAGTCTACATATTCCCCTGGTTCTGCGCGTGCTCCGACAAAACATATATATTTGATGATGTTGTGAAGTGTGCAAGCATCTTTTTCACTTTCCATCACCTTTTCCATGATATTTTTACCACCTTTGCATGAAATAGCAGAGTCTCGACGTTGAAAGACATATAATATCAATTGAAGTTTGAATTCCATTGAAAATTGATATACAATTGAAGTGTGGAAGGGAACAAGCTTTTGAACAATTCAAATTGTTGTGGAGTTTGAAGAAACAAGAAGTTAAGGCTATATTATTGGGTTGAATTCCTCCATTTGAAAGTCTGGTTTTTTAGGTATGTGAAGTCTTTACAAATTTTCTTTCATTCTATTATTGCTTTCTTTCATTTTTGTTTGTCATTATAACCTTAGGTTGTCAATGCACATTTTAAATTAGAAAATTATATACACAATCATTTACACTTGCCAATTAACTTTTTACACTTGCCAATTATAGAAATTCAGAACCATTCACCCAAATTCATCCTTTAAGACCATTCCCAGACCATTCCAAACCATCAAACATCTTCAAAATACCCTGCACAAGGTCAAAAGTTCATTACATAGACCAGTCCTTCAACAATTGATGGGGAGTCTTATCTTTGAAGAGCAATCTTTCTCTTCCCAAGACCTATTCTTTGGTCTTCCTAGGGTATTCCTCTCTACCCTACTCAGGGATCTCTCCTAAACCCCTCTCACCTCATAAGACTCTCCACCAATTTCAAATTCTTCACCATTACTCTCAATTCACCACTAAGCTTCCTTGGGCTCCACACTGAGCCAAAGTATCCTAACCACTCGAGGGGCTACGAAAGGGTATTCTTACTATCCCCTTGTTGATTTGAATCCTTACTGATCCATCTCATAGGATTCTTTCACCTTGTACCCATTGCTTTCTTGAAAAACCCAATTTTAGGCCTTGTAGCCTTTTGCCCAATTAAGCCTCCTAGAACCCATTTTCTTGGATTTTCTCAAAAACGGTCTTAACAACCCCAAAATATTTTTATAGATTATTTCTAGTGGTACCATAGGCTTAAATATTTACTAGGTGTTTAGTCCCTTTGGCATCCGTACATAAGACTGTCCTCATACCCCCTATTTTCGAGGGTTTCTAGGGTTCTGGCTCCTTTTTCCAACTTTGAGGGCTTCAATGACCTCCTCAACTCTCCTCCTTGCACACACATGTCTAGAATACATGCACCTACACTCTCTTGCTCTTGATTGGCACAAACCAGTCCATTTAGCAACTTTCTTTACTGCTATCCTCTCCAAGCCACTAGCCAAAATGCACTTGCACTCGCCTAGTTCTTGATGAATTCACCATCTCCCCTACAAACCAAGACACCACACACCATATGTACACTGTAAAAGCATTCCCCTACTTGATTCCAAGTTTTCATGGTAGCCTTTCCACTAGAATTCAAGTGGGGATCATTATTTCCAAAAACTGGCATGAACCGGCTATGAGACCAAAAACTATAAAAACTTGCAAAACAGAAAGCAATTGAACTAAATGGCTAATATAATGCTTAAAAAAGTAATTAAGTGACACAACTGAAAGAATCAAAGCATTAGACAGGTCCTTTAAATCCATTCTTGACTGGATAAAGGCACAAAAAAAGAAATTCAATGAAATATGCACTCTTCCAACTCACAAATTCCCCTTCCAAAATTCAAAATCGTACAATAGATTTACCACATGCTCAATTAGGGTTTTTATGACCTTATATACCTTTCTCCTACATGCTAGGACCCTTGGTTCGGGCTTAGAGCATCATTAATGCCCTTTTCCCACTTTTAGGACAAATTGCCAAGTCTACATGGACTAATTTGCCTAATTTCATCATTCAGGCTTCTCCAAACTTCAAGGCTCTAGAATACCCTAAGTTTGCCTTAACTCACACATCAAAAACACTATTGGGACTTTACATCATAGTCCTTATTCCCTTGGTGGTTGGCTAGAACCATCAACAATAAAAGACTACTTTTGTACAAGATGATTGTAAGTATTATTTAAATGAAGCCTTCAATGACATATATTTTTCAATTATCTTGAATGGATACATTTTTTAGGAACTAATATTCATCTCATTACCATGGTATATATAAAATTATCCACCATGCTGAAGAAAAAGACAAAGAGGAAACTAATAGACGAAGAGAACGAAACCTTGAAAGAAAAGGAGAGAGTTCGGGTGGCGGCATATCG
This sequence comes from Sequoiadendron giganteum, assembly GCA_007115665.2. Taxonomy (NCBI): domain Eukaryota; kingdom Viridiplantae; phylum Streptophyta; class Pinopsida; order Cupressales; family Cupressaceae; genus Sequoiadendron; species Sequoiadendron giganteum. The sequence continues at coordinate 119,905,349 of CM021101.1, read as the reverse complement.
TGAAAAGAAGAAATTGGAAACGATTGATGAGAACAACCTGATTGTAGAGGAACCTCAACCGTCAAAAAGAGAACGAGAATTGGCAGCACAAAAGGCACGAATGTGAAAGCATCATTGTAAGATAGATTTAGATACTGTAGTTGGAGACACACCCTCTATGACAAGTGAATATGAAGGGACACCATTAAGCACAAGCGAATATGGAGGGACACCATCTAGCACAAGTGAATATGGATGGACACCATCTACTGCAAGTGAATATGGAGGGACACCATTTACCGCAAGTGAATATTGTTGGACACCATCCAACACATCTCTAGTTGAGAGTACATCATCACTCCAAATTGACGAAGAAGGTATGCCATCATTCCCATGTGAACCTCAAGGTATGTCTTCTTCTCCTCCCTGGATCGAAGGTATGCAATCTAGCCCACCTCAATTAAATATTGATGAAATTCCTAATGTTGAGATGTATGTACTTAGGAGAACACCACCAAGAATTTTGCGTAGAAAACCAAAGTATTTGATTAATATTGATGATGAGATTTTGCAGCACATGGAGGGTAAGATTTCAACATGCACTTGTAGAAGATATGTTGATAAGATTTGGGAAAGATTCTTTGAAAGGATAAATGAGACTACAAGATGTCAACTATTTGTTGAAATGATGCGGTGTGTAAATTATAGGAATGTCATGAAGACTCTTGGGTTGAGAACATCGAATGCATCGAGTGAAGACACTATTGTGAAGAATCTAATGGATGCTTATGAGAGTGTGGGTAAGACCTCACGCTCAAAGGATAGTAATGTCACCTGACATGTGATTACATCGACTTTGGTAAGTTTTCAAACAAAGAGAGCTCGCCTAATTAGAAATACTAGTGAAAAAATAGGAATTAGTAGAAAAACTTTATCAAGATCCATTCAAAGGCGGCAAAGAATTGAGGGCAATGATACAAATGAATTATGGGCATTCTCGGGGAGACTATCACAAAAAGATAAAGAAGTTGTCGAAGCCTTCAGAACAATAATTGAAGAATATTGGAAGAATAACACAAGGCCATCTCCAAATCAAAGGGATGTGGTAAGAAGGAGAATCGGTAGTCGGAATCGTGAGCCACATCGAAAGCATTTTTTGGATATGACTCAAACCCAAATTTTTCGGAAATTTGAAAATGATTATCCTCAAATTAGTATTTCTCAAAGATATTTTGAACTGCTTAAACCTTTTTATGTCAAGATAAATCACACATGCACTACTTGTTGTTGTAGACTACATATTGAATTTTCTAACCATTACGATGTTTATCGTTCTATATGTTTAGATTTGCATACTAACGATGTTTTGCAGGATTGTGGTATAGAAGCCCCACCAAAATCTTCAAGAGAGTTCTTATCAAATTTTTTATGTCAAATAGAGGATGGCCAGATATTCTATAGGACAACATGCTTGGATGGTTCATGTGAGCATTGCGGTGGCTTCCAATGTATGCCAGTATGTCAACATATGGAAAGCACAGATGAGGTGGGACAAAAACTAGTAGAGTTCAGGAAGTATAAAAAAGTGGCATATGCTACAAAAGATGGGTCTCAAGCAAAAAGGTGTGATTTGTTTATTAAGAAGATTACAGTGTACAAATTTATGACCACATTTCTTGACAGTATACTATTTGAGTATGCAATGCATACCCATAGAGCCCGATGGTTGGACATGCAGTTCAAGCTATGCAAGGACACCTTTCCAGTTGGAAGCATAGTATCCGTGGTTGACTTTGCAGAGAACTACACTCTACAACCACAACATGAGGTGCAGTCACAATATTACAACTCTACACAAGTTTCGATATTTGTGCACATAGCATTCATTCATGCATCTGATAGTAAAGATGAGCAAAGGAAGGTAATGAGGGAGTACCACTTTTACATTAGTGATGATCGCACACATTTTGCAGAGTTTGTGTAAGGTTGCTTCCAGATGTTCTATAGTGGTTTGGCTCATAGGGGCATAGAATACGATCAACATATAATATGGTCTAATAACTGTGCAGCATAGTTCAAGAACTCGCGCATGTTCTACTAGTTGTGCAAGATACATGTCATTACAGGTGTTCAGCATATGTGGAACTTTTGTGAGGCTGGAGATGGAAAGGGGGAGCATGATGGTGCAGGAGCATGCGTGAAAAGAGCATTAGGACGAGAAGAGTTAAAGTATAAAGACAGTGCAAAGTTGATAGATGAAAAATCAATCGTTGAGTGGTGTAATGCTTTGATGGGTCCAGGTAATGAAGGTACGTCTTCAGTTCGTAGATTTTTTTGGTTGATGGATGATACTAACATTGCACCATATGAAGACTATTGTACACTAATAGGATCAAGTGAGGTACACTCTTTCCTTAGCTTAAATACAAGTTCATGGAGTATCGATACATGAAAGATGGAATGCTTTTATTCTTCATGTACATTGCAAGACTGGAATGATTGTGAGTCAGGGGAGTGGGTTGACAAATGGTTCACAAGTTATCTTAGCCCACTTCACACGTATCACCCTCCGAAGGCATTGGAACTGATACAGATAGAATTATCGGTCGATTTTGACCACATATCAGATCTATTTCAATGAGGTGATATATCTACTTTCTTAGTTGTTGAAATTCCATATCGTTAGATCTTACTTTGTACTGTATTCGTAATGTTGACAAATTCCAAGAGATTTTTTGCACATATCAATGCAGGGCATGTTTATGCAGTTATTGCAGATGAAGACAATGAAGAGGGAACGGACTATTACTTGTGTCGTTGTGTTGAGACCAAAAAGAAATTGGAGGCCCCACTTATAGATGGAGAAAACATCGAATACCCTACAGGCTCAGTTGTGGTTACTGGAACATGGCTTAGAAGGTACCCACATTCAAGTTTTAAACATTGGCTATTTTAGGACTTTGACATGCATCGTAAGATTCTTGATTACTCGAACCTTGTCGTGGCATCCAATGTTCATTTGACCAAATATGGGGGTAGACCTTTGAACAAGACGTTATGGAAGGTCTGTGAGTCTGACCATGAGGCAATACTTGACACAATAAAGAGTAGAGCAGACCCGGATGGTTCGTTGGATTAATTTGTAAGTATATGCACATTGGTTCTTATTAGTTTATACTTGTATGCACATTAATTTGTTTGATGCCAATGCTATCATCTTCTTTTACAGTGATTGGTGTCCCCTTGCAAAAAATGCTGATATATGAGCCATTGAAGAGAATGTCAACTAGAAAAGCAATGCAACATCCTTATTTTGATGCCTGCATGCAACATCTATGAGTTCCTTCCATCTATTTTTATTTCATTTCCATTTTGGATGCTCTTTATTTTTCTCTTTTACTTTGCGTATTTGTAAGTAAACTACTAAGGGTTGATTGATCTTTCATTGCAAAAAATGCTGATTTAAGAGCCATTATCAAAAATCTCAACGAAAAAAGCAATGCAACATACTTATTTTGATGATTTTGACAAATCTCAATTTTGATTTCAAGCCATTATAAGAGATCATGTGAAGCTTAGCGAGGGAATCTCAAGTTACTCATTTGAAGTTAACCTCATGATGAGCACCTATGATGTAGACATTTAAAAAGAATCTTGAATGTATGAGTGACATTGTAAAAGATCTGAGAGAACGAAGTGCCAGAGGCATTGTAATAAGATTTAATTACATAATGAGATATACTCAAATATTGTAAGGTTGTAGTTCATGTTTGGTGTAGTAGCACCTTGTTTTGTAAATGCCTTGAGTAGGAAAATTTGCAAACTTTGAATTTTGAAATGTAAACAATGTGAAAAAGGTCATATAAAGGTCATGTAAACAATTTGTACACATTTTTTTGCAACTCGTGTGAGAAAGCGGACTGTTCCAACACATCCTAATAGGTATTTTTATGGTAAGCATGGTCCTCTTTCACACCGAAACATGTGGAATCGCTCTGAGCTATGTTCCACCGGATTGATCCCTTAAGGGTCCAAAGTGCAAAATAGCTGCAAACTTCAGCATGCTATTACTTGGATATCATGATGCTTAGAAACTTCTCATCTAATCCTACAAAAAGGTGTTGGACACCTCTAGAAAAACCTCTCTCGATTTTGGCTATCTTGTAGTGGTTTTCTCGTGGCGGCAGATTTTCACTTGATGGAAAACGTGTCAAATTCAAGTTGTGCAAAGTTGCAAAGTGGTGCAACTTTCGCTCTACAACTCATGTGAGAAAGAAGACTGTTCCAACACATCTGAATAGGTATTTTTATGGTAGGAATGGTCCTCTTTCACACCGAAACACGTGGAATCGCTTCGAGCTATGTTCCACCGGATCAATCCCTTAAGGGTCCAAAGTGCAAAATAGCTGCAAACTTCAACATGCTATTAATTAGATACCATGATGCTTAAAAACTTTTCGTCTAATCCTACAGAACGGAATTGGACCCCTCTAGAAAAACCTCTCTCGATTTTGGCTATCTTGGAGTGGTTTTCTCGTGGCAACAGATTTTCACTTGATGGAAAACGTGTCAAATTCAAGCTATGCAAAGTTGCAAAGTGGTGCAACTTTCGCTCTGCAACTTGTGTGAGCAAGCAGACTATTCCAACACATCTGAATAGGTATGTTTATGGTAGGCATGGTCCTCTTTCACACTGAAACACGTGGAATTGCTCTGAGCTATGGTCCACTGGATCGATCCCTTAAGGGTCCAAAGTGCAAAATAGCTGCAAACTTCATCATGCTATTACTTGGATACCATGATACTTAAAAAAATCTCATCTAATCCTACAGAAAGGCCTTAGACCCCTCTAGAAAAACCTCTCTTGATTTTGGCTATCTTGGAGTGGTTTTCTCGTGGCGGTGGATTTTCACTTGATAGAAAACGTGTCAAATTCAAGCTGTGCAAAGTTGCAAAGTGGTGCAACTTTTGCTCTGCAACTCGTGTGAGCAAGAGAACTATTCCAACATGTTCGAATAGGTATTTTTATGGTAGGAATGGTCCTCTTTCGCACTAAAACACATGGAATTTCTTCGAGCTATGTTCCACCGGATCGATCCCTGAAGGGTCCAAAGTGCAAAATAGCTGCAAACTTCAGCATGCTATTACTTGGATACCATGATGCTTAGAAACTTCTCATCTAATCCTACAGAAAGGATTTGGACCCTTCTAGAAAAACCTCTCTCGATTTTGGCTATCTTGGAGTGGTTTTCTTGTGGCAGCGGATTTTCACTTGATGGAAAACGTGTCAAATTCAAGCTGTGCAAAGTTGCAAAGTGGTGCAACTTTTGCTCTGCAACTCGTGTGAGCAAGCAGACTATTCCAACACATTCAAATAGGTATTTTTACAATAGGCATGATCCTCTTTTTCACCGAAACAGGTGGAATCACTTTGAGCTATGTTCCACTGGATCGATCCCTTAAGGGTCCAAAGTGAAAAATAGCTGCAAACTTCAGCATGCTATTACTTGGATACCATGATGCTTAGAAACTTCTCATCTAATTCTGCAGAAAGGCATTGGATCCCTCTAGAAAAACCTCTCTCGATTTTGGCTATCTTGGAGTGGTTTTCTTGTGGTGGCGGATTTTCACTTGATGGAAAACGTGTCAAATTCAAGTTGTGCAAAGTTGCAAAGTGGTGCAACTTTCGCTCTGCAACTCGTGTGAGCAAGAAAACTATTCCAACACATCTGAATAGGTATTTTTACAGTAGGCATGGTCCTCTTTCACACCGAAACACGTGGAATCGCTCCAAGCTATGTTCCACCGGATTGATCCCTTAAGGGTCCAAAGTGCAAAATAGCTGCAAAATTCAACATGCTATTACTTGGATACCATGATGCTTAGAAACTTCTCATATGATCCTACAGAAATGTGTTGGACCCCTCTAGAAAAACCTCTCTCGATTTTGGCTATCTTGGTGTGGTTTTCTCGTGGCGACGGATTTTCACTTGATGGAAAACGTGTCAAATTCAAGTTGTGCAAAGTTGCAAAGTGGTGCAACTTTCACTCTGCAACTCATGTGAGCAAGCAGACTATTCCAACATGTCTGAATAGGTATTTTTACGGTAGGAATGGTCCTCTTTCGCACCGAAACACGTGGAATCGCTCCGAGCTATGTTCCACCGGATCGTTCCCTTGAGGGTCCAAAGTGCAAAATAGCTGCAAACTTCAGCATGCTATTACTTGGATACCATGATGCTTAGAAAATTCTCATCTAATCCTATAGATTTGCATTGAGCCTGTCTACAAAAACCTCTCTCGGTTTTGGCTATCTCTGAGTGGTTTTCCAGTGGTGGCGAATTTTCACTTGATGGAAAAAGCATCAAATGCAAGCAGTGCAAAGTTGCAGAGTGGTGCACTTTTCATTCTGCAACTTGTGTGACCAAGAAAACTATTCCAACAAGTCCAAATAGGTATGTTTACACTAGGCATGATCCTCTTTTGCACTGAAACACATGGAATCGCTCTGAGCTATGTTCCACCAGATCGATCCCTTAGGTTGGAGGAGTCTTAAGTTGCAAATTTGTAAGTTGTTTGAAGAAACAAATTTGAAATGATATTGAATGGCCCACTTAGCAATCATTGCATCTAAGTGATGCTCACAGAGGTGAGGCACTAGGCCTTCCTAGGAGGTCACCCATTCCAGTATACTCCAGCTCAAGCGCTTAACCATGAAGTTTTTTCCCCAAGAAGGATAGTGGAAAAGGCAGAATCCAGTGTACTATTAATGAGTGGAAAGGAATTCCTAAGAGACATGAAGGAGGAAGAAGGAGTTGTCTATGCAATCATGTTGAAGCCAAAGGAGGAGGATTCACCTAGTCGGCTACCTATAACAACAGAGGTGAAGCAACTGTTGGATCAGTTCAAGGATATCATTTGTGAAGGCACATTAGCTACACTACCACCTAAGAGGGCAATTAGTCATCAAATTGACTTTGTACCAAGAGCAACATTGCCTAACAAGGCTGCATACAAAATGACACTGGAGCAGAACAAGGAGCTAGCAAGGCAAGTTCAAGAACTTTTGGACCAAGGGTTGATCAAGAAAAGCATAAGCCCATTTGTTGTTCCAGTGGTGTTGGCACCTAAGAAGGGAGATAAGTGGAGAATGTGTACTGATTCTAGGGCCATAAATAGGATAACCATTAGATATAGGTTTCCTATTCCTAGGATAGAAGACTTAATGGACTGCTTAGGGGGGTGCTAGGTACTACTCCAAGATTGATTTGAAAAGTGGCTACTATCAGATTAGGATGAAAGAGGGAATAAGGACTATGATATAAAGTCCCAAGAGTGTTTTTTATGAGTGAATTGGAAATAAGTTTGTTAGGGGCTTGTAGTTTGGGTAAGTCTTGGACACTATGAGCATTTTGAGCAATGTTGCCTTGGCTATTTGTCCTAAAAGTTGGAAAATGACATTAATGATGCTCTTAGCCCGACCGAAGGGTCCAAGAACATGGGAGAAAGGTATATAAGGTCAGAAAAACCCTAATACCTGGGTTGGAGGATTGTTTTCGCGAATTGAGACTTGGAGAGTACATTTTTGTGATTGGAAGAGAGCAAGTTTTCATTGAATTTCTGTGTTTGAGCCTTCATCCAGTCAAGAATGGATTGAAGGGACTTATCTAATGCTTTGAGTCTTCCATTTGTGTCACTTAATTATCTTGTGTAGCATTAGATTAGTCATCTAGACTGACTGGTTATCTTTTTGCAAGTTTTTGGTTTTCTTGGTCTCATTGCCAGTTCAAGCCAGTTTTGTGAATAATGAGTCCCACTTGACTTCCCATGGCTTCTTTCATGGCCACTTGGAATGAAGTTGGGGACTATGTAAATAGTGTACATATAGGTTTTGGGGTCTTGTTTTGCAGGGAGGTGATGAAATCATCAAGCACTAGGCGAGTGCAAGTGCATTCTAGCTAGTAGCTTGGAGAGGACAGCAGCAAGGAGAGTTGCTAAATGGATTGGTTTGTGCCAATAAAGAGTATCAAAGTGTAGGAACATGTATCTCAGTCATGTGTGTTCCAGGAGGAGAGCTGAGGAGGTCGTTGAAGTCCTCAAAGAAGGAAAAAGAGCCAAAAACCATAGGAACCCTTGAAAATAGGGGGTTTGAGGACAATCATATGTATGAAAACTTGTAGGACCTAAGGCTTGGTAAATATTGGAGCCTTGATGATAAAAAGAAATAATTTACAAAAACACTTGGGGGTTGTTAAGATTGATTGTGAGAAAAGTCAAGAAAATGGGTTCTAGGAGGCCAAATTGGGGCAGAAGGCTACAAGGCCTAAAATTGAGTTTTTCTTGAAAGAGATGGGTAAAAGGTGAAATAATCCAATAAGATGGATGAGTGAGGAGATAAATCAACAAAGGGACAACTAGCATACTGGTGCGGGGACACCTCGACTCTTGAAATTTATGACAAGCTTCATAATTTTGTAATGTTTTACTCATTTAGAATTTCGTGGGACCATGTTAAGAAATGGTTAAGTGTTTAAAATTGCAATGATATATTCATCAAAAGGATTAAATGACTATTGTAACCGAATGGGAATATTGGGTAGATGAATAATTTGTTTAACTACCCTAGAATCTCTATAAAGAGACAACATGTAACCGAATACGGGGAGATAGAGGGAATAGAGAGTGCAACTACGGGAAAACAAAAAAGAGAGTAAACAAGAGGGAGAAGAAATCAGGCTCTTTGGCCGAAGAGCCATTTAAGGCATGTATGTTTTTGAAGTGTTAATATCTGGAATTCGTTAAAGAGGAGTTTCCATTTCCCATCGTGTCATTCTCTCTATCTTTCCTGGTTTATTGTTTTGCAAATAGTGAATGCAGATTAGTTTTGAAGGATTCACTATTGTTTTGAATGGCATGGATGTCTTGTTTTCGAGTTTCTTTATGACAATCCCGAATGGAATGGGAAAAATGGTTTCAATTGATAGGGAATATACATAATATAACCGAGTGTGAAATTCTTGTATGGTTTTAAATGTATAACGGTTTTCAAAGAAACCATTAGATTGCTCGACCATTGTGTTTGAGCAATGTGTGACTCGGGCTTTGAACAGTGAAAAGGTGGCAGATAGAGTTAGAGGCTTAAGAACATGTCTTGATTAGTAGTGATCAGTAGTGATCAGTAGGTTAAGGAGTGAGAAGGGTGGATGAGCCACTGTCTTGTGCTGTTTCCTCTGCATCAGAATGGTATCAGAGGTAGAAGGTTCTGAGCGTGTAGAAGGCAATATACACTAGGAAGAAGCATGGGTTCTTGGTTGCAAGTTGATCCATCCAAGTTGCAGGAAGGACGCAGTTGTTCTTGTGTGTGTGAAGATCTCAAGTTGGGGTCTTCGTATTGTCTACACCAAGATGAAGCTAGGTAGAAGGTGCAATGAGAGCAACCACTAAGAGAAGGGTGGGAAGCATCTTCTAGAATCTTGTGTGGGTAAGATGGCAATATTCAGGATTCAATGGCAGTATTTAGATATATAAATATTGTGATATTGCTATCAGGATTCAATCGTGTATTTTTACAAGTCAAACTCATTGACCCATGATTCATTAGTAGTGGTTCACAAGAACCCATCTCTCATGATAATGAATGGTTCATAAGGAGGAAGATAAATCTTCATACATTTCTTCTATCACAAATGAGATAAGTGCTTGGTTTCATGAAGGTCATGAGACAACCATTAATGGGGAGTGGATACATGAAGAACTAATGGAGAATGATAATGGCTTCAGACCTGCTATAAAGGAATTTTTTTTTGTTTCAATGATGCAAGAGGGTTTTGGTTTCACTACCAAAATGAGCCTACAAAGAATGCATGTGAAACTCCTTTTGACCTTGAGGGTGTACTTACTACATCTCAAGGATCATGCATTGAGGATGACATAGATCAATGCTACAACTAACCGATTAATAATTATACACGTGAATAAGTCAAACATGTACATGTCAATAAGGGAACTACAAGTACTCATAAACACGTAAGCCTCAAAAAGTATACAAATGAATACATAGTATACACAAATTAAAACAAAGTATATGCACGAATACAAGGTATATGCATGAAAACATGTAAGCTACAAAGTATACACTCGAATGCACGTAAGTCACAAAGTATACACGTAAGTTGTAAAGTATACACTTGAATATATGTAACTCATATCTATTGAACCATCAATTTAGAATGCAAATATGGACAAGCATCGAAAAAAGATATTTGTATTAACCAAATAGCAATGTAGGCATACATAAATATATGTCGATATAAGTATGAAATATATGTACAAAATAGCCATATAGGCTTATGAGAATGTCATCTAGGCATACAATGTCAAATATGTCCAATGAAAAATATGTACAAAACTGCCATGCAGACATACAATAAAAGACTATGAATCAAAAGTCATTGCTCTCCATGCCCAGGAAATAAAATCTTTCCCTTTCCTTTTTGCTCGGATGGCGATAGGTCTGTCACTCATTTTTGCTGCGCTCGTGGAGTGCTCCTACTACTCCTCCTAGGGTTTAGTTCATGGTGAAGTTTTAACTGTTACAATAAGAAGTAAAGACATGAATATATAGAAATTACATTATAAAAAATGATATATTTGACAAAATAATCACTTACAGCCATCTCACGATCTCTCTCCACAAAGGAAATATCCTCACACCCATGCTAAGGCATGCTCAAGCCCTATATAAACCATACAAATAGACAAAAACTACGTGAATCAATAATGGTTTGATTTCTGACTAACTAACATCTATAACAACAAATGTAAATTAAAATTTACTAATTTGCCTCATACCTCTTTTGTCAAAGCCATCGAGGATTGTATAGCAGATGTCACACCAATATCCATTGCCCTTGTCACATTTGGAGGTGTATCATCTCACAACAACTGAAAATAAAACAATAAATTATTCAGCATAATCAATGATGTGCATGTATAAACTACACAAATCTATTAAGTACTTGATTCATTAGTTAAAATCTTTATTCTATTACCTGCGTGAAGGTTTGAGTAAATCCACTGCCACTGGGAAGTGTTCCATCAAAACCTCCAATATTAGTTTGTTCAACATCCAAAATTGCATATTAAATTACCATTCGTAAAACAATTCCATTAACATGCAATAAACTTATAATTGTTTACTGGTTACATACCCTAGCGATAGGTGTATTGCAAAAATAGGTTGGTGGGGGGCCGGTGTATCCAGTCTCAACACTATGACCCTACAATTTTATTAAAATCATAAAAAATTTTTAGTTAATCTTGCATTTCAAAATCAAAATTTAATAAATAAAATTTAATGAACACATGCAATAACTTTTACCTGACTATCAATGCCATATGCCTCATGCAAAATGTCAGCTGCCCTCTCCATCTCCATAGTTGTAGATGGATCCTATGTATCAGTCTCCTGAGGGTCGATGGGGTCATGTGAACAAGTAGCCCCGCAAGATTGACACACATGTGTTCAAAGACCACCACTGGAAGACTCCCCTAGATGGCGCTATAGAAAATGGCTAGTATGATGGATGACACTCTGGGTCAAAGTGCTGATTGCCTGCAATGTCTCTACGTCAGCACTTTCCTTCATGACGGAAGGCATAACAATGTGCTCATGAGGCGGCCTAGCGAGAGCTCATCTACCTCGCTACGTAGGATCCGGCTGTGCATCAGGTCTATCCTGAGCTGACCCCCCACCTCTCCCCTGGAAATCCCTCATATCAAAATAGTTTGGGATTTTGTTCAATATGAACTCATTGTATAGTTTCCTAAGGAAATATTGCGGGACCTCGCAATTGTTGCACGGTGGGTAATCGAAGACCATGTACCACCTATCATAAAATCACTCCTTCATTTGTTGGTGGTGGCACCAATGGATAGGAAACCTCTTTGCATTGAGGGTAATATTTTGATTTGTGCGTGGGTTAGTGAATAATGAGCACAAATCACCTTTTGTTATTTTTAAATCTTTCACATCCTTGTATGATAGTTTATTTGTATAATACTCCCTAGCGGCCTCCCTCCTATCTTCCCATCCAGTTATTTGTTTGCTAATTGAATCCACATTTGTTAACATATCTTTCAAGGAATTTGCTAGGGTCATTCTTTCTATGGTTTAACCATTTGGATCACTCAACCTATTGATCAAATCCTTAATTTGTTTTTTTTTATTTTCAATTTCACTCATTAAATTTTGTTGAGTGCCAGGAGGGGGTTGAGTGATTGGTGGAGGAGGTTGATTTTGTGGTTGATTTTGATCTTGAGGATTTTGAGGGTTTGCAGGTTGATTTGCATCTCCTAAAATTTCAAACAAATAGATATCAAATTCAACCTAAAACTAACAAATTCAAAATAAAAAGCATAGAATCCTTACCTCTTACAGCTCCTCATCGTCATGGCACCATCGTTGTGAAGAAATTCCTCTCCTCGAACATGAGCTTGCTATTTTGGTGTTTTTGGCCGCGGGTGCACAAAAAAAATAGTCAAAATGCAAATGAGAGATTTGCATTTCTTTTTTTACTTCTAATAGTTGATAACACGAGCACGTTATAATGTGCTCGCGTTATCGCTTTGCAATCTTTATCCACTGGACCTTACCTAGGTTTAACCAACGACATAACGTGAGCACGTTATAACGCGCTCGCGTTATGTCCAATTTTTTTATTTTTTTAAAGGGTGTCCACGGAATGGCTACCCATTTCCATGCACCCGCCCCGCGACTGTTTTGCACCTATGCGCCACTCTGGATGTGTTGGTTTATCTAATCTATGTGCTAAATTAAATAAAATTCTATGTGGTAAAACAAAATTAAAAAAAATAAAAAATAAAAAAAGCATTCAAAAATGATTTAGAAATTGATAGAGAGGTTTTGATCGACTTACCGGAGGTCTATAGGCTGTGGGTCTTTGATGACGGTGGCCTCGCTTGAATCTATGGCGCTCATAAGGGATCATCATCGCTAATATCTCTCTCAAAGTTAAAAAATTCTCAAAGGTTACTGTTCAGATGAAAATGAATTTTCACCTTTTTCACCTTTTAAAGGGGTAAAAGTGGCAAATTATTTTTATTTTTGACTATGCAAAGTGCTATTTCGAGAGCTAAATCGCCAAATTTTCTCCAAAATCATTTGAAAATCTTCCAAATCATCCTCATCATCATTCTCATCACACGATTTATCTCTCGAGGGGGCATATAGCATCATCAGTTAAATTTTTCAAAATTAGGGGCAAATTATTTGAAGCAATACGTAAAACACATCACTTCAGAAAGGGGCAAAATGTACACATCTAAAAATGGTCACGGTTAACCAAACTTGTTAATTAATTAAATATGAATTATTTAATTAATATTCTTAAGTCATCTACATATAAATAAATTTAATTATTTATTTATATATTGTTCATTTTTCCAATTCATCTAATTTAATTAAATAAATAAAGTTTATTTAATTAATGCTACCTTCCTCTTAATCAATTAAATAGATTTCACAACTTATTTATATTAATTATCACAAGTTTAAATTCTAAATTTAAATGATATTCTTCATTTCGCATTTAATTAAATATGTTCAATATTTAATTAAAACACTTTTTAAATTCTTCACTCTTCTCACATAATTAAATATTTTTGATATTTAATTAAAATATTTTCATTTCCCACACATAATTAAATATTTATTTATTTAAATTATGGGGACACCTTTCATTTGTCTCTTCATTTTCCACCTGTCTCTTAAACTTCCATCTTCTTTTCAAATTCTCGATCTCTCAATGTTCATTTTAATAGGTTTGAACTCAACTGTTGATCTTGGCCAATTGAATTTTTTCCTTCAAAAATCTATAAATACAGCCCTCTTATGAGTTGAAAAGGACCTCAAATTCTAGATTTTCATACGTAGTTATTATAGTCACATTTTAGTTTTATCAAGCATTTCTAGCATTTAATTAGCATTTCAATTTCATAGCTTAAAGCATATTAGCAATGCACATGCATTTTCATTAATCTCATTCTCTCAAGCTATCATTCTACAAGTTTCTATTTAAAACAACTGAGAGCCAACATCTTGAAATGAATCCTTGGAGATAGAGGACAATGGGATGAATTTGAAGAAGTTGCCTATGTTTAGAGTTTGCGTTTTACTTTCTTTAATTTAGTTTCTTTAATCTAATGTTTCATTGGTGTATTAGATTAGATTCATTTTGATTTACACATTCTAACATACACAATAACATCTAACAATGCTAGGTAATAGTTCTGGTGAAGCTCACAAATCTTATTTTGGATTTGCTATTTGATTTTCCACTTCGCTATGCCCTATTCTTCCCTTTACTGCTCTTCACATTAATTTCACATTACTTCTCTGGTATGACTCATAGTTAGAAATTTCTATTTAATACCACTTCTATCTCACTCACATCTCACGAATCACACACTTAAATGATGAAAGGAATCTCTTATTTTTATCTGCAATCAAAGACTAATGAATTAACATTCGACTTCATATGGTATTAAGATATTTTAACTTGTCAGCCAGATCCACCACAAAATCTTTATGTGCATCCTCCAAAGTCGGTTAGGACCAAGAGAGGACCCAAACAATACTTAATCCAGAAATAAAAATTATAAATAATTTCATCTTATACATCTACAAATTCCATCATTGTCGGGTCAGCCTTCTCGCATAGATAATTGATAGATTAATGCACCCTATAGCCTAGATCACTTATCAGTGAGTGGACACCAAAACTAAGATACTACAAGCCTCTGCAAACCTTCTTTAAGGATTCATAACCCAAAATCCATGTTTGGTGAGATGATTAGATGAACTCTAATACCTTTAACCGGATCTCCTTTTCTTTGTTTTGTTCGAACGGTAGGAGTCAAAAGTAGTACTACTCATTTAAATGCAATACTTGAGTTGTATGACCTGGGTTACCATCAACGAAAACACCTACAATAAAAACTTCTTAGGCATATTCCAACAGTCTCCCCCTTTGGCATTGATGGCAACACTTAGTGAAAAATGACTAAGTGTTGGAATCACTACAAGTATACTGCCAAACTACTTGTTGCACTTTTCTCCCCCCTGAGATTCATAATTCATTTTTCACTACATTCTCCCCCCCTTTAACATCAGTGACAAAGATGGGATGCCATATGCCAAAAATTTGACCAAAAAGGTGGCAAAAAGGTGACAAAACACATATTCAAAATCATCCGTCCTTTAGATTTGGCATATATACGCTTATAGTCCTTCTCGACTTCAAACAAAATTGCTAAAAATTGAAAACTCTTTACTGATTATCTTTTAGAAAATTGGCTTCTTGTTTTTCTTCAATTTCAAAAGAAAATTCTATCAACTATCAATTGCAATTCCAATGTTGATAATCAAGTTGTTTTTCTTAGAAGTTTTGTTGATAATTTGAATGAGAGATTCAAGAATCGTGATTGCTTCTTCCAACTTTTCACCATTTTTCAAAATTTCCACCAACTTCTCCATCCTACATTCAACTAAATCTCTTACCTTCTAAAAAGTGTCCACAAGAACAATCTTGGATAGTTAAATTTTTGTTTGAGTTGCCTGCAATTCCCGGATTCTTCTTCTGATGACTCCGTCTAAATCCCGAGACATCAATTTTTTTACCAATGTAGTTTAGTTCTATCTTCATCTTATCCAACTTCTCCTTGTAATTGTTGACTGCATAACAAACACTATAGTTGTAGATCTTTATGGTTGAGTCAATCCACTTCCTTAACTCATTCATTTTATTTTTAAGCTTAGCAAGGGACAGTCTAAATTTCTCTTTCAGGTGAGAGATAATTTCACCTTCTTCTCAACCTTTGTCTTTAGATCCCAATGATTCTCTGCTACATTCAATCATTTCTTTAGGTAGACTATCCTGTAGACATTCAAATCTTATCTTGCAATGCTCAATATGAGCATCTAGAATTTCTAGAATTAAGTCCTAATCATAAAATGGCCTAACTGACCATAATCTTGCAATTCTCTACATACCGCCTGGACTTTGGATAAGTTGCTGAATTTTTTCTTTTGATAGATCTTCTTCCTCTTCATTGTATTTTTGAATGCATGAATTTCTTTCTAGTTGATTCTCAGGCTCTTTGTCAGATTCTTCATCTGGAATGTCCACAACTTCCTTCTCTTTCCCCTTTCCTTCAATCTTAGGAACTTTACTTTTCAGAAGGTTGTATTCAATAGTATCCCGACCTCTCTTTTTTCCTCTAATAGTGCTACCGGAAGAGGAACCAATTTCCATTGTCCTCATCGGAGGGAAATTAACAAGTGATCCACATTTCGCAAGCACGTTCTTACAGAAAAATTGAAATTCTAAATCTCAATTAGACAGACTCTTAGCATAAGAGTAGATTTGGGTGCATACCGGTTTATCTGATGTCCATTCTATATTGTCAATTTTTGGCAATGAATTCAAAAATTACATAACCAGGCATATAATTAGAGTGTTAAACTTGAATGGATACCTCGATTCTTTTGTCAATCGGACATTCTCCAACATCTGATCTTTCAACAATCTGCATAGTTTAAAGTCTCGACCTTCAATTATCATCTTGTGAGCAATATATACTGCACCAGCTGAGCCCCTTCTCGATTTCGGTAGAAGATTTTATAGGTTATGTTGTGCGTGATGTACTTCATGATAGGATGTTTTTCTGTTCCTATCAACAAAGCTCTTTGATCTCCAATTATCACAGTTAGGGTTTCTACCTCCTTATTTCAGATAAATTTGTTTTTAGGAACATCATCATCTTTGCAAAATCAAGTTAATTTCTCAATTACTTCTCTTGAGATTATGTACGGTTTTTCAAAAGTTAACACATCAGTGTGCAATCTATTCAACAAAAATTTTATGAGTTCTGCATCCTCAAAGTACGAAAACTCATTCCATATGTCCAAATTTTCGTGTTTGGCTTTGTTCAATTGTTTCAATTCATCAGGAAGCAATAGATTCCTCATAGATCTGAATTTTGAACTATTGTACTCATTCAATGTGATCAATCCTTTAATTTTCTCCATTCTTTGTCATTTTTAGGGTTCGCAACTACACATCGAATTATATGAATATTTCAAGAGTGATTTGAAGTACCTGATAAATTTGCTGATGAATTCGCTTTTACTGCTTCGAAAACCACTTTTTGAGTGCTCTCCTTCTTCTCTAAGATAATGCAAAGTGACAAATGACAGCTTTGGACTTGAATTTTATAGCTCGCACATGTGTAATAAATGGACTTGCACTAAAAATTTTGGAGACTATTTTCTCAGGTGATGACATAAAAGTATTATGCAGATCAACAAATTTGCTCAATTTCTTTTTCTGAAAACACAAAAAATTCTCTATTTTCTCCATTCCAATATCATTTATAGACAAGGGAGCAAGGATTTTCTAATAAAAATCCCCTCAGGCCAGTGGCCTTGATTCAATTACCAGAGGCACGTTCTGGTATGGAACAATTTCCAACATCAGAATCATTTTTCTTCACCCATGTCTTCTTCATTTGATCTCTAATATCTTCCGTAGTTATCCTTTCCTTTTATTTGTCATTTTTCTCTATTTTCTTCTCTTTGTATACTAGAATTCTTTTGTTTGTGTTCTTGCTTCTACATAATCTAGCAATATGTTCATACTTGTTACATCTATAGCACACAATGTTTCTTTGTCCATTCCATTGGTTTCTTCTCAATCTACATTGATTAGGAATATGTCCTAAATTCCCACATGCATAACATTCAATGTTTCTTCTAATAATAGAGTGACTTGACATATTTATGACCATGATTTTTGCAATTGAAACACTAACGAGAGAATGATGAATCTTTTGTCATTAAATTTCTTCCACACTGAGCAACCATATGACCAAACTTATTACAGGAAAAACAATATCCATTAAATTTCTATGCATTAGGTTGTGTTACCGGATACCTTCCATTTATGTCATGTTAGAAATTATTTTGTGTTGATATGGAATTTTCTCCCTTTTCATATCCAAGACCTCTCTTATCATTTCCACTCTTTTGTCCTTGAGTTAGCTCATCAAGATTTACTTAACTGATCTTAAACCTTTCTTTGAATTCGTTTGCAATGCCAAGATCATTCTTAAGAGTAGTAATCTGCTTACCAAGTTCTTCTTCATTGTTTCCAGTTCTTTGTAATTCACTTTCCAACTAATTAAGTTCTCCACTTATTCTACTACATTCATCAAAATTCTCTTTCACGGTTTGAGCAAGATTTTCTTCACTTTTCTTCCTTTCCTCTATATCTTTGGTCATCTTTATCACAATGGATTCCATCTCATGTTTCATATTGGTTTTATCTCTGGCAAGCTTTTCACATTCTCCAGTTATCTCCTTCAATATTTGATTCAGGTGAGCAAAATCTGTATCTTTGTTTCCCTTATGTTGTATCTGATCACAAAGATCTTTCATCTTTACCGTAGATTTGACTATCTGATCCTTTAGTGATTGGATGAATTTCTTAGCATCTCTGAGATTTTCTTTCAATTCTTGAACTTCTTCTTTAGAATGATCAAGGTCATCAAGAGCTACCATAAGTTTTTGTTGAAGACTACCAGAGCCGATCATATTCCAAGATCCACCTCAAGCTGTAAAAATCCTCCAGGGGAACTTGCTTTGGTACCAATTTTTGGACTCAAGGGGACACTGAGTGGGTGAATTGTTCAGTTCTATTTAACTATTCATCCATTCGAAACATGAAATAATTTCATTATTGTATTTAAGAAAAGATGTACATGGATTGAAAATAAACATCCATAAAAAAATGACACAAAAATTTTTGCGTGGAAACCCTGTTAGGGAAAAAAACACGGTGGAGATTAATCCACAATTTGAGTACTCAAAGTATAGTGTTTATAAAGGAATGCACTTGCATTCAGGCACGCTGCCTAGTTCTCACTAATCAAAGATAAAGGCTTACTACATACAAAATTTAGATTACAACCATTTGAAGAGGTGAACTAAGATGATAGCTTTTCACATGCTAGGTAACAGTTTTGGTGAAGCTCATGAATCTTATTCTAGATCTTCTCTTTGATTTTCCACTTTGCTCTGCCCTGTTATGCCCTTTATTGCTCTTCACATCAATTTTACATTACTGCTCTACTATGACTCACAATTCACACTTTCTATTAAATACCACTTCTATCTCTCATATCTCACAAATCACACACTTAAATGATGAAAGGAATCTCTTATATATATCCACAATCAAAGATTAATTGATTCAACAGTCGATTCCATACGGTATTAGGATATTTTAGCTTGTTGGACAGATCCATAGAAAATAATTTATGTGCATCCTCCGAATTTGGTTAGGACCAAGGGAGGAACCAAAAAATACTTAATCCAAAAATCAAACTTATATTTAATTTCATCTTGTACATCCGTGAATTCCATCTTTGCTGGGTCAGCCTCCTAGCATAGATAATTGACAGATTAATGCACCATACCACCTAGATTTCTTATTAGTGAGTGTGCATCAAAACTAAGATATTGCAAGCTTCTACAAACCTTTTTCAAGGATTCATAACCCAAAATACTTGTCCGGTGAGATGATTAGATCAATTTTTATACCTTTAATCGGATCTCCTATTCTTTGTTTTGTTTTGTCGGTAGGAGCCAAAAGTAGTACTCCTCATTCAAACGTAAGACTTGAGTTGCATAGCCTGGGTTGCCATCAATGACAACACCTATGAGAAAAACTCCTTAGCCATATGCCAGCAACTTGAGGGTGGTAGGTGATTATGCTCTCAACTTGTGCAAACTAGGTGATAAAAAAAACTAGACCCATCCATTTTATGTGTCACTGCGATTCAATAATTGAAGTATCCTCTCCCCTTACACACTTGTACGATCTTGGGTGAAGGAGAAATGACTATTGACTCTAGGACTTGGGACTTCCTTGGTGGGAAAAATTACTCACCCCAAGGTGACTCAAACTCGTAATGGAGCTCTTTGGCCTATCTACTCCCGACCGATACATAAATGTGAATCCTGATGAAAAACTTAAGATAACGACGGTGGATGTGTCACATGGACAAGTGAACTCCTCAAAACCCTGTTGAGTGTAACCTCTTTAGGCTAGGTTTCCTCCTTATTAGAGCTTATCTTTCCCCATGTGTGACCACTCAAATGGGGGTCCCAAACTAAAAACCTTTGTGTAGTTGCCAAAATCCCATCTATTTGCTAGCACAACAATGATCGTTGTGAAGGCATCCACATTCTCCCAGTTCTTAGTAGAGGTGATCAACCCACCATGGGAGATTTACTGGGGTTGGAATATTGGTTGACTTGAGAAGTGAGTGCACTCTAAGGGGGAGCCTGTGTGGCCAAAGTTTTGAATTCATCCGCTAATAATAAGTGCAGTTGGGGAAACCCACGTGGAATCTAGCAAATATTTTCCTTTCCAACCTCAGGATTTGTGCTTGTATTGCTAAAATCAAACAACATTCATGATTGAATGTGCCTTGCATGTGTTTATTCAAAGCATTGTCAAAACAAATCAAAAATCAAACCAAAATTTCATAACATTTCAACTTTTACACCAATTGAGCCAACATTTTTTTCCAAACAAGTTGTTTAAACCAAAGATTTTCTCACTTCATTTCCCATCATTCCATCACATTCATTTTGCATCACTTAAACAAATATTAGGTTGCATACACTTTTTTGAAAACTTTGGAATAGGGAAACTTACCATATCTTGTCATATTCCCATTGCTACAAAGAAAAAATATCATTGACCTTATCACTTTTCACATTAGTCCTTGTCACTTCTTTAAACTCATCAGTCTAGTTTAAGGCTCACCTTGTCAAACTTGTCACTTGTCATCCACTCGTTTTGAGGTCATTGATAATTTCATTTGGAAACATTGGACTATCCTAGGTTGGCTAGTAATTCCTTCCTTAAGTTTCACAAAAAAGGTGCATAGTTCATACCATAGTCATCTCAACTGCATAGCATTTTTGCATATCTTATTCGAAAAATACCAAAAATATAGTCTTAATCTCATATCATTTACATTCGCCATTTTGAGAAAATATTTTCATGGTTGAAACTAGATTAAAAAAGAAATGAAAGGCCATGGATAACAAGACAATATAAATTTGGGATGTTCATCTCATGAGAAATCAAAGATAACAAATATTTTTGAACAATTCCTCATTAGAGATAGAGATGGAAATGTATACATAGAAGAGGTAGAGGTTGTTTCTCAAAATCCTGATGTTGCCTCTCTAATGGATGAAATTGTCAGACTAGAAACTCAAATATTCTTGGCTAAACTATTGCATGAAGGATAAAAATTACCCCAAGGATTTGATGTCAATACCTTACGCGTTGCAACACCACCAAAAGACAACACACAAACAAGCCAAGTAAAATCTTCATTGCAGCTTATACTTTCCATACCTATTGAAGAAAAAAGCCAAAATACCACAAACCCCAACACTTCATCCATCCTAGCAACACAATATATGTCACAATCAATGACACAAACCACATCACAACCATTATTCATGACACAACACTTGGGATCAACATTTTCTTCCCTTGGGTAATCATCTAAGGCCATAGGGCCATCCACATCTAACATCCTCGGTAAACGTAATCCAAGAAAGATTCTTATCCAAGGATCTCATTCGAACACAAACTCCATGTCACAAGGTCCTTTTTTTAATACCAACACCTTGCAAGGTCAAACCATGAACATTCCATCTAGCCAAAACATAAAAAAGTCACATAGTTATAACCCTTTTCAGAAAGGACAAGGGGCACACGCTTCAAACCCTTTCAACATATCATATGGATCCTCTTTTGGACATCAAAATCCACATGGAAAAATACAATACAACACATCCACTTCACACATTCCAACATATACATCACACGTTCATACCTATACACATAGTCAAAATCCACCTCACATGCACCACATGTCATCTCACCATAATACAAACATGGAACTTCAACATAATGTCACCCAAAATCCTATAATAGATGCCTGGACTCCTCAATTGGTTTCTTTGCAAAAAAAGGTTGAAGGAATGCAAATATCAAACAAGAAAACATACACGTCACATGACTTACATCCATATCCATATGATCCTAGCATTTACATGCCACCATTCCCTCATGGGTAGATCATACCTAACTTCACCAAATATAAGGAAAAGACAAATCCACTTGAACACATAAGGGAATTTAAAACAATGTGTGTAGATGTGGCCTTTTAACATACTTACTTGATGAGACTGTTTCCTATAAATCTTCTTGGTCTTGCACTTGAATGGTTTGCATTATTACCTAGAGGGTCTATAAAATCATGTGAAGACTTAGCCAACAAGTTCATGGAAAACTATGCCTATAACGTTGAGAATAGTATCACAATAGATACCCTATGCTAGATGACACAAGACGAGGGTGAGACTTTCATTAAATTTTTCCAAATTTGGTGTAGCATGGCAAGTAGATGTCCTCTTGAAATTCCTAAAAATAAAAAAATGACATGTTTGTCGAAAATCTCAGATCCAAATTAAAACATCAATTGCAAGTGCATTGTTGTACAAAATTTTCAGACTTCATGGAAAAAGATCCTAATAGCCCAAGGTGAACTCACAAATGGCAACAAAAACACACACAACCAACAAACCTGTAATGATAAAAGAAAGTTTTGGTCCTGCAATAAGAATGTAATGAATGATGGAGTCATAGATGCCAAAGCTGTGAATAGAAAAAGTCTCACATTGACTCTTAAATTACCCAAAACACACAATAACACATCATATGTTTCCAAACTAGCAACTAACCCGATGCAAAACAATAAAAAAAGGGGACCCCCAAGACAACCAAGGAAATAAACACAGAGACAATACAATCCTTTACTGGAACCGATTGAATTTATCTTAAAGAAGCTACTACAATCAAATGCTATACAACTCCAAGAGCCCAAACCATATGACCCAAGACATTTCAAACCCTCTTGGTGGGATGACAATGCATTTTGTGATTACCACTACATCAAAGGACATAAGACCTCGTCATGTTGTCAATAGAAGAACCTAATTCAAGACCTAGTTGAAAATGGTACCATAGTTCAATTGAGGGACAACAAAAAACTTCCAGTAAAGAGCATAGGATTTTCAAGAATCCACTGCAAGATCATAAGAAATCCTCCAATTCAGTTCAAAATACTAACAACCATGCTAATTATACTAATGCCTCTTTTGACTAAAAAATTATGAACCATCTTCGAGCTATTCATGATCATGTTAATACAATCACCATTAAGAAACAACCTAAAACTACCATCACTACCCATAGAGCTAAGGTTACCATATCTGGTCCTCCTCCAAAGCAACCATAATCCAAAGACCAATATAACCTTTCTAACCAATTGGGCAAGAAACCCGCACAAACTTCAATCCTTGAGCTTTCGCGCATATCACCCAAACACAAAGCTATCCTTCATAAGGCTGGTAAATAAACCTCTGTTCCTATTGACCTAGACATCAACCGATTTGAAGTGATGGTTGGATACTTGGCTAACTACCACCATGTCTCCTTTTATGAAAAATATGTCTATATCCAAGTCAAACCATAACGACCTATTACATCTTGAGGTTTTCATCAATAAATGCAAGGTCAGAAGAGTCCTACTAGATGGTGGAGAAGCATTGAACATTTGCACTCTAAAATTGGTGAAGGCACTAGGCCTATCTGAAACATGTTTGGATAGAACTAAGAGCATTGTCATCAAAGCCTACAATGATGAAGAACATTCTTCTGAGGGAGTTATCACACTTCCTATCAAGATTGGAACCGCATCATTAGATACCACATTCCAAGTCCTAGATCTTGAATTACCATACAAGTTAATCCTCAACTAACCATGGATCCACGCCATGAAATCCATCCCATCCACATACCATTAATGTCTGAAGTTTCCTTACAGTGGCATTGAAATCACAATCATTGGTGATCCTGACTCCTTTCAATATTGCACTAACTTGAGAGAGGTCCCTGAACATCAAGTGCCTATAAACCATGAAGCTAAAACATCTACTCCATCTAATTATGTGGATCCATCCACTCTAAGTAAATCCACCACATTCACCATTCCATCCATTGATCCAAAGATTTAGATCTAGGACAAGGGGTGTGGGGAAGATCATATGACTACTTCCTACTACATCACCAAGCTACTAAAGTCTCCAAAATCCTATGGCAAGCCCATTTATAGGATGAAATCTAAAGTTTTTATCAAAATTCCCCCCACCAGCACCTTTACAAGATAGGGAGAGTTAAACAAAGAGGAAATTGATGATATTTCAGATTGGATCTACAAAGATGAAGAAGATTTGTAGCCACTACCGATAGAGCAATATGGTAAGGGATTTCAACTCATGAAACAAAAGGGTTATGATGGAATTAGTGGGCTTGGCATACATAAAAATGGAATGAGAGAACCCTTGATGCCTCGTAAATGACCAAAGAACTTGGGGTTAGGATTTTTGTACCAATCAAGATTGGTGCTTCAAGTACTAAGGTGCTTTCAAATAAGGATGTGAGTGCTTAGAAAGATGTTAAGGAATTTGAAAACCTTGTCGAGCTTTATGATAGTGATAGTGACTCTAATGAATATGAGTGAGATTCTTGTACCACTAGTGACTATGAGCTTGACTATGACTTTCATGAGTCTGATACACCTCATTCATCCTTTACCAACCTCATGGATATTAATAATTGCATCGATTCCTTTCACAAACATGACTGACCAATGACCACAAAAGAAAGAGCATGGATATAATCCTTTTGGGACGTCGATAATACATCCATCTTTACCCTATCTACTCCTTCCCCATCCTTTAGTAATACCAATGATATAATTTCATTCATTTACTCACAATTATTTGATTGGGACTGGATACATCCACCCACTTTGGACATATTTTAAAATGATGAAGCCATCACTGCATTCATGGGACTACAAGAAGGCATACCACATGGGGACCATAAGGCCTAGTTTTACTACAGATCTTGATGCTATGGTATATTTCAGCGAGACTATTCGACCCTCTAGTCACAAAAATGATAAAAATAAAATAAAAAATGAAAAAAAGAAGTAAAAAATGAAAGGTGTCTAGGTGAAAACCATAAGGCGCCTTCTGACCAAGGAAAAGTTAAAATAAAGGATGTATCCAAGGGTGAAAACCTCTTTGAGGCACCCAAGGATGGAGGGTTGGAATTTATTCCCGTTAATCAAGAGATATCCCCAATGTTGATTGAAAAATTAACGGAAGTCAATATAGGTACAACAGAGAATCGTAAGATTGTTCTCTTTGTAGCATCCCTAACCGAAGAAGAAAAACCACAATTTGAAGAATTATTCACCAAAAGTCAAGTCAATTTTGCTTGGTCTTATGCTAACATGCCTAGGTTGGACCCCACAATGGTCCTACATCATTTACCATTGCTTCCAAATACAAATCCTGTTAAACAAAATCTTAGAAAAATGCATCCTCGGATAGCTCTACTGGTCAAAGATGAACTAAGAAAACTACTAGATGTTGGTTTCATAAGACCTATTGACTATGCATAATGGATCTCAAACCTTGTACCAGTAAATAAACCAAATGGAAAAATTTGTATCTGCACAAATTTTTGTGTCTTGAACAAAGCATGTTTGAAAGACAACTTCCCACTTCCCAACATAGACATCATAGTAGATCTAACGGTAGGTTAGGTTATGAGATGTTATCCCTCATAGATGGATTCTCAAGGTATAATCATATTTGTATCACTCTTGAAGATCAACATAAGCTAACATTCACATTCCCATGGGGTATGTACTGTTAGAATGTCATGCCCTTTGGACTTAAAAATGCAGGCACAACTTATTAGAGAGTAATGACCACCATATTTGATGATCTCATGTACACATTGATGAAAGATTATGTTGATGAAATTTTGGAAAAATCCTTGACATGTGGTGATCATTTAAGAGTCTTGGAAAAAAATTTCAAAAGTCTTGAAGAATAGAAAGTCTGCCTAAATCCAAAAAAATGTGTCTTAGGCATGACATCATGAAATCTCTTAGGATACATAGTTTCTTGTAGAGGCATTGAATTGGACCCGAAAAAAGTAAAATCTATATTAGATATGCCTCCCCCAATTGGAATCAGTCAACTTAGGACATTACAAGGATGACTTTAATCCATTAGATGCTTCATTGCACAGCTTGCAAAAAATGTCATCCTTTTCAATTTTTATTACGCAAGGGAGTTCCTTTTATATGGACAGATAAGTGTGAGAAATTTTTTTAACAGATTAAAGAGTACCTCTTGATACCTCCATTTTTGATGCCACCAATAGATGTTAAACCCCTAATCCTTTACATATCACCTACCACTTCAACATTAGGGGCATTGCTTGCACTAAATGATATCGAGGAGAAAGAATGAGAAATCTATTATATTAGCCGCACATCGGTTGGGTATGAACTCAACTATAGCTTTATTTAAAGTGCTTGCCTCACAGTGGTTTTTGCTGCTCACAAACTAAGACATTACATGATAAATCATATACAAGACTAGTGGCTAAGATAGATCCTCTCAAATACCTACTCAGTAAGGCAGCCTTGATAGGACAGTTGGCTAAGTGGGTCATGATATTGAGTGAGTATGACATACAATATGTAGAACATAAAGCAATAAAAGGATAGGTTATCACAAACCAACTTGCTGATGCACCCACAAAAGCTGATCACCCTTTGATTTTTGATTTCCTAAATGAATCAATATTGACACTAGAAAATGGTGCAAAATGGAATTTATACTTTGATGGCTCATACACTAGTCATGGATTAGGAGTAAGAATAATATTCCTCACCCCTTAAGGTGATACTATTATGAAATCCTTCAGAAAAGATTTCCCATGCACAAAAAACATTGCAGAATATGAGGCCTTACTCACAGGATTGTGCATTGCTATAAAATGGAAAATTACAAGTCTACAAGTATTTGGTGATTCACAATTTGTCATCCAACAGGTCAATGATGACTGTGACACTAAAGACGAGAAATTGAATCCATATAAAAGAATGGTTGACAGTTTTAAGTTGTATTTTGTAGATATTACTTTTTCTTAGATCCCACAAATTTAGAACAAAGTTGCTGATGCCATGGCTACCTTTGGATCTCTCTTGGACATTCCAAACAATATGTCATAGTATCAATTCTTAGTTGAATATTTTTTGGTCCCTGTCTTTGATGTCCCTAAATCTGAAATGGTGTGCAAAATTGTTGGTCCCCATTCCCCATGGTATCAAACCATCTATGATTATCTAAATTCCTAGACATTACCCCTTGACCTATCCAACAACCAATGTAAGTCCTTCCTTCATAAATTCACTCGCTTTTCCATCATCGGTGACACCTTATATAGACTTGGCCTAGAAATTACCCTACTCAGATGTCTTGACACTAACAAAGCACAAAATACCTTATGTGAAGTACACAAGGGTATATACAAAGCCCATTCTAGTGGTTTGAACCTAGCTAAAAATATCATGCGATTGGGATACTACTGGCTTACAATGGAGCAAGATGCCTATCACTTTGTAAAGAAATGTTGATAGTGCCAAATGCACAGTGACTACATCCACACACCTACATAAGAGCTGCAACCAATCACTTTTCCATGGCCCTTTGCTCAATGGGGACTTGACCTCATAGGAAAAATCCATCCCACTTCATTTAACGGTCATAAGTTTATCATTACTGCGAATGAATATTTCACGAAATGGATTGAAGCTATTCCCCTAACATACATAACTGGTAAAAAAATGTGCAAGTTCATACCCAATTATACCATATGTTGCTATGGTGTCCCACAATCCATCATCACTGACAATGGTCATCCCTTTAAAATCAAGATTTCCATGAGTTATGTGAAAAATTCCACATTCAGCATCGTTTTTCCACACCATATTACCCACAAGGTAATGACCAAGCTGAGGTGTCTAATAAGACCATTATCAAAATTCTTAAAAAGACTGTAAATGATGTTGGTCATGATGCACACATTCAGCTTAACCCCGCCCTATGGGTGTATCACACAAGCATCTGTACACCCATCGATTCCACTCCATTTTCCCTAGTCTTTGGTATTGAGGCTATCCTTCTTATAGAGGTCAAAATCCCCTCTCTAAGAGTCTCCTTGAAATGGCTCATTGATGATGAGGAATACCGTGTATCCCAATTGCATGAATTAGAGCTACTTGATGAACACAGACATAAGGCCTTGACATAGCTGCAAGCATACCAAAACCATCTTTGCTGTAGTTACAACAAAAGTTTTTTGATCAATCATTTTGACATTGGTGACTTAGTGTTGGTGCAAAATCTAAAATATCGAGCAGAACGTGAGAAACTAGACAAATTTGAACCCATTTGGATGGGTCCATATGTCATAACAACATCCTTTGGTTCTGGCGCTTATCAGTTAACTACACCTAAAGGGGAATCTCTATCTGAGCCCATCAATAGTTTACATCTATGCAAGTTCTATACTTAGCTTCAAAGAGGTAAGAAAAATTCTTAAAAAAATACAAACAAATGGGAAAAGTCTTCAAAAAATACAAAAGAAAAAGAGAAAAAGTCCTGAAAAAATACAAAAAATGGGAAAAAGTCCTTATAAAAATACCAAAAATGAGAAAAGTTCTAAAAAAATGGTCACCCTGATGAAAACTTGGCAAACAGATGTCTTGGTGACACCAAAAGAAAAAAGAAAAATAGTAAAGAGAAAATTTTCGTCCAATGGTGAAAACTTGGTAAATAGGTGCCTTGGATAAGTACCATGGTGAAAACCTGGCAAACATGTGCCATGAGTAGTCAATATTTTCTTGTTCATCTACTACCACTCTACCTAGTCTTCCACCCTAATTCATACCAAGGACTTTACTTTCCATCATCTCCCATTTAACACCCATGCCTTGTCATCCTTAAAAAAATACCAAAAATGAGAAAAGTTTTAAAAAAATGGTCACCCTGATGAAAACCTGGCAAACAGATGTCTTGGTGACACCAAAAAAAAAAGAAAAATAGTAAAGAGAAAATTTTCATCCAATGGTGAAAACTTGGTAAACAAGTGCCTTGGATAAGTACCATTGTGAAAACCTGGCAAACATGTGCCATGTGTAGTCAGTATTTTCTTGGTCATCTACTACCACTCTACCTGGTCTTCCACCTTGATTCATACCAAGGACTTTACTTTCCATCATCTCCCATTTAAAACCCATGCCTTGTCATCCTTATCATGACTTCCAACTAGTTGACATCTTGTGTCTTTCTCCTACATCTCTCATCCATCATAAATCTTGTCCCATCCCATCTCTATTGACTCGTCTTATACCCAACTAGGGCAATATCCTTGACCTACACTGGGTTCTGCACTGATCATTGGAAATCACTATTCAAAAGATTAAAAAAATCATTAAATGTCTCAAAAAATGTCATTAAAATCATAAAATGTCCTGAAAAAATCTAAAAACATCATAAAATGTCTTGGAAAAATCCAAAAACATCATAAAATGTCTTGAAAAAAGCCATAAAAAAATCATAAAATGTCTTGAAAAAACAAAAAAAAATCATAAAATATTCCCAAAAGTCCAAAAACATCAAAACATGCTAAAACCCAAAACATTCAGATAACTTTCAAAAATCCCCAAAACAGACTCAAATTTAGTCATGTAAGTCTTTGTCATTGTCGAACTATGTTGCCTCTATGACTGGATGTAGGCAAGGCCATTTGTCAGTGTGCCCTCGAGGCATTAGGTCAATCCTTTAGGTTTGTCAAACAAACAATAAAATCATGATTCGGTCCTTTATCATTGAAAAAAATTTGAGATTCATGTCGAACTACAAGGTCTCTATGCATTGCTATGTAGGCAAGGCCATTTGTCGATGTGCCCCCGAGGCCCTCTAGGTCAATCTTTTAGGGTTCGTCAGGTCAGTCCAAATTAATTGGACACTGTCAACTCATAAACAACACAATCATTTGAACATTAAACACAAATCTTGAATAAACAAGACAAGAAAGCCACCACATCAACAAGTCAAATCAATCATTTGTCAAATCAATAAAACTAGTTAAATTGATCAAAACCAATGGTCTTATATAGGACGTGTCCTTCCTGAAACGAGACCTTGTCACTATCACACTTTGTCATTTGCCTTATATAGGTAGTTGCATGGTCAAAACCAAACTTGACATCTTATACGACATGTTTAGTTTCCTGAAACTAGGCCTTGCCAAAACAATCAACTCATCACTCACTTCATCCCTTAATGCAATAGTAAACACTTATTGACAAATAATATGAATGACTATTGACCTTGTTGGTCTATTTTGTCTTATCTTTTGGATTTTATTTGGTCATGTTACTAGCTACCTTGAGGATGTCCCATGAAGGATTTAGAGGAGCGATGATGTCTCATGACTCATCTTTTATTTGATTGTTGTTTGTGGTTTGTCTTGACAAAAATACTGGGGTAACGTTTCCCTTAATATGAGTTAGGACATTCCTTGTCTGTGACTGTCTGTTCTACAGATGGACGACCTTGCACACCTTGGTCTATGTCATACCATGGTGTTTGTTGTCTATTTCTCATATTTTACCACTCGATGATGATAAATCACTTTGTAAAGCACAAGAAGCTTCAACACCTTCATCTTCTTTGATATCTCTTTTTCATCTATCATTATCCATTCCCTTCATCATTGCATCTTTTCTTCATCATCCTTATCAATTTCTGTCTATCATTTTTCTCCTTCATCTGTAAGTCCTCTCATTCATTTTGAGATCACATTCATATTCTTGGCATCCTCCTGTCCTCTTGAGGGGCATACCTCTACCTCCTCATCATCCTTTCTCATTCTTTCTTACACTAGGGCATATATTTTATTTGAAACAACACAATAAACTGCATTGTCTCAAAGAGGGGAAAAATGTAGACACATAAAAATTCCTTCATAATCATTTTCATCTATTGCATGACCTATTCCATTACCTACATATTCATATCTCTCATTGCATGTTTCATGTGGTCATTCACATATTTCATCGATCCATTGCATTTAAATATATGTTTCATTAAGTTTTTTTTCACCTATCTCATAAACACATTTGCATAAGAATTTAATAAATTAATAGGAATATTCAATTCAATATGTACATAATCATAACTCATCCCATCCATAATAATTTTTGAAGGGAAAGACAACAGTGTGGAATACGTTCCCTTAACACTAATCCAATAGGGGAGAAGAGAAAAAATGAGTTCTATAGCTTCTTAAAACAACTGAAATAAATACATGCAGCAATAAGACATAACAAAAAATAAGCATTCATAGATTGACACAAGTATTTACGTGGGAAAACCTTTTCAGGTTAAAAACCCACCACACCAAGCAAAGCCAATTTGTATTACAATAATAAAAAAAATTACATACAACCTTCAGTCTTCACTCTCTGATCAACTCACAACAACAGTCTAAAAGTTCACTCACTGTTATAATTCTATTATCATAGTGTGAATCTTCTAACTTACATCAACTACATACTTCCATAGAAACTTCTTACTTTCATAGTCTTCACCTTTTGGGTTACATATGTATATTGTACTCGACTGTCAAGTCTTACATTTTAATTCAATGTCACAACCCAATCGCAGACTTTAGGTTCATGCACCACTCATCCAATCACGCTATCTCATCTTCACTGATAGATCTTCTTGCATCGGGCTGCCTAGGAATTCAATTCCTTGCCTAAATTGGGTCCCGTCTCCAGCTGAAACTTGGCCTATAATAAATGCCTCTAACTATTTAGGATTTTATGCAATCAACATCTTGGCATTGAGCCACGTGTCCTTGTGACATTTGCTGATCACTCTGACATTTGCTCTAGCTCGGTCAAGCTTGGTTGAACAAGCTCTGAGTCCATCTGAGCTCCTACCGCACCACCACTGAGCTCGTCTTCACCTATCGTGGTATGGTGGTGAACTCACTTGAGCTCATCTAGACTTCCTCGTGGTAATGTAAGTTGACTTCCACCTGCCACGGTATAGCAGTGAGCTCATCCGAGCTCTCCCTTACTTTACTCGCATTACCGCCAAGCTCACAAAGTTACCTCACGGTGTGGCGGTAAGCTCATTCAAGCTCTGTCTCTTACTACCCCGTGCCACCATCAAGCCCATCCAGCCTTACCGCAGTGCATCAGTAACCACTAGGTAGACTGTAGGTGGTCATACCATACTACCGTGGGGGCCACCAGGCCACCCCGCAGTAGAGCAGTGATTGCCTGGAAAACCGCCAGCGGTCTCACCGTGACCACTGTGTTGAGCAGACTCACCACCCACAGTATTTAGAATCTAGGCGGCCTCACTGCGACTACCACGGTGAGCGGACTCACCGCCCATAGTGAAGTGGTAATCGCTAGGTGACCACCGCAGTATTGCCAAGGCAAAACTAGACCGCCGCAAGAAAGCAGCTAAGGGCAGAAGCAAGTCATTTTTCGCCAATTCCTTTCTTGATAGAGGTCCAAGCTAGTAATTGAGGCACTTTTTCTCAACAATTTTTATACATGCATTTCATATATCATGCATAATCATTTTATAAATCTATAGGTCATTAACCACTAAAAAATTATAGCTATCCATGATCATTCACTCAGTGACATAAATCATTAATCCATCTCAAATCATAAATCATTAACCATTTCCTTAATCATAATTTAATGTATTTTCATCATAATATTGCACATATTCATTAATTTTATCTATTTACAATGTGCATGCATTTTTCCCACTTCAATAATTTGTCCTATATTTGCCCCATAACTTGGACTCATCTCATTAATTCATCTATAAATACTTTTTTCTTCCTCACATTTAGAATATGGATTCTCAATCTCAATCTCCTCACCCAATTTCACAGAGCTTCTTGTGTTTTTGCTTGTAAAATTAGAGAGAAAAACTCAAGATATTATGGAGGGTAACAATGGAGCGAATTTCATTTGAATGCATATGGATTTCATAGTTTAGATTTGATTAGTTGCATATTTTTCATTTTAGAAAATCTCCATTGAATGTCATGTTGAATTGTTGATTTAGATTTATAGATTTAATCACTCATTTTTAGTTTTTCAATGTGCACATTGTCTAGGAGATCAAAGTAGACTATGATCGCTACATCTAGGACATTGAGAAAATGGTTCAAAAAATCAAAACTAGTATGGAAAATCTCTTAAAACTCAGCTAGTGTTCCATTAAGAACAATACATAAACATTAAAATTTCTTGTAAAGAAATTGAGGGAGCTGAGAGAAGAGCATATGGTCGATGGGAACCCAAGCAAGGTGAAGGAGATGTGTTATGCCTTGCATAACCACCCCATCTTTTGCCTTGGTCAAAATGGGTCCCCCTTTGTGTTAGTTTGTACTGAGTTGTTTATTTGGAAACAAAGTTTGGAGTCTTGTTTTGTCAATACTTTGTTTTTCTTATGGTTTCTCTGTCGGAATCAGAATCAGAACTGAATTGGGTTCTGAAGGTTCTTTTGAAACTTGTTTTGGTTTCCATCCTGACAGTCTTTTTGTTTATATCTTTTGTTTTGTCTTCAGTGGAACCGGAGCCGGAATGGGTGTTAACTTAGTCTTTACCAAAAATTGCAAAATCATAATGAACTCCTCCCCCGCCTCCGCAATTTTGACTTTTGGTTTTGGTCTTGTCTTTTTGTTTAGTTTTGTTATGTCGGTCTTTTATTTTACTTTTTGTGTTTTGTTTTGTTTTATGTTTAGTTGGCAGACCCAAAACCGGAATTGGAATGAAGTTTGGAAATTTCTCAAAAGGTTTTCAATTAGTTTCTATTTTAGTTTCGCCCTCGCCGTTTTGGGTCATTGACTTTTTGACTAAAGTCACACTGTTGTGAAGTGTTGATTCACTTTCAGTTCCAACTCCGCCTTAACTATGCATTAATGCATTAATGACAGTTGCTCAAGTAGGTAGAAATCTTCAGTTTTACATTCATATAAAGGTTAAACAAGTTATTATTATCATTATTAAGAGATTGAAGAGCATGAAAGAGCAAAGGCAGAGTTCATTTGAGCGAAAAGGTTGAAGGAAGAGAGGATTGTTGCAAATGGATCAGTTCAAAAGGTTAGCTGCATTCTTGTGTATTTGAGGTAGGTTTTCTTTTTATTGTTCTTCATTTTACTTGTTGTTGCATATTTTGTATATACGTTTTCTCGTGTCTAGAATCATGTTGTTTTCAAATGATTTCATGTTTCTTGGCGTGCTTGTTTGATTTGGTTGTTTTATTTTGTTGATCTGATTGTTTCCTCATTTTTGTTTGTTTTTATTTTTTAGTTCTTTCCATTTTAGGGCACAGTCGCTTTCACACTTTAGTCGTGATTGCGTCATGCTGTTTTGTTTTTGCAGTGAGTTAGATTAAGTTTAGGTTTTAAATGGTGTTTTGGTAGATTAGAGATTTACAATGAGTTAGGGTAAATTGACTCATCGTTTTTACTTAGGGTTTTGTTGCATTTTTTGCATTCTGGTAAGTGGCAAGGTTTAAAATCCATGCCCTTGTTTTTATCATGTTTATTAGATTAGGTTTTCGTTCATCTCTGTAATCACTTTTAAAAAATGATTAAAATATGATATCTTAGGATTCAGTTGTTCCTCATGGTCATATGAGTATAGTGTTTTAAAGCTTCTTTTTATCTAATATGACTATGGTTTTAGTCATCAAGTTAGGAGTTAAATCGATAAAATCTTTGATGATGTCATCGAGAATCTAGGCAGAGACGGGATCAAAATCCATTTTGAACTTGAGAATTATGTTTTTACAAAAGTTATCGGTTCCATTTCTATCCTGTGTCTGGCTCTGCGCATAATGAGAAAGCCTTCTTTCAAAATAATGATGACCAAATCAGAAGCGGAGGAGGAACGGAAATAGAATATGAAAAAATAAAAATTTCGAAGAAAACCAAATCTGTTTTCCATTCCGATCCTGGTTCCGATTATCTCCCCGATTCCGACTTCGAGCCCGTTCATTATTAGAGAAATTTTTGTATCGATTTTGGCTCTGAGTCGGTCAGTGTTGTAAAAAGGGACTATTTTAGGTTGTGTTTCTATTTGGTTCTGCCTCTGGTGCATATAAAGAAGGTATGGTTTTTAAAGCATGTTTCTATGATAATATCTAAAGATCTAATTAGAGGTTTTTGTTTGCAAGAAAGTTGAAAGATGTCCGGAACATCAGGGGAAGCTGCTAAAAGAAACCAGCCTACAGAAACATCAAAGGTAGCATCAAAATCAAAGAAGTTAAAGCCAGAACGATTGCCTTATACCTTAAGGTATAATCACAGGACTCCAGTTGTGAAGATGAGCAAGGTGGAATCAGATTGGTTAGATATCACTGATACCAATCTAGGTCCATACAATTTTGAGGAATGGTATTCAAAGGCGTTTGACAAGGATATTACATTGACTAAGGAAAGAATTGTCAGCTCTGGGTTAGCTCATATCACTTTATTTCCTATATTTGTCCAGTGCTCGGAGTTAATCATGACAGTAGCTAGTGCTTACAATCCTACTACAAGACTATGTACGGATTCACAAGACAATGTGATAATTAATCTCACTCCTCAAGCATTTTAGACTATATTTAATGTGCTAGATCCAAAGAACTTGGTACAATTAAATGAGGCAGAAGCCTTGGAGCAATATAGTAAGTATAAGGGAATGAATAAATCTCACTTAAACAAGAAATGGTTGAAGACATAAAAGAAATCTCTAACTAAGCTTGCAGATCAGCCAAAGAGGGCAGATTTCAATGAAGAGGTAGCAAGATTGATTGTGATGTTGTCTAGGGTGTTTGGAAAGAGGGATGCATTTTACTTCAAGGGTGGATGTTTCCTTTTATTCAGAATATCTTGAAAGGAGAACAACAGTTTGATTGGTCAATGATTGTTTTTGATGCCATACATGATAAGTTAACCAGGATCAGAGAAACCAAGTGTTTCTTTATGACCTCTTACATTGTTTTTGCAGCAACAAGAGTGGGTGTTTTCCTAGGTTTGAACAGAGTGGGCGTAATGGGAGCCTTGGATGGAAAAAAGAAGGTATGGGAGCACTATGATCAATTATCTCTTCAGGTTGTTGAGACTCATTTCAGAAGAGTCAATGATGCATTTTTATATGTGGTCATCAATCAGTTGAATGGAGATGCAGGATATCGGTTAAGTCAGGAAGTCATGGCGTTCATTGCTAAGTGGGGAAGTTGGTATATCCAATACCCCAAATTTACATACTTCAGGTTATTTGGTTTTGAAGGCCATCCACATTTACTTCCAAGGTGTTGTAGTAACAGGATGGTGTTAATGGAATTTGTATATCAAGCTATTGGAGTTAATGCTCGGTTTGGGATTAAGCATAAAACTGGATGCCATAAATTTCCCATGAAGTTGGGTGAATATAGCTGTCAACACTTGAAGGGAGCAAAGGTGGTTTGTAATGAGTTGATACAATTGAAATTGGGATTGTATATAGCTCGTAAGTATTTTGATCCGAAGAAGAAGATGTATGCCTTATTACCTTTAGTGTTCACTAGACATTTTAATTTGTTAGAGGACTTTTGGTGCGATCGACAAGATGAGTATGACGCAAGGAAGAAGAATTATGAAAGATTATCAGTCTCACTCATATCAAAGCTTGGTATTAAAGAAAACATTCCTAACACATTGGTGGATGATGGAATTGTATTGGATCCCTCCTATGAAGCTTTGAATATTGGCACCAAGAGCTTGGATCCAATTGACTGGGAGGATGAAGAAACAATTGACATCAAGAAGATTGGAAGGGTAGTCTTGGGTTAGAGTATACAATGGTTAATGATGAGAACTCAAGCTCCCCAAGGACCAGTTCTTAAAAAGGCCAAAGGATATAAGAGAATCAAGAGAAAGACACCTCCCAAGGAGCCATTAGAATTCCTTCCTCCGGACGTTGAAGAAATAGAACTTGAGGTGGTAGAGGATGAAGAAGGAGCACTAGAAGGAGATGTTCTAGTAGGATCTATTGTTTCTATGCCTACATTGGGTGATTCATTTGCACAAGTCCCACTTACAAGGAAAAAGAATAAAGAAGTTCAGGAAGGAACACTTCATAGCATGGCTGAAGCTGCTAAGGGAAAAGAAGAGGAGGAAATTCTAGAAGTTGAGACAGATTCAAATGAAACTCTGTCAGAGAAGGATTTGCAAGAAAACATGCCTCTAGAGCAGAGTATTGAGCAAATTCTGGCACAAGAAGAACAATGGAAGACGCTTGAAGATGCTACAAGAGATTCTGATGCAAGGGCTGTAGTGGAGAGACAAAAAGAAATGGATGCAAAGGTACAAGCTGATGCTCTACTTCACCAGCAACAATTATAGTCAAAACAAGTTGAAATTGAGGTAGTAGATGATGAAATAGAGAAGCAAAGGAGGCAACGAGAATAGGAGCTTAAAGTTTAAGCAGAAAATGATAAGTTAGATTTGATACAAAAGATCCATGATCTTGAGGAAGAGAAGGCAAGAAACCAGAGGGAGAAGGAAATCCTGGTTGCTAGGTTGAAACTTGCAAAGGAAGCTCGAAAAAAAGAGGAAGGGGTAGAAAGGATAAGGAAGGAAAAAGAGGCCAAAGAGCTAATTAGGAATAAATAGGAAGAAGAAGCAGAAGCTGAAAAACTTAAGACTTTGGAGGCATAAAGGTTAGAAAGGGAAAATTTAGAAGCCTTAGAAAAAGAGAAATTGGAAAGGGAGGCTCTAGAAAAGGAAAGGTTGGAAAAGGAAAGAGTAGAGAGAAATCAATTGGAGGAAGAGAGGTTGAGGAAAGAAGAAGAAGATAAGAAAATACAAGAATAGGAGGATAGAGAAGAGGCTGAAAGACTCGTGCAAATGCATATACTACAAGAACAACAAGAGAAAGCAGGGGTTGAATCCCAATCTCAAGTGAGTATGTAGCCACCTTCTATAGTTATTACTCACTCTTCCTCTATGATGACTACTGCTCCAAGTGCTCCTACATGGTTAAAATTGGACCTGCAGAAAAGGGCAAGAACACCTCCACAACCTCTCAATTGGGAGGATATGATGAAGGGGATAGAGCAGGAAAAGCCTAAGAAGAAGGCTAAAGTTCTACATTCTACCCGACTCATAGACAAAGGAGAAATTGTTACTGAATGTGCCATGCCAATGATAGAAAAGGAGGTAGGGGACATGCAGCTGACAGATTATCAATTGAGTATGGTCAATTTGGGAAGACCCACTAGGAATTAAAAAATAAATTTGATTGATGTGGTGGCTTCAACGACCAAGTCAAGAATGATCAAGGACAAGCAAAAGAAGGATGAGATAAAAGCTCAATTAGATCAACTACATTCATTCTTGATGAGTGTCTCCTCTCCAAGATCACAATAGGTAAAAACCATTGCGACTCCTATTTTGTTAAGCAAAAAGGAGGTAGATGATTTGGTACAGGTGAAAGGCAAGGCGGAGATGGTAGACTGATGGGTAGACAAGTTAAACCGAGAAGTAAGTGAAGTTTTGGTAGAGGGTTTTGAAGCCTACAAGGACATAGAAAGGTTAGTAAAATAAATATATCAATACATTGAGGTAGTGGAGAAACAAGTAGAAGAGTATAAAGAATATAGTCAAAAGTTAGAAAAGGTAAGTGAATTGCCTCTAACAACTCTTTTAGAACAATCTATACTTGAGGATGATAACAAAGATTTTGTGGAGAAGACTTCTCGCATACTCAAGTTTAGGATTGGCTTTCTATGTAAGCATAAGGATGAAATTCAAGAGATTGTTAATAATTTGATTGAGCAATTGGAAGAGTTAGAAGCAGTTATTTCCATTATTGTAGATATAAATGCATTTACAAAAGAGGGCATGCCTTTTAAACAAATAAATGAAAAGTGGGATGAAAGACTCAAAGGACTCATGCAAAAAGAGGATGATGGAGAAGAGTCAATGTTGGATCTGTTAATGGACATTAAAGAGGAAGTAAAAGCTATAGGAAGAGAATTGACAAAGGTGAAAAGTATAAAGGAGTTAGCTGCAGCCGAGTTAGATTGGATCAAATTTGAATATGACTAGATTGATGGGCCAGAGATGGATACTTTACAGCAAGTCTTCACCATCTATGATGAGTTCATGATAGATCCAACTTCGCATGCATGATTTTTATCTTCCTTGCATGTTGCATACATACAACACTGATAGTCTTGGGGGTGCATGACTTCTTTTCTTTTCTTCTATCTTCTATTTTTAGTTAAACTGAACGTCTAATGTAAGAACTCAAGATCAAATTAATTTGAGTTTCCAAGAAAGTTGTTCCTAAAAAGGTGGAAAGCCTAAAATAGAAGTGAAGTTCAAAATTTTTGTATATCTATAAATACCAGATGGGTATCATATTGTAAAGGTCAACTAATTGAGAATTAGATTGGCTTACCTAATGCTAGGAAATAGAATTTTGTAGTGATTTTATAGTTAATAGAATTACAGGTTTTCTCGAAATATGGTATTTAGAATTAAATTGTTTGTTTGATAAGGCTGATAAGTTACAATCTATCTGTATGTAGTGATTGTGCTGAATATAAGAGTTTCTTGAATGATGAAAGTCATTTGAAGGGATCAAATTTAAGGATTATCTTATTAGATTGTCATTGAGTTGAAGTTATTAAAGAGTCTGTTGATCTATAATCTTGATGATGAATGTGTGTTGTTTTGAAAAACCCTTGAAATATTTGTGAAGAGTAATTGTGAAGTTAATTAAGCACCTAAAATGTATGCAATGGTATAGATTATGCTATAGATTGTGCCATATTATGGTTTGTTGATCTGTTAGGAAACATTCATTATTGAAGGTATATGTCCAGATACTAGATAAATTTGATTAATACTTACTGGTTTACCCCTTTGTTCTATCTCTTTCTTTTATTTAAAACCCATTGATTTACAAGAACTATTTTGATAAAAAGAGTCATTGCTTGAATCTTTTATTACCAGCAGAGGCCCCTTGAATCCCTTGAACATTACAGTTGCATGAACCAATTGAGTGACATCAGACAGTTGAGAACCAACTACCAAAACCTTGGGAGTTAGGCTACTACATGTTGTATTTCTTTTTCAGGAGAAATAGATTAGAAATATTCTGTTTTAATGTTGTTTGTGTCATTTTAACCATCAACAAGATGCTTGTCAAACAAAAAGGTAAAATTGTGGTAATAAATGATGAGAAAGGTCCTAGTGCTTGCACTTGAGGGAAAAAGAACTTTGATGAAAAAAGGGAATAATTTCTTACCCGAGTTAATAAACACTATGACCATAAATAGAGGTGGTGGACACCCTCAAGAACATGAAATAGTGTTTTGTTTAGTTTATTTTTATTTTGTTGTTTATTTTTTTTCTTTTAATTAGCTATGGTTCTGTTGATGGCTAATTGTGCCTTTTTATGATGTAGGAACATTTAATATTTTAGGGTTTTAGGTGCCATATATAAAATTATTTTTCTTGTTAATCAAAAACATCTTTTTAAAAGAGAGATAAATTATAAGACTATAAATAAATAATATGAATAAAAAAAACATATTTTGGAGATGTGTAAATACTAAGATTAAAATATTACATTAAGAGAGTACAAAGATAATTTATATAAAGGATTTAAAATATAAGATAGGTAGTGAATTTTTATAGATTCAAGAGGAGGTGGAAGTTGGAATTCCAACAAGTAGGGAGTAACCACTGAGTGATCTAAAAATAGTAAATATAATTCCCTTGTAGGATGATGTCACTTGAACACCCACCCACTTAATTAAATTCACTTTATTAACCTGATAAACCTTAAATATAAATGTCAAAATAACTTAGATAATAGGAAAATATATAGCCCCCTAGAAAAATAACAAATTACACTAACAATGTATGGTCCAAGCCCATGTCTTAGTTGGCTTCTTGGTGGAAAGAAATTTTGCATGAGGACTTCACAATTCCTCTAGTGGCATAACACCATGATTCTTTTTCTATGTGGGTTCCTTAGCCTAATCTTGTAATGCATATTGATATTTCCTTATTCCCTATTAAGGATTGTTATGTAGCTCATACTATGGCTCTTGAGCCATTCATGCTTATTATTCCTAATTGATTTTGTTGACACAACTATTATGGATATTTTTATTCCTCCCCTTGATATTTTTCTACTCACTACTTATGAGAACATTGAGCCTAATATTTCTTGATTCCTGATGTAGGAGCATCCTATGCAGATTGGCAATCCACATCACCCAAAAAAATA
Organism: Sequoiadendron giganteum; assembly: GCA_007115665.2. Classification (NCBI taxonomy): domain Eukaryota; kingdom Viridiplantae; phylum Streptophyta; class Pinopsida; order Cupressales; family Cupressaceae; genus Sequoiadendron; species Sequoiadendron giganteum. Next base: position 119,863,877 of record CM021101.1, on the reverse strand, counting down.
AATTCTTTGATGTTTGTTTAGGTGAAAAATAGGGTAGATCCAAATGCATGAGCAAGAGGATGACACACTATTTTTTATAAGACCCTAAGACTCCAATTATGTGTATGATAAGATAAAAATAACAATTATAAAATAACCCTAACTATTATAGCAACTACGAAGGAAGTTTCTAGAACATAAAAAGTTGTGTACCTAGTTAAAAAAGTTATTGTTTCTAGGCTATAGAGGACTCATTCGCCTTCACTAGTGAATGGGTCCTTTTAGGGTTTCAAAAAAAATATTTCAAGGTCCTACACCTTTATGTATGCACTTACAAATTGCCTGTTATCAACTTTTGGAAGTTTGTATGTAGTTTTGTAGCCTTGATTCCTTGATTGTGCACTTTGAATGACAACTTTTACAACTTTGCAACTTTGACAAATTTTCTCCAAACTTGATCAACATGTTCTTCAACCTATGGGTATGTGCAGGATCATGATGGGCCAAAAAGTGGCAATGAGAAAAAATCATGTTTTGAATCGGCTCAAAAACGCGGAAATGGCCGAGTTGACTTTTCTAGGTTCAAGTGTCAGTACTTCTACCTGAACCAAAAACCAGAGGTAGTTTCCACAAATCGGATATCCGATTCAAATCGGATATCTTATTTTTGGAAACTGTATATAAAAATACAATTGACTCTTTAATTTTATTTCTCACAGTTTGATGTGGGCGCAAAAGAAAAAACCCAAATCCGATATCTTATTTGAAAGGTATGTATTTGGTTTTTTCATTCTTGTAATCAATTTTTCAATAGATTCTATTAAGTTTAAGTAGGTTTTATTAAAAAAAATTAAAAAAAATTAAAAAATACGGTTTTCTATTGATTTTTTTATAAAACTATAGTTTACATTGATTTTTTATTAAAACTTAATGTTTTGAAATGGATCTTGATTAAAAATTAGTGTTGTTGATGTATTTTTGTCAAAAATAAGAGTTTGTTATTGATTTTTGTGAAAAAGTTTTGTTTTTTTTGGATTTTTATTTAAAAACTAGGGTTTTTTTACAATAATTTCAATTATATTTTGTAATTTCTATTAGTTTAATTAGTTTTTGACTTTAATCAGGTATTATGGCTGTGAATGTAAATCCACAAATGGCAAATGCTCCACCACCTCTGCAACCACCAATTGAAGACTTAATTGGTGAAAAATTAGGGCAATTGAGGGGAATTTGTGAAATTTATCAAACAATGCCTCGATTGAGAGATATGACAAACACATTGAAGGAAATAATTAAAAATATAGAAACCCTCTCCACCCAACATAATTCCTTTTATTCATGTCGAGAAGACATGAGGGAATATTATCGATGTGGATTGTCTTACGATGATGTGAAAGATTTCCAAATAACCAAAGCCCATATAGCCTCTTTATTCATTGACCCCCGCACCGTTTTTCCATTGAATGTTAATAAAACAAAACTTTCCATAAAATGGTGCATGCATAGGGACATTGTAGCTAAATTTTGGGATCGTTGGTGTATGGTTTTTGATAAACCACCGAACAATAATTCCAACATACCATTTTACTTTATTAAAAAATTATATGCTGAGTTTGTGTTAGGGCATCTTGTCAATTACTTTGACATTAAACCCTTCTAGGGCGTTGGTGGAGGTATGCCCCAGGATAGACTAGGGGCAGTTAGAGTAGTCTCGCACCCAAATTTTCCCCTTCCTCCCCTGCCTCCGCTACCTCCAATATATCATCTAGATATTATCGAGGATGCATCCACACAGACTATTCAGGCTATTCACTCTTTGAGTGGTCATTTGGTTTTGCATGCTTCTACAGTAGCTCAGCCACATTTTGGTTATGTTGGTGAAAGCTCGAGTGCTACTGCATCATCCTCCTCAAGTCCGCATATTTGTGTGCCACATGCTTGCACTATGTGCCACCATATATGCTTGGGTCGTCTTGTACAACCTGCTGAGCATCCCTTGGACACTTCTAATTATGACCTCCATGATGTAGACATTATAGATCAGTTGCAAGGGAGTGGAGCACACCCTACAGAGTTCTCTCCTGCTAGAGAGGGAAATGCTGGAATAGTGACACAGGTAAGATTTAAGTTGTAATTTCATAACTTGCATTTTTTTTTTAATGAATATTAATAAGAGATAGTATGAAGTACTAATATTTATTTACATGGTTTATTTAACAATTGATGTTTGAGGAGGAGCTCGTACGGGTGACTGATAGCACCCTTAGGGCCATTTCATTTGGCTTGGACACACACACACAGTATATATTTTCGCACTCACTCATTTACATTTTATATTATATACTTTCTTGTCATTTGAATTGTCATTAATGAAATTATATAATAGCTTATATGTTTATCTTGTTTTCCTCCTGTAGGAATACCCAGTGTGAGTGAGGTGCAGCCTCGTCCAGACTATGGAGGCACAAATTTAGATAAGGGGAAGGTAATTGAAATCAAATTGGATTGAATTAAGATTTTTAAGATCTTTTATTGATTATACATACGTCAACATAGATTGGTAGTTTCATATGTACTTGTCAATTTTATTTACAGGCAATTATGAGCTTTACAGATATGTTGACAAGGGACACACCGCCTAAAGGAGTAGTTATTGGAACACCTCAAAGAGTAGGTGTTGAAACACCTCAAGGAGGAGGTGTCGAAACACCTAAAGGAGATAAAGAAAAAGATCAACCTAAAGAGGTACATGTGCTTATTTTATTTTGTGTTTGGTAAATAAGTTCTTATTACCAATAATCATATGCTAACTTGGATCAATTTTATGTTTTTGTTCACATATATAGATTGGCATTTCAAAAGTTGATTTGGTATATTCTAGGACTCCTAACCCTTGGAAGAAACATTTATTTCAGGTAATCAAGATTTCAATTTTAGAGTTCAATTAAAATTCAATTTATATTGATTTTGATGTTAATTATTCGATTTTAAATTATATAGTATAGCTAATCTCAATTGTGGTTTGAGTTTTTCCTATGCAGCTACCTTCAGAGCCAATGAGTGCTTCAAAGAGGCTCCATTTTGATGATCCACAAGTAGTTTAGGATGAGATAGACATTTTGGCATGTAAATTTTGAATACATATTGAGATGACATATGCCAAATTTTGTAAAACTTTGTTTGAGTTGGCATCGATGCCATTTTTGTATATGGACATACACTTAATTATTGGATAATTTGATATATAAAATTTGACAATCGAAATTTAATTTGTTCCTCATGTGCATGATTAAACTCTTTCAAAATTTTATCTTGAGAAATGGTTAAATATCAATGTACAATAGCTTAAAACTAAATGGTTATATTATGTAGTTTATATTTATATTGTTGATTACATTGCATTACACATCTTTCAAACTCAAATCATTAATTCACATTGCATAACTAACAACTATATGTTCATAGATGAAAAATTTTCAATTACAATATAGTTCTTACAAAGTCAACCTAAACAGTTATGCAATTACTTCACATTGCATAACTAAAAACTATGATGAGTTGTAAATTGCATTTGTTTGTCATTGAATTCTATGAGACCACATTTCTTTGAAGTTTTTTTTCAAATAGTCCATTGACTTGTCTATGCTACCACATTTTTCATACATAATAGCGATCACATTAAGTTGTAATAAATTGAATGATAGCCTATGGCTATTTAATTTATACTCATTTTATTTAAATGGATGAGGCTGACCTTCTTTGATATTATTTTATAATTTATTATTTTCAAGAGAGGCCGACCTCCTTGAAGAGTCACCTTATTTTGTATAAATACGAGGTGATGTTTATTCATTTCCTCAATCAAGTTAATTCAGCATAATTTGTAATCAAAGCAAACATTTGCACTTGAGCAGTGACACTTCATCTTGCAGCAGTAGGCCGATTTCAAGGAGAAACATATTCGATTGTATCTTTGCATCTATGAGAGGTGCTATTATTCATTGTATCAAATTCAGCCATGAGGTGGGCCTGAGTTGTAAGAAAATTTTTTGTTGTGTTTATTGTCTTATGTGTTTCATTTTTTGAGTGCTTTTAGTTGTATTATCTGATCTCTAAGTTGAAGACAGCGAGAGAAATCGCCATGTTGTTGATGACAAAGATTTGACCATGTTGGCTCTTAATGGTCTTCCTTCATCTTGAGAGTCTTACATTCAAGGAATCGATGTGAGATCAAAACTTCCCAAGTTTGATCGGTTGAGGGCTTACTGTATTCAAGGGGAGTCAAGGTTGGTTGCGAGAGATATTGGATGAAGCCCTACAAATGAAGACATTCACGTTCTTTCTGCTCAATCCTCGAAGAAGGAAGGAAAAGGAGGAAAGAAAAGATGTTTCAAGAGGAATGGAGATAAAGGGTCAGATGGTGCTCCTACATTCAAAAAGAATTGGGACCTCTATCATGTTTACTAGGATATGATTTGCTCAAAGTCAGTCAACTTGGATTTAACATTGGTAGCTCTGCAAACCTATTCAGAATAGAGTGATCTAAAGAGGACATCCCTATATATGGAACTCATACAACTCAACAAACTATTCCAACATGTCCGAATGGGTACATTTACGCTAGGTATGGTTATCTCTTGCACCCAAATACGTTGAATCACTCTAAGCTGCATTGGAGCAGCGTTTTCCCTTAAGAGTCCAAAGTGCTAAAAGGCAGCAAACTTTGAAAGACTATTTGTCAGAAACCATGATGCTTACAGACACTTCGTTTAATGATATGGCATCATGTTGAGACCATCTACAATAACCTCTCTCAGTTTTTTCTATCTCAAAGGAATTTTCCCGTGGTGATGAGTTTTCAATTGAGGGAAAAGTTGCCAAAAACAAGCAGTGTAAAGTGGCAAAGTGGTGAAAATTTCATTCTCAAACTCGTATGGCCCAATAGACTATTCCAACACATTTGGATGGGTACATTTACCCTAGGTATGATTCTCTCTTGCTCCCAAATACGTGGAATCGCTTTGAGCTACATTCGAGCGGCATTTTCCCTTAAGAGTCCAAAGTGCTAAAAGGCAGAAAACTTTTACGGACTATTTCCTGGAAATCATGATACTTACAGACTCTTCATCTAAGGATATGGGATCGGGTTGAGACCATCTACAATAACCTCTCTCATTTTTTGCTATCTTGAAGGCATTTTCCCATGGTGCTGAGTTTTCAGTTGAGGGAAAAGCTACCAAATGCAAGCAGTGTAAAGTTGCAAAGTGGTGCAACTTTCATTCTCCAACTTGTACGACCCAACAGACTATTCCAACACATCAAGATGGGTACATTTATGCTAAATATGGTTCTCTCTTGCACCCAAATATGTCAAATCACTTTGAGTTGCATTGGAGCGGCGTTTTCCCTTAAGAGTCCAAAGTGCTGAAAAGCAACAAAATTTGACAGATTATTTCTCAGAAATCATGATTCTTATAGACTCTTCATATAAAGAAATGGTATGGTGTTGAGACCATCGACAATAACCTCTCTCAGGTTTTTCTATGTCAAAGGCGTTTTCCCGCGGTGCTGAATTTTCAATTGAGGGAAAAGTTGCCAAATGCAAGTAGTGTAAAGTTGCAAAGTGGTGCAAATTTCATTCTTGAACTCGTAAAACCCAATAGACTATTCCAACATATCTGGATGGGTGTGTTTACGCTAGTTATGGTTCTCTTTTGCACCCAAATACGTTGAATCGCTCCGAGCTACATTGAAGCGACGTTTTCCCTTAAGAGTCCAAAGTGCTAAAAGGCAACAAACTTTGATAGACTATTTCTCACAAACCGTGAAGCCTACAGACTCTTCAACTAAGGATATGAGATTGTGCTAAGACTGTCTACAATAACCTCTCTCATTTTTTTCTATCTCAAAGGTGTTTCCCCGTGGTGCTAAGTTTTCAGTTGAGGGAAAAGTTGTCAAATGCAAGCAGTGTAAAGTTGCAAAGTGGTGCAACTTTCATTCTCGAACTCATACGACCCAATGGACTATTCCAACACATCTGGATGGGTACCTTTATGCTAGGTATGGTTCTCTTTTACACCCAAATACGTCGAATTGCTCCAAGCTGCATTGGAGCGGTGTTTATCCTTAAAAGTCCAAAGTGCTAAAAGGAAGCAAACTTTGAAAAACTATTTCTTAGAAACCGTGATGCTTATAGAATCTCCTTCTAAGAATATGGGATCGTGTTGAGACCATCTATAATAAACTCTCTCGGTTTTTTCTCTTTTGAAGGCATTTTCCCATGGTGCTGAGTTTTTAGTTCAGGGAAAAGTTGTCAAATGCGAGCAGTGTAAAGTTGCAAAGTGGTGTAACTTTCATTCTCAAGCTCATACAACCCAACGGACTATTCCAACACATCCAGATGGGTACATTTATGCTAGGTATGGTTCTCTCTTGCACCCAAATACATCGAATCGCTCCGAGCTGCATTGGAGCGACATTCTCCTTTAAGTGTCCAAAGTGCTAAAAGGCAGCAAACTTTGATGGACTATTTCTCAGAAACTGTGATGCTTACAGACTCATCATTTGAGGATATGGGATTGTGTTGAGACCATCTAGAATAACCTCTCTCGATTTTTTTTATCTCGAACGCATTTTCCCATGGTGATGAGTTTTCAGTTGAGGGAAAACTTGCCAAATGCAAGCAGTGTAAAGTTGCAAAGTGGTCCAACTTTCATTCTCGAACTCGTACGACCCAACAAATTTTTCCAACACATCCGGATGGGTACCTTTACGCTAGTTATGGTTCTCTCTTGCACCCAAATACATCGAATCGCTCTGAGCTGCATTGGAGCGATGTTTTCCTTTAAGAGTCGAAAGTGCTGAAAGACAACAAACATTGACAGACTATTTCTCGGAAATCGCGATGCTTAAAGAATCTTTTTCTGAGGATATGGGATCGTTTTGAGACCATCTACAATAACCTATCTTGGTTTTTTCTATCTTGAAGGCATTTTCCCATGGTGATGAGTTTTCAATTGAGGGAAAAGTTGCCAAATGCAAGCAATGTAAAGTTGCAAAGTGGTGCAAGTTTCATTCTCGAACTCGTACGACCCAATAGACTATTCCAACACATCTGGATGGGTACGTTTACCCTAGGTATGATTCTCTTTAACACCCAAATACGTGGAATCTCCCTGAGCTGTATTTGAGTGACGTTTTCCCTTAAGAGTCCAAAGTGCTAAAAGGCAGGAAACTTTGACGGACTATTTCTCGAAAACCGTGATGCTTATAGACTCTTTGTCTAAGGATATGGAATTGGGTTGAGACCATCTACAATAACCTCTCTTATTTTTTGCTATCTCGAAGGTGTTTTCAGTTGAGGGAAAAGTAGCCAAATGCAAAAAGTGTAAAGTTGCAAAGTGTTGCAACTTTCATTCTCGAACTCGTACGACCCAATAGACTATTCCAACACATCCAGATGGGTACACTTATGCTAAATGTGGTTCTCTCTTGCACCCAAATACGTCGAATCGCTCTAAGCTGCATTGGAGCGACGTTTTCCCTTAAGAATCTAAAGTGCTAAAAGGCAGAAAACTTTCACGGACTATTTCTTGGAAACCATGATTCTTACAGAATCTTCATCTGAGGATATGGGATCATGTTGAGACCATCTACAATAACCTCTCGGTTTTTGCTATCTCGAAGGCATTTTCCCATAGTGCTGAGTTTTTAGTTGAGGGAAAAGTTGCCAAATGCAAATAGTGTAATGTTGTAAAGTGATGCAAATTTCATTCTCGAAATCGTACGACCCAATGGACTATTCCAACATGTTCGGATGGGTACGTTTACCCTAGTTATAGTTCTTTCTTGCACCCAAATACATTGAATCGCTCCGAGCTGCATTGGAGCTACGTTTTCCCTTAAGAGTCCAAAGTGCTAAAAGGTAGCAAACTTTGACAGACTATTTCTCGAAAACCGCGTTGCTTACAAAATCTTTGTCTAAGGATATGGGATCATTTTGAGACCATCTAAAATAACCTATCTCAGTTTTTCTATCTCGAAGGCGTTTTCCCATGGTGCTGAGTTTTCAATTGAGGGAAAAGTTGCCAAATGCAAGCAATGTAAAGTTGCAAAGTGGTGCAAATTTCATGCTCAAAGTCGTACGACCTAATGGATTGTTCCAACACATCTAGCTAGGTACATTTATGCTAGGTATTGTTCTCTCTTGCACCCAAATACGTCGAATTGCTCTGAGCTGCATTGGAGTGACATTTTGCCTTAAGAGTCCAAAGTGCTAAAAGACAACAAACTTTGACAGACTATTTTTTGGAAACCGTGAAGCTTATAGAGTCTTCAACTGAGAATATGGGATTGTGTTGAAACCATCTACAATAACCTCTCTCAGTTTTGTCTATCTCGAAGGCATTTTCCCGTGGTGCTGAGTTTTCAATTGAGGGAAAAGTTGCCAAATGCAAGCAGTGTAAAGTTGCAAAGTGGTGCAAATTTCATTCTCAAACTCATACAACCCAACAGACTATATGAATATGTCTGGATGGGTACATTTAGGCTAGGTATAGTTCTCTCTTGCACCCAAATACATCAAATCGCTTTGAGCTGCATTAAAGCGGTGTTTTCCCTTAAGAGTCCAAAGTGCTCAAAGGCAACAAACTTTGTACGACTATTTCTCGGAAACCTGGATTCTTACAAACTCCTCATCTAAAGATATGAGATCATGTTAAGACCATCTAAAATAACCTCTCTCGGTTTTTGCTATCTCGAAGGCATTTTCCTGTAGTGTTGAGCTTTCAATTGAGGGAAAAGTTGTCAAATGCAAGCAGTGTAAAGTTACAAAGTGGTGCAACTTTCATTCTCAAACTCATACGACCCAATAGACCATCCCAATAGATCTGGATGGGTACATTTATGCTAGGTATGGTTCTCTTTTGCACCCAAATACGTCGAATCACTCCGAGTTGCTTTGGAGCGGCTTTTTCCCTTAAGAGTCCAAAGTGTTAAAAGATAGCAAACTCTGATGAACTATTTCTCAGAAACCATGATTCATCTAAGTAATTGGGATCATGTTGAGACCATTTACAATAAACTCTATCTATTTTTTCTATCTCGAAGGCATGTTTCCATGGAGATGAGTTTTCAGTTGAGAGAAAAGTTGCCAAATGCAAGCAGTGTAAAGTTGCAAAGTGGTGCAACTTTCATTCTCGAACTCGTACGACCCAATGGATTGTTCCAACATGTCTAGATGGGTACCTTTACACTAGGTATGGTTTTTCTCTTGCACCCAAATACATCGAATCGCTCCGAGCTGCATTGGAGCGGCGTTTCCCTTAAGAGTCCAAAGTGCTAAAATGTAGTAAACTTTGACGGACTATTTCTCAGAAACCGTGATTTTTAAAGACTCTTCGTTTGATGATTTGAGATCATGTTGAGACCATCTACAATAACCTTTCTTGGTTTTTTCTATCTCGAAGGTGTTTTTTCGTGGTGCTAAGTTTTTAGTTAAGGGAAAAGTTGTCAAATGCAAGCAGTGTAAAGTTGCCAAGTGGTGCAAATTTCATTCTCAAACTCATACAACCCAATAGACTGGTCCAACACATCTTGATGGGTACGTTTATGCTAGTTATGGTTCTCTCTTGCACCCAAATACGTCGAATTACTCCAAGCTGCATTGGAGCGACGTTTTTCCTTAAGAGTCCAAAGTGCTAAAAGACAACAAACTTTGATGAACTATTTCTTGAAAATCATGATTATTAAAAACTCTTCATCTAAGGATATGGGATCATGTTGAGACCATCTATAATAACCTCTCTCAGTTTTTTCTATTTTGAAGGCGTTTTCCTGTGGTGCTGAGTTTTCAGTTGCGGGAAAAGTTTTCAAATGAGAAAAGGGTAAAGTTGCAAAGTGGTGCAACTTTTATTCTCAAACTCATATGACCCAATGGACTATTCCAACACATCTGTATGGGTATGTTTATGCTAGATATGGTTCTCTCTTGCACCCAAATAGGTCGAATCGCTCCGAGCTGCATTGGAGCAATGTTTTCCCTTAAGAATCCAAAGTGCTAAAAGGCAAAAAACTTTGACGGAAAATTTCTTGGAAACTATGATTCTTATAGAATCTTCAACTAAGGATATAAGATCATGTTGATACCATCTACAATAACCTCTCTCTGTTTTTGCTATCTCGAAGGCATTTTTCCGTGGTGCTGAGTTTTCTGTTGAGGGAAAAGTTGCCAAATGCAAGCAGTGTAAAGTTGAAAAGTGGTGCAAATTTCATTCTCGAAATGATACGACCCAACGAACTATTTCAAAATGTCTGGATGGGTACGTTTACGCTAGTTATGGTTTTCTCTTGCACCCAAATACGTCGAATCACTTTGAGCTGCATTGGAGTGACATTTTCCCTTAAGAGTCCAAAGTGCTAAAGGGCAGCAAACTTTGACGGACTCTTTCTCAGAAACCATGATGCTTACAGAATCTTTTTCTAATTATATGGGATTATTTTGAGACCATCTATAATAACCTATCTTAGTTTTTTCTATCTCGAAGGAATTTTCCCATGGTGTTGAGTTTTCAGTTGAGGGAAAAGTTGCCAAATGCAAGAAGTGTAAAGTTGCAAAGTGGTGCAAATTTCATTCTCGAACTCGGACGACCTAATAGACTATTCCAACACATCTGGCTGGGTATGTTTATGCTAGGTATGGTTCTCTCTTGCACCGAAATACGCCGAATCACTCTGAGCTACATTGGAGCGACGTTTTGCCTTAAGCGTCCAAAGTGCTAAAAGGCAGCAAACTTTGACAGACTATTTTACAGAAACCGTGAAGCTTACAGACTCTTCAACTGAGGATATGAGAATGTGCTGAGACCATCTACAATAACCTCTCTTAGTTTTATCTCGAAGGCATTTTTCTGTGGTGCTGAGTTTTTAGTTGAGGGAAAAGTTGCCAAATGCAAGCAGTGTAAAGTTGGAAAGTGGTGCAAATTTTATTCTCGAACTCGTACGACCCAACCAACTATTTGAACATGTTTGGATGGGTACATTTAGGTTAGGTATGGTTCTCTCTTGCACCCAAATACATTGAATCGCTCTGAGCTGCATTGGAGCGACGTTTTCCCTTAAGAGTCCAAAGTGCTAAGAGATAGAAAAATTTGACGGACTATTTCTCAGAAACCATGATTCTTACAGACTCTTTGTTTAGGGATATGAGATCGTGTTGAGACCATCTAAGATAATCTCTCTTTGTTTTTTCTATCTCGAAGGCGTTTTCTCATGGTGCTGAGTTTTCAGTTGAGGGAAAAGTTGTCAAATGCAAGCAGTGTAAAGTTGCAAAGTGGTGCAACTTTCATTCTCAAACTCATATGACCCAATGGACCATTCCAACACATCTGGATGGGTATATTTACACTAGGTATGGTTCTCTCTTGCACCCAAATATGTCGAATCGCTCCGAGCTGCTTTCGAGTGACATTTTCCCCTAAGAGTCCAAAGTGCTAAAAGACAGCAAACTCTGACGAAGTATTTCTCAAAAACCGTGATTCATCTGAGGATATGGGATCGTGTTGAGACCATCTACAATAACCTCTCTCGGTTTTGGCTATCTCAAAGGCGTGTTTCCATGGCGATGAGTTTTCAGTTGAGGGAAAAGTTGCCAAATGCAAGTAGTGTAAAGTTGCAAAGTGGTGCAACTTTCATTCTCAAGCTCATACGACCAAACAGACTGTTCCAACACATCTAGGTGGGTATTTTTACGTTAGTTATGGTTCTCTTTTGCACCCAAATACGTCGAATCAATCCGAGCTGCATTGGAGCGGCATTTTCCCTTAAAAGTCAAAAGTACTAAAAGGCAGCAAACTTTGACGGACTATTTCTTGAAAACTATGATTATTATAGACTCTTCATCTAAGGATATGGGATCATGTTGAGACCATCTATAATAACCTCTCTCAGTTTTTGCTATCTTGAAGGTGTTTTCCCGTAGTGTTGAGTTTTCAGTCGAGGGAAAAGTTGTCAAATGCGAGTAGTGTAAAGTTGCAAAGTGGTGTAACTTTCATTCTCAAACTCATACGACCAAATAGACTATTGCAACACATCTGGATGGGTAATTTTATGCTAGGTATGGTTCTCTCTTGCACCCAAATACGTCGAATCACTCTGAGCTGCATTGGAGCGACGTTTTCCTTTAAGAGTCCAAAGTGCTAAAAAGCAGCAAATTTTGATGGACTATTTCTTGGAAACTGTGATTCCTACGAACTCTTCGTCTGAGGATATGGGATTGTGTTGAGACCATCTAAAATAACCTCTCTCGGGTTTTTCTATCTCGAAGGCGTTTTCCTGTGGTGCTGAGTTTTCAGTTGAGGGAAAAGTTGTCAAATGCAAGCAGTGTAAAGTTGCAAAGTGGTTAAATTTCATTCTCGAACTCATACATCCCAACAGACTATTCCACCATGTCTGGATGGGTATTTTTACGCTGGTTATGGTTATCTCTTGCATCAAAATACGTCGACTCACTCTGAGCTGCATTGTAGCGGCATTTTCCCTTAAGATTCCAAAGTGCTAAAATGCAGAAAACTTTGATGAACAATTTCTCAGAAACCGTGATGCTTACAGACTTCTCATCTAAAGATATGGGATCATCTTGAGGCCATGTAAAATAACCTCTCTCAATTTTTGCTATCTCGAAGGCATTTTTCCGTGGTGATGAGTTTTCAGTTTAGTGAAAAGTTGCCAAATGCAAGCAATGTAAAGTTGCAAAGTGGTGCAAATTTCATTATCGAACTCCTGCAACCCAACAGACTGTTCCAACACATCTAGATGGTTACCTTTATGCTAGGTATGGTTCACTCTTGCACCCATATATGTCGAATCGCTCCGAGCTGCATTGGAGCGGTGTTTTCCTTTAAGAGTCCGTAGTGGTAGAAGGCAGCAAACTTTGACGGACTATTTTTTGAAAACCGTGATGCTTACAGACTCTTCATCTGAGTATATGGGATAATGTTGAGACCATTTACAATAACCTCTCTTAGTTTTTTCTATCTCCACGTTTTTTTATCGTGGTGATGAGTTTTTAGTTGAGAGAAAAGTTGCCAAAACCAAGCAGTGTAAAGTTGCAAAGTGGTGCAATTTTCAATCTCGAACTCATACAATGCAAAAAACTATTCCAACAGGTTTGGATGGGTACATTTATGCTAGGTATGGTTCTCTCTTGCACCCAAATATGTCGAATCGCTCTAAGCTACATTGGAGCAGTGTTTTCTCTTAAGAGTCCAAAGTGCTAAAATGTAGCAAACTTTGATGGACTATTTCTCGTAAACCATAATTCTTAAAGACTCTTCATTTGAGGATATGGGTTCATGTTGAGACCATCCACAATAACCTCTCTCAGTTTTTTCTATCTCGAAGGATTTTTCCCGTGGTGATGAGTTTTCAGTTGAGGAAAAAGTTGTCAAATGCAAGCAGTGTAAAGTTGCAAAGTAGTGCAACTTTCATTCTCGAACTCGTACGACCCAATGGACTATTCCAATACATCTGGATGGGTACCTTTATGCTAGGTATGGTTCTCTCTTGCATCCAAATACATCGAATCACTCCAAGCTGCATTTGAACGATGTTTTCCCTTAATAGTTCAAAGTGCTAAAAGGCAGAAAACTTTGACGGACTATTTCTTATAAACCATGATGCTTACAGACTCTTCGTCTGAGGATATGGGATCATGTTGAGACCATTTACAATAACCTCTCTTGGTTTTTTCTATCTCCAAGTCATTTTCCCATGGTGATGAGTTTTTAGATGAGGGAAAAGTTGCCAAAAGCAAGCAGTGTAAAGTTGCAAAGTGGTGCAATTTTCATTCTCAAACTCGTACAATGCAAAAAACTATTCCAACACATCCGGATGGGTATGTTTACACTAGGTATTGTTCTCTCTTGCACCCAAATACATCGAATTGCTCCGAACTGCATTGGAGTGGTGTTCTCCTTTTGAGAGTCAAAAGTGCTAAAAAGTAGAAAACTTTGATAGACTGTTTCTCAGAAATCGAGATGCTTATAGACTTTTCGTTTGAGACTATCTATAATAACCTCTCTCAATTTTTTCTATCTCGAAGGTGTTTTCCTGTGGTGATGATTTTTCAGTTGAGGGAAAAGTTGCCAAATGCAAGCAGTGTAAAGTTGCAAAGTGGTGCAACTTTCATTCTCGAACTCGTACGACCCAAGAGACTATTCCAACACATCCAGATGGGTATCTTTATGCTAGGTATGGTTCTCTCTTGCACCCAAATATGTCGAATCGCGCTGAGCTGCATTGGAGCGATGTTTTCCCCTTAAGAGTCAAAAGTGCTAAAACACAACAAACTTTGACGGACTATTTCATGGAAACTGTGATGCTTACAGACTCATCGTTTGAGGATATGGGATTTTTTTTAGACCATCTATGATAAACTCTCTCAATTTTTTCTGTTTCGAAGGCATTTTCCCGTGGTGATGATTTTTCAATTGACGGAAAAGTTGCCAAATGCAAGCAGTGTAAAGTTGCAAAGTGGTGCAACTTTCATTCTCAAACTCATACAACCAAAAAAAATGTTCCAACACATCCAAATGGGTACATTTACACTAGGTATGGTTCTCTCTTTCCCCCAAATACATCGAATCGCTCTGAGCTGCATTGGAGCGACGTTTTCCATTAAGAGTCCAAAGTGCTAAAAGGCAACAAAATTTGACAGACTATTTCACAGAAACTATGATGCTTACAAACTCTTCATCTAAGGATATGAGATTTTTTTGAGACCATCTAAAATAACCTCTCTCAATTTTTTCTATCTCGAAGACGTTTTCCCGTGGTGATGAGTTTTCAGTTGAGGGGAAAGTTGCCAAATGCAAGGAGTGTAAAGTTGCAATGTGGTGCAACTTTCATTCTCGAACTTGTATGACCCAATGAACTATTCCAACACATCCAAATGGGTAAATTTATGCTAGGTATGGTTCTCTCTTGCACCCAAATACGTCGAATCGCTCTGAGTTGCATCAAAGCGGTGTTTTCCCTTAAGAGTCCAAAGTGCTAATGTCAATGAAATGTGGAGGAAAAAATATTTAAGGTTGGATCAATATTCTACAATTCCTAGCTCTTGCCCAATCAACTTGAATCAATTATATGGAAAATGAAATTCACAATGAACTTTTTACTTTTTTGTTTTTCGAAAAAGTGGCAAGCCACTATAAGAGAAAACCCTCGGTTGTAGCTCGATTAAGTACAATGGAATACATTTGAACTGTATTTCAAAAAACATCATTGGATATAGATTATGCCTATACACATTTATGACCTTTTAACATTGTTTCACATTTCAAAATTCATTTTTTACAAAATTTTCCTATTTGAGGCATTTAAGGCACAGTCTTCCACAAGAGTATTATGTTGTCATTTTCGAGTAACAAGCACCTGTACAAACCATCAAGGTAGCAGCTAAACTACATACAATAAAAAATATTCTTAGAATAACCAATTGATATTATTGTAATTTGTCAAATACCTCTCTAAAAGGATCTGAGTTGTCTATTGTTGTAGCAGGTCCATGAGCAATCGTGCCAGGAATATCATAAAATTTGTGAAATGATAAATCTATATTGTAACAAAAAAAAATATTCTTAGACTAACAAATCCATATTAATCTAAACATACTGAATGATGATGAATTGGTAATGCAAACTATAAAAGATACATTAAATAACCAATCTATATTAAAGTAATATGTCGCATACCTCTTTGAAAAGATCAGAGTTGGCTATTGTTGCAGCAGGGCCATGATCAATCGTGCCAAGAATATCACAAAATTTGTCAAATGATATATCTATATTTTCATAACAAAAAGAAAGCTTAAGCATTGTACTTTGCATTCTTGAATATGCTATTCAAGTGTGCCTGAAGGGTCATCTCTTTGCTTAAGAGTATCTAATATTGCTTCATGATCAGCATTACTAAGTGTCCATAGTTGTTTTGTATTTTGTTTGGCATGATACTTCAAAAAATTAACATTTGTTTCTATAAAAAGATGTGAATACATGAGAATGGTTTTGTGTTTCTCGTAGTCTTCAAATGCAAGTATGTCATTTTTTCTAATCATGTATATTCGCAACCAAGTTCCTGCAACCACAACTAAACCTGTAGGATACACGAACCCATCATCATCTTCCATCGATTGTGTTAGCTTGTGATTTACCTGCACACATTGAGCCAACCAATATTCTGATCTCTCTTCATTCCCCTATAGTGCAACAACTACAAAAACATGTCCTGGATGTAGTAGATCTGAAAGCTGGTCGTAATCAAGTGAAATTTCCATTGTGTAATTTGTCATGGATATAGTTTGAGATAAAGGAGTTAGATACTGTGGAACCCATGTATCCACCCACTCACACTGAATACAACTATGACAAAAACAAGCCAATTGTCTTGTCCAAATGGTCCATGTGCTTGCATCTGAGCTTCGAAATGAATGCATCTTTGAAGAATCTTTGATTGTATGACAATCCAATCTGCCTCCCATTGTACCCTCCTCAACCAACCAAAAGAATCTGTGCACTGTTGAATCAAGTGTCCCTCCTTGTGACAATGCTGAACTACACTAATCAACAATAGAATGTGCATCACTTAATTTTGCTCTTGAAATATTCAATTGCTCCTTAACTAGATCTCTTTTTACACATGCACCTACTCCATCATGCTCTCCTTTCCCATGCCTAGCCTCAAAAATACTCCAAATATTAGGTACACCCCTCTCTACATGCATTCCACTCAACCAATAAAACATATGAGCATTATTGAATTGACCTATACAGTTATCTGACCAAATGAGATGTCGGCCCAGTGCTATATCATGCTCCTACAAGAACTCAAAAAAATTCTCGAAACAATGTTGGACATACTCGGATGAGTGAGATCTATCATCACTCATATAAAAATGATACTCTTTGATTATCTTTTGATCCTCCTCTGTACTATCAGGTGCATGTCTAAACGTTATGTGGACAAAAATAGCAATCTGAATAGAATTGTAATACTGAGATTGTACCTCATTTTGTGGTTGCAATGTGTAGTTTTCAGCAAAATCAACCACTGATATAATAGTGCCAATTGGAAAATATTCCTTACATATCTTGAATTTTTGATCCAACCACTGAGACCTATGACTATGCCTTGCATAGTTGTAGAAAATATTGTCCTTAAAATCTGAAATAAAATCAGCAACACTGCATTCTTTTGTAACCAAATCGCATCTTGAACCTTCACCTCCACTCTGCAAAGTATATTTGACTATCTCATATCTTTTTTTCTCAATAAGATTCTTTCCAAATTTATGTTCCGAACCCTCATGAAAACATTGAACAAACTTTGACAAGCTGCCACATTGTGAGCACTTCGCATTTAAACAATCATTTCTATAGAAAAAGGAACCATCATCCCTAGAACATAAAAATAGATCTAGCAAGTCCCTTGATGATTTTAGAAGATGCATTGCACCACACTCTTGAAAACATTTCATTAGTATGCAAAGTAGAACGGGTATAGAATAATAGTTCATGGTACATTGAAACTTCCACATGGTATTTGCAACAATAAGTATTACGAATCTTAAGAGGCACACAATAGAATGGCTTCAAACCTTCAAAAGTTCTTTGCAAGATTTCCATATTTGGATGTGTTTGATTAAATTTGTTGAACAACATTTTTTGGCTTGATTCCAAGAAATATTAAGGATGCGATGTACGATCTAGACTGCCAATTCTTAACATTAAAACATCCTTTGCATTGGGTGATACTCTAGAGTTATCATGCCAAAATTGTTGAATTGCCTGCTTTATATTATCGGTTAGCTTCTTATCAACATGTGTAAGCCATCCGAAAAAAGCCCATGTATCATTTTAAAGATGATAATCTATTCTTTCTCTTCTTGCAAGTGCTCTATCCAAAGTTTTACGATTTAAGTCAAAATCAATACAAGTTTGTCTCATAAAGCGAGCCTTTTTCAATTGATGGCTTACTAGGGCAGTGGTAATGACTATCCAAGTAGCTTTCTTATCTTTTTGCTTGTTAGTTTTTCCAATAGACTTGAGAGCATTAAAAATAATTTTGACAATAATAGAAATTTTTTTGGTCCTCTTGTTCAGACGAATCTTCAATTTGGCTAGCAAAGGTCTCATCTTTTGCATCTTTAGCAATTGTACAAAAAGTTGGCATTTCTCAGTCAATGTCTTATCGCTAAAATATTGGTTGAAAATTATTCTAGCCCACAACCAAATAGTTCATGTTGACCTCTTTCTTTCAAAATTATTTATATTGTTATCATTAATTTCAACTAACCATTTAGGGATCCTTGAAAGTCTTGAATTTTGAATACCTCTTTCTTCCACACAAGGTTCTTCATTTCTCGTGTAATCTGGTGAAACATAATTTACACTTGCTTCAATATTATGCTCAACATCTTCATTTTCAACATTTTCACCTTGAACATTTTCAATATCAATTTGAACAATTTCATTCCCAATTTCAATATCATGTTCAACATCTTCAATTCCAACATTTTCATTATCAATTTCAAAATCTTCAATTCCAACATTTTTACCTTGAAAATTTTCATTCCCAATTTCAATATCATGTTCTACATTTTCACCTTGAACATGTTCAATTTCGTCTTCACTTGAAAGACCATAAGGCTCAGGTTCACCAATATTTAACATACCTTGTCTTTTCTTTCTATGTCCTTCTCTATCTCTTTGTCTATACCCTTCAATTTGTTCTTTTGTCAGCTTTCTCTTACGTTTTTTCTTCTCACGACTGTTTCTCTCCATTATGCCAAATAAAAGATGCTAAAAAATTATTATGTATGACAAATTTGAGTACAAGAATCTCCAAAAAGTTTATCTTTGTCTCTTCCTGTCTAAAACCGCGCATTTGTCGCCTGCAAAGCGCTGCAAACAAAATGTAGGGTCCATTGGAATGCACAAAAATGGCCCACATGGGGTTTTTCTATGGCCCACAAATCGGATATCCGATTTGTAAAAGATGTTCTGCAATGGTAAGATTTAACCTCTACACAATGGAGTTTCACAAATCGGATATCTGATTTGTACACGCATATACCAAAGGGAGAGGGAGAGGGAGAGAGGGAGAGGGAGAGAGAGAGGGAGAGAGAGGGAGGGAGAGGGAGAGGGAGGGAGGGAGAGAGAGAGAGGGGAGGAGAGAGAGGGATGGGGACTAGGGATGATAGGGAGAGAGAGGGAGAGATTTTTAGAGTTGAGGAGAGGAGAGGAGGGAAGTGGGAGGAGAATAGAAGGTTAGGAGATGGGATAGGGAGAGGAGAGGATGAGAGAGAGAGGAGAGGAGAGAAGGAGAGTGGGAGAGTGAGGGAGAGTGGGAGAGGGAGAGAGGGTTTAGTGTTTAGGGAGAGAGGGAGAGGGAGCAGGAGAGAGGGAGATATAGAAGGAGGGAGAGTGGGAGGGAGAGAGGGAGGGATAGGGAGAGAGAGGGAGAGGGAGAAGGAGAGAGGGAGAGGGAGAGGGGAGATTGAGAGAGAGAGGGAGAGTGAGAGAGTGAGATGGAGAAAAGAAGAGAGAGTGAGAGGGAGGGAGGATGGGAGAGGGGGAGAGGGAGGATGGGAGAGGAGAGAGAGAGAGGGGGAGGCAGAGAGGGATAGATGCAGAATGGGAGGGAGAGAGAGGAGGGAGAGTTGGGGAGAGAGAGAGATAGAGAGAGAGAGAGAGGGGGACAGAGAGAGAGATAGAGAGAGAGAGATAGAGATAGTGATAGAGATAGAGACATAGACATAGAGAGTGGGAGATTGAGGGAGGTGGAGAGGGGGGAGAGAGAGAGAGAGGGAGAGAGAGAGAGGGAGGGAGGGGGGAGGGAGGGAGAGAGAGA
>CM021101.1:119649266-119843973 GCA_007115665.2 Sequoiadendron giganteum | reverse complement strand
GAGAGAAAGAGAGGGAGAGAGAGAGGAAGAGGGAGAGTGGGAGAGGGAGAGAGAGTTTAGAGTTGAGGGAGAGATTGAGATGGAGAGGGAGAGGGAGAGATAGAAGGAGAGGGAGTGAGAAGGAGAGGGGAGAGTGAGAGAGTGAGAGGGAGAGTGGGAGAGTGAGATGGAGAGGGAGAAAGGGTGAGTGGGAGAGTGAGAGAGTGAGAGAGAGAGAGAGAGAGGAGTGATTGAGTGAGAGACTTGAGAGAGATAGAGGTGGAGAGAGCGAGAGGGAAAGAGATAATATTTAAATATTTTATAAATTGGTAATATATATATTTAAATATTTATGGATTAACTAAAATATGTATAGATTAACTAAAATATTGAAATAATATTTAAATATTATACATTTAATAATATATTATATATTAAATACATAATTCGTAAGAGATTACCATAAATTGTATATTAAATATATTACATTATAAAATTTATTGGATATTATATATATTAAATTATAAACTTAATTGCATTTTTAAATAATATATTAAAAATTGTATAAATTATTTTAAAACTGATCTAAAAGATATCATATATCGAATTTAAATCCGATATCGGATTCAAATTGGATATCTGATTTGAATTCGATATCCGATATTCTAACACAAAATTTAATGCCTCGGTATTAGGCTCGAGATTTGGTTCGGACTTGCCAATCCTAAAAGTCATCACGTAAAATGTCTTTAACAACTTACCTTGTTTTTCTAGACTTCGCCCATGTGGCTGACGACTTTTATTTTACCTAAAATTGATAAAATGAAAAGGGTTTGTAAAGGAGCTTCTCAGCTTTCTATCAGTATAAATTATATTTTCTTTAGAATATAATAAATAATTATTATTTATTTTTTATTAGAATTACAACTAAAGTCTCGATTGATAGTCTGATAGAAAAACATCTATAGCTTTCAAACAAGTATCACATTTTTTGAGTCCAAAACATGTGCCACATTCTATGCTTCACATACTATAGGATTAAAAAAAAATAAAAATGAATTCCATTAAGTTTTGACCAAGTTAAGGTGGTCAGACATACGAGTTTTTATATTTTTAAAAAGTTGTAGTAACAAATTCATAATTAATTATTTATTTGAAAAAAAATTACAAAAAAATATGCATCACATCCGGACATGAGTCCTCTTCTTATATCTAAAATATTATAAATAAAAAATTATTATTTTATTATGGTTAGGGTGGTCAGACAGACACCTACTTTTTATTTTTTCCCTGAAATTTTATTACTACTCCCTTGAAATTTCAAATTTTCACCAAATAGATTTTTTTTCTAGAAAAATTAACCTAGTAGTTTAGAAACTACATTCAATTTTCCATAGATTTTATTCTTACATATTTTTGAAATAATATAGATAACTTATTCAAATTTTTATGTCAAGTTGCCCAACTCTGATTTTCTGAATTTTCATTGCCACTTAAGGATCTGTTTTTTCCATTATGATCCTGCACATACCCCTATAAATCTGCAATCACACACTCAAGGGCATAAAAAATTGTTTTTTTTTAGTGAGTGGGGATTTTCCTTAGTCAAACCCCTTGTAGGTAATCAAACCAAATGATGAAATGAAGCATAAAACATGAAATATACAATTGATATCACCTTGGATGATGTCTTGTGAAATAAATCTGCAAACTAACATGTATTGGCCATTAATAATGTAGATTTAGGATCCTTGAAAGTGATTTGAACAATGGTTGCAAGTAGATCGTAAATGCTGCATCCACTTCTTTAGGTCAACAACATGAATGAATGCATCAAACCCTTGACATGATGAATTGATATTGAATTGTTGCAATAAACTCTTTAAATATGCCTTATAATTCCTTATGAATGCTCTTACTCTTGATCTCATGAAGTCACATAATTTTTCTAGGAGAAAAAATGTGACTTAACCCTTTATTTATAGTAAATTAGGAGATTAACCCCAAAATTCAAATAGTTAAGGCCGAAACCAGATCTAGAAAGAAACATTATTAAATTGCCACAAGAATTAAATTTAAAAAGGGGGGTGTTATTAAGGGAGGACCCATTCGCCACCTAGGGCGAATGGGTCCTGGCTCAGTTTACCAGGGCCTAACCTCAAAGGATTGAAAGAGGGCTGAAAACACATTCTGGATCAATTGAAAAAGGGGGGTCCTATTAAGGGAGGACCCATTCACCACCTAGGGTGAATGGGTCTTGGCACCATTTTCTAGGACTAAAATTTTCCCAATGAAATATTTTATTATAATTAAATTGTAAGTGTCCGAATAGATCTTTGGGAGGTGTCATAATTAAGGCTTAAATTTGAATTAAATTGGGGTTAATTACTCTAATTACCCACAATTAATTAATGACCACCTAGATAAGCGTGAAAGTGTTTTATAACACTTTACAACACTTAAAAAGGGTACACATTATATACATTTATTAGAATGGGTCCCATTAGGCTTAATTAAGCAAATACATCCTAGAAAAGTGTGAAAGTGTGTTACAACACTTTACAACACCACTCCAAGACATGATTAGTTTAGTTTTAATGTCAATTAATCAAACCAACTAAGGAAAAAGGATACTTTTTCTGTTACTACTTTTTCCCCCACTTTAGTGAGAGGATGTCCCCATGTCAAAATCACACTAAAGTGGGCATTCAAGACTCTTAAGTATGCAATAATAACAAATATACACGATAATACCCTGTCAAAGACCAATAAAAATAAACAAAAAAAAAGGATCAAGCACAACTGTTTCAACGCAATGTGAGATGTGGCTATTTTTCCATAACATATGTTGCTCACTTTGGGGTAGTGGAACCCGAGTTTGTCCACTAGGTGAGTTTTCCCAACCAATTGGTTTAGTGAGAAATTTATGCCAGTGTATCAGCTTCTCATCATATAATGAGAAATTCATGCTAGTGTATCGGCTTCCCATCACACTAACCATACAAAATTTATGTTCTTGATAACTTCAATAAGGCACCACAAAGTAATACTTTTTATAAATTCTTTTGAATTGTGCCTAATGTCTCCAAAAGAGGACAAGTCAAAAGTGCTAGATCATCACCCAAGGGATGCCACATTCACATCATTCCATATCAATAGATCATACACTCTTGGATGGCATCAAACCCAATGCCACCATCAAGAATAGGACACATGACAAGAAAAAAGAAAGATCATGCCATGAAATTCTTCCAAAAGATGTCATCTATGTAAGCCCCCACATTAATCAGGTGCTACACCATCACTATGAGAAATTTATTTAAAGTAGCCAATTTTTTTATCCTAAGACATGAGAAGTTTCATCGAAAAGCCCTATGCCAAGTCATATGTTTCTAAAATAAGATGCATCATGAAATAGGAAGGAAGGGTTGCCATGAAAAATACATAAGGGATCTATAGATTCGGGGTCAGTATGTATGTGCTACAATGTTTTCATAGAGAATCTAACTGCCTTCATTCCCTAAATACTCATATAACTAGAATAATGACACAAAGAAAAAACCTTTCCAGTCAATATGGAAGAAACATGAATGTCTCGATGCCTTGGATCTTCCCCAAAAGGAAAACACAAGACAAATGAAAAAGATAAAGGAAAAGATTTTGGGCCAACATGGAAGAGACATAAATGTCTTGAAACCTTGCATCATCACAAAAAGGAACACACAAGACAAATGAAAAATGATTATGACATAGAGAAGAATAAAGATACATATAGAATAATGCACAAAAAGAGAGATACATCAAACAAAACATCACGGGGGATCACATTACACACATGAAATCATAAAGAAAAAAAGAAAAAGAAATAGACTAGTAAGGCATAGGCAAGTCAGCATAAAGTAGGTCATCTACCTCCCAATCTCATTCGGTATAAACAAAATGTGAGCAACCAGCCAAAGGGACAACAACATCAACTACCAAAATAGGAAACACACCTAGTTCAACACTATTTTTAGGAGATTTCTCATTTAAGTTCATTGAAGAAGAAAACAACATATTCAACTCATCATGCACTTGTTCATCAATTTTTACAATGTCAGTGTCATCGTCTAAATTAATCACAATAGGAGGTCGAATACCAATGTCCATGCAATGTTATTATTTATCTTGTAGTGAGGTTTAAGAGTCAACATGCATTGCTTCGTGTGAGTTTGGATTTTTATTTTCTATGTTATTGTTGTTTTCTTGAGTTCACAATCTATGAGCAATAACATGATGTCTACGTCTATGCTCTCGAGCACTTCGATTTATTTTTAGTTTATTGTCAATTTGTTTTTGTGTAAGAGCAAGTTTTTCAATCATAGGCTCCTTATTTTCCTTGGGAGGACTAGAAGAAACAATAGGAGGTTTTTCAACCACTTTCTCTTTGACTTTGTAAACTTGTTTGACTATAGGAGGGACAATAGGATTTCTTGTGTTATGTCGTGGTCTCTTGTAGGAAATTGTAGGAGGTTTATCTAAAGGTTGTTCTTGTATGTTCAAAAGTGTTTTTGGTTCAATCATTTTTTCATCAAGGATGGTAGGTTTGGTTGTAGGTTGAGGAAAATTTCGAAGAGATAGTTCTGCTATTTTCTTTTCCTTGAAGTTTTGATATGATTTGAAAAATAAATATTTACGAGGCTTGATAGGTTCCATAGGCTCAAGCCAAAACTAATTGAAATCCACTATGATGCACAGTGAAGATGTCATTTCTAGATGGAAACTTTAGACATTTATGCATAATCAAAGGAACGTAACTCATGGAGCAAAGCCATGGATAGCATAGCTTCACATGAAATTGTTCCAATTGTGGGATGATGGAGAATGAGACTATTATTGTTTTCGGTCCCACCTTCAAAGGGAGATATATCAATACTATCATAGGGAAATAAAATCCATTATATGTCTTGATCCATGCTTTCGAGTTATCATATGTTTCTTGATATAACTCATGCACATATAAGAATTCTTTTGTGATCACATTCTCTCCATAGATGGGATCAGTCAATATCTCATTAGTGGGCTTATTATTAATTTGGCTAGCTATGTAAAGAGGACCAGCAGGTGCATGTTTAGGTATGTCATTTTGTGATAAATAAATGTAAAGAGGTTGTCTAGTCGAGTCGAGCCCTTATGAGTTATAGCTTTGATAAATTCTATCACTTCATTTGTGAGATGTTATTCAATGGTATTGGTATTGTCATCATTTGTATCAACATTCATCACATCATTCTTCGTTTCACTAGCTTTGACAAATGAAATATTGTGCTTAGGCATAGGATTTGTAAATACTTGTAAATTTTGATTAGAGGAGCTATAGACTTATTACCTTGATCATTCACACCTTCGATTGCCAAATGATTAGAATCAATAAGGTTTTGCACAAGATTTTTAAGACACTTACAATATTTTGTACTATGTCCATTTATTTGATGGTAATGACAATAAGCATTTTTTCGAAAGCCTTTAGCCAATGGTATAGTAGGATCACGTTCTTTAACAAGAGGTAAAATAAGCATGTTTCTGTCAATAAGATATATCATGATATTGTTAAGGGTATCGAGTAAAGGAGTGAATGCTTTCTCCCTATTCCCGCAAGGAGTTGTTCTTATAGTAGCCACTTGATTATTGGTTTTTTGACTCATCTGGAGAGGATTTCATTATAGAAATCCCTTATTTTGTTTCTCAAATGGTTGATAGTTGTTTTGAGTTATGGATTCAGACTTCTTAGGATGACTAGGGGGATTTTTCACATCACAACCACCAGTCGAGTTTTGATTGTCACAAAGGGTTGTACATAACTATGTGAAGGATGGAAACTTCAACATTTCAACTTTTCTTTGGAGTTTATCTTGTAAGTTGGAAATGAACAATTTTTGAAGGTCGACATCAACAATATTAATGGTCACTTGTGAATAAAGTGTTTGATATCTTCCTATGAAATCAATCACTTTTTCATTCTCGTTTTGCTTGCATGTCATTAAATCAGCAAGGGTCATCTTGGGACCTATGTGAATATGGAAGTGGTTGTAAAATCCATCAATGAGTTCATTGAATGAACTAATTGAATTGTTCAGTAAAAATGAAAACCACTCTAGAGTAGTATCCTTCAAAGATCTAGGGAATAGCTTAGCCAATAGTTTATCCTCAAAGATGAAATCACTACACAAAGTTATGAAGGTGGAAACATGGCTAACAAGATCTCCTCTCCCACCATATTTCTCAAATTGAGGGATCTCTATACCTTGTGGAATTTTTCCTATTAATATGTCGAGGGAAAATAGGGTGGATTTGATGTATTTCCAAGGTTTACCATTATTGTTCTGTTGTAATGTTGTCACTTGTTGTTGAAGGGATGTCATGGTTTGTAGAAGTGAGTTAATGAGAGGGTCATTTTGGTTATAAGGTTGAAGGGCATAAGGTGGTGTAGTGTATGTATGTGGAGGGATAGTGGATTGTAGGTTGGTGGAGTTGGATTGTAAAAAAATTATTATATTAGAATGAACAAAGGTGGAAGGAATTCTTGCACGAATACCTATGGAAGTGTCTACGGTGCTAGTAGGTATGAATGTTGTGGTTTGTTGAATGATAGTTGTGGGTTGAATTGTTTTTGTGGGTTGGAATGTTGTTGTGGGTTGTGTGCCAGTGTATGTAGGGATAGACATTGCTATCATGGAGGATGGGATTGGAAATCCACCTTGGCTTTGAGTAAAACCAAAATCTTGAGTGGAAGTGGTAATGGTAGGGATGATGTTGGTAACATTAAGGACATTGGTTGTAGGAGGTGAAGTCATGGGTAATGAAGTATGCAAAATATGAGCTATGGAGGGTTGATTCTCAACATTATCAGAAAGAGAGTTAGAGCTCCCAACATCCATGACAAGTGAGAGATCATTGGATGACATGAGCCTTGAACTATGTCTTATAATATTATTGAGAATAAGACACCAAGTTGTAAATCTCATGCAAGTTTTACAAACCTAGTGTGAAAATCCTAGAATAGTAAAGGGACAATACAATAACCTAGAATGAAATGCCATCTTTAGAGTCTAAGCAATGAAATTTACTAATTACATGATGCAATGAGCTGAAAATGAAATGTTTTGATGTAATTTTGAACTTTTAACAATGCACTAAAATGAAGCAGTTTAAGTTAAATGCAATGCAATTGATGAAACAAAAAATTAGGAAACTAAAACAGAAAGGTAGTAGCACCAAACTGAAGCTAAATATTGAGATTTTAAAGTCTTAATAATGCAAAGTAGTAGCTAACATGCACTTATTCACCAGTAAAGGTGAATGGGTCCTGGTTAGATGTTTCTCAGATTTTTTTTTAATGTATTTTAGAGTAAATTTTGATGCTTTTTTAGTTTCCAGAAGGTTCAAATACAACCTAATCAAAAAATCATTCGCCAGTAAGGGAAAATGGGTCCTGGTTAGGTATTTTTAAACTATTTTCAATTATTTTTAGGTTCTTAGTTATATCTTTCAGTTCCAGGTTTGAAACGGTGAGCTTCATCTTCAAATTTTCTAGAAATTCAATGTAAAAATGTAATCAAAAGATGAAATGCAAGGCCTAATTTGAAATGAAAATTTATTTTTATTTTCAAATGCAATTGTATGAGATGCAAATGACTAATTCTTTTTTGTAATTTTCAGATTTAGAGAGATGCGAAAAAATGCAAATCTAAACACTATATGGTATGCAAGATTTCAATGCAAAACAAGTAACCCTAAATGAGGTCTTAATTCAATGAAAATATAAATGCAAATGAATTCAAGATCTAGCTTAATATGCAATGAGAGACTTTAAAAATCAGAAAATTCTAATGTTTAATATGTCGGGTTAACCAAAATGTTTAGGTGAAAAATAGGGTAGACCCAAATGCATGAGCAAGACGATGAACAACTAGTTTTTATAAGAACCTAATCACTCTAATTATGTGTATTATAAGATGAAAATATTAATTATAAACTAACCCTAACTGCTATATCAACTATGAGGGAAGTTTTTAGAGCATAAAAAGTTGAGTACCTAGTTAAAAAGTTGTTTTTGAGCTACAAAGGACTCATTCGCCTTTAGTGGTGAATGGGTCCTTCTAGGGTTTTTAAAAACTGATTTAAGGGTCCTGTTCCTGGATGTATACACTCTTAAATTCCATGTTATCAAATTCTATAAGTATGTATGCAATTTTTTAGCTTTGATTCCTTGATTTTTCACTTTGAATGACAACTTTTGAAATTTTGTCACTTTCACAATTTTGCTCCAAACTTGCTCAACTTGATCTTCAACTTGTAAATTTGTAATCACACACTCAAGGGTAGAGATTTTTGTTTTATGTTAGTGAATGGGATTTTTATTTAGTCAAACCCCTTGTAGGTAATCAAGCCAAATGATGAAATGAAGCATGGAACATGAACTATGAAATTGATATCACCTTGGATGATGTGTTATGAAGAAAATATGCAAACTAACATGTAGTGGCCATGAAGAATGTATATTTAGGATCCTTTAATGAGATTTGAACAATGGTTGCAAGTAGATCTTCAATGCTACATCCACTTCTTTAGCTCAACAACACGAATGAATTCATCAAACCCTTGACATGATGAAGTGATCTTGAATTGCTACAATAAAATATTGTAATCTGCCTTGATATTCCTTATGAATGCTCTTTTATGTTGTTTTAATTCTCTATATTACTCTTTCTCTTGATCTCATAAAGTCACATAATTTTACTAGGAGAAACAATGTGAATTAACCCCTTATTTATAGTAAATTAGGAGATTAAATCCAAAATTCAAGCAATTAAGGACAACACCAAATCTAGAAGAAAAATTATTAAATTCCTACCAAAATGGAATTTAAAAAGGGGTGTCTTATTAAGGGAGGGCCCATTCACCACCTAGGGTGAATGGGTCTAGGCTCAATTTACTAGGACCTAACCTCGGGGATGAAAGAGGGCTAAAAAACCATCCAGGATCAATTAAAAAAGGCGTGTCCTATTAAGGGAGGACAAATTCACCACCTAGGGAGAATGGGTCCAAGCACCATTATCCAAGACCAAACCTTAGCCAATGAAATATTTTATTAATTAGATTATAAGTGTTGGTATAGACCTTTGGGAGGTGTCATAATTAAGGCTTAAATTTCAATTAAAAGGGGATTAATCACTCCAATTACCCACAATTAATTACTGACCACCTAGATAAGTGTGGAAGTACTTTATAACACTTTACAACACTTAAACAAGGTACACATTATATACATTTTATTAGAAAGGGGCCCATTAGGCACCTTTTGGACCCTCCTTTGGGTTGACGAGCTCCCTCCCCTTGGGAGGGAGCTCCACCCTTTTAGCTCTCTCCAAAGTATCAGGCCTATATAACCTTGGGCCATCTGTCAGAGTTGGACACCAGTGAAAAACGATAGCCTATAGGGGAGGCTACCTTAATTAAGAAAATACATCATAGAAAAGTGTGAAAGTGTGTTACAACACTTTACAACGCCTTTTCAAAGGATCAGTTAAGGCATGTTTTAGTCAAATAAAGGTCCTAGAGTAGTGTGAACAAGTACAAAACATCACAACACCACTCCAAGACATCATTAGTTTTATTTTAATGATAGTTATCAAACCAATTAAGGAAAACGGCTACTTATTCCAATGCTACAATTTTATATTTTTTTGAGTGTGTTTGATTTTGGAATTCAAATAATTTTGGTCTTGGTGGTCATCAACAAAAGAATTGAGTGACATTATTGTCAATTACATTTGACAAAATATCATATTGCAATTTGTAATTTCATGTTTTGATAGTAAATTCAAATTCTTTTTTAGTTGATCAAATTTTTCAATGACATTAAATAATTGTTGATTTTTTTGTAATCATAAATACAAGAAAACATAATTGTAACATCTTGTTGTGTAATGAGGTCATGCCTTCTGGTTTGGTGATCTAGAATAACCTTTTAAAAACCTAGAATATCCTTTCTTCTTGGGCCTCTTGGATGGTTAGATTAGGTAACTTAGTCTCCTTTTGGGATGATAATTGGTTGTCTTCTCAAGCTCTTGGAATCCACCCTATTTTATCTATTGTTTCTCAGGACATTTTTAATTGGTTGGGTGATAAATTTTTAGACTATGTTGATTTCTCTCTTTACCCCCCTAAATGGAAGATTAACCAAAATTGGTTTGACCCCCCTTGCGGCTGGCTATTGAAGAACTTCTTAGAATTGTTAAGAATCACAAGTTCTTCCCCTCTAACTACTTAACTTGCTAGTCTAGAAAAATTATAAGCATGAAATCTATTCTGTTAAGACCAGATACAACCTTCTATCGAGTTCCTAAAACTCTTTGCTTGATTAGATGTGTATCTGGTGTGCCAATACTTTACCTACAGATTTATTTTTTGTGGACTGTTTGTCACAAACAGATCCTCACTCTAGATAATTTAAATAAAAAATGAATTCATCTTGGGAACCATTATTTTTGGTGCGGAAATGATACTAAATCCATTCCCCACTTGCTCTTCCCCTGCCCCTTCTCTTGGAAGGTTAGGCCAAGAATTCGGTCCCTTTAAAAAGTTTGTTGGGTTTGGAAAAAGGATGTGCATGAGATTTTGGACTGTTGGTCCCATTCGGTGTCTCACCCTTTTCTCATTGAGTTGTGGTAGAAATCGTTGTTTGTCACAAGTTGTGCACTTTGGAAGGAGCACAACAATAGAGTGTTCAAGAACAAAATTTCCCTGTGGCTAGTGGAGGCTAACAAAATTATCAGTCAAGTTGTGGAGTTGATCTTTGCAACCCCTTGCAAGCCCAAAAGAAACCCTAATGACCTAGATATTTTTATTGCCTCCACTTGAAATCTCTTTGGGACCCTCAATTCCCTCAGTTCGCTTATTCCTTTGCATAGAATTTGTATGCCTTTGTCCTCCCTGAGCCTAGCTAGCAAAAAGATCAATTTTGGTAGCTCAGCCAAACCCAATCCAAGTCGGGCGGGTAGGGGTAGGGTCTCTCATGACCACATGGGAAGGTTTGTGATGTCATATACAGTTAATTTGGGGATCCAATTGAGATTTGGCTGGTTTTTTTGTCAACTCATTTTGACAGTTACCATGCTTGTCATTTATGGCCACTTAAGCTTCCTAATTACCCTTTGATGGGTCATTTCTATTTACAACTCTAGTTTTTGAATAACCATCTCCATTTTTGGTTTTTCATTGCTTTGATTTTTTTGGATGGCATGATGGGTGGTGATTTAGTCCAAGAGGAACCTACTACCTGTGATGGTTGGAAGAAGGATAAAGAGGTTTGGGTGATTCTTGAAAGGGGAAAGTTGGCCTTGTATGTGGAGGGGATGTAGGGTGTTAACCCCAAATTATCCATGGAATTTACCAATTCATGAGTGGATAAGACTGTTGTGGTCGGTGTTTCTTTTATGGTGTCCCCTAAACTTATTGTTCAAGTTACAAGGATTTCTTTGGAGGGGATTTATCTCCCATGCAAGTCCAAGAGCCATTACCAAGAGGACATGAAATGGGTCCTAAAAGAGGGTGAGAAGGTGAATACATTGTAGAATGGTTTCAATCATGCAGAACTTCCTAGTGTTTGGAGTGCCATCACTAAAATTCTCATGAGGTACGTCACTCTAGAAGGGTTTTTTCGCTACTTCCATGCCCATCTTAGGTATAATATTAAGATGAATTCCCCCTTTTGGATTATGTCTTCACTTGAGCAATCTGTGAGGAATGTCTAGGACAAAAGTAAGAAAATTCCCCTTCCATAGGGCCTAAACTTGTGTTTATGTAAGTTTCATGAGGCCTTTCTTCCCTCCCCTGCTATTGTGTGCAAGAACACTTTAACTATTGTGGACCCCACTATTCCCCCAAGGGACCCCAAACCTTCTAATACTATCGATGAAACTCCTCCTACAATCTACCATAGTACTCAAGCCTGGGTAAAGCCCATTCTGATGATAATACGCCTCTCATCCCTATAAAAATTCAAGCCCTTGTCAAAGCCCACACCCTCAACCATTTATTCTGAATCGGGGGAGTTTGATAACACCAATAATGATGATGATTCATGGAACCCCACCCTCGCTAATTCTTTTGTCCACTCCTTGACTCAGGGCCATAACTCAGAGGTCCCCAACAACCTACATGTTGTTAACCCTATCTCTCACAATTCCCCCAACTTGTGCATCAACTTGGATGAACCTAGGAATGTTCCTAGTTCAATTTGTATCCCTACCAACCCCATAAGTAAAAAAATGAATCAAATCTCTAATACTATCAATGTTTAGAAGGATTTTATGAAATGGATTTTGGGACAGCTGATAACTACTAAAGAGATGATACAAATAGGGATAAATTTAAGAAACCCCTCCTCAGTGAAGGTGTAAAATCTTGGTGATTCTTTCCTTTTATTTGAAAAAAATATTAATTTTCCTTGGCAAATCTTATGCACATTATTAAAAAAAATTGTAAAATCCTAGCAAATCTGAATTAATAATTCGTAAAAATAATAATCATTTTGGAAAATCCTAGTGAATAATCACTAAAAGGATTAATTACAATGGTGAATCTCTCCTTTAAAAATTCCATAGTTGGTCCATGTAGTTCCCCCATAATTTTTTATTTTTTCTTAGTATTGAAGTAGGGGACCGGGGGTAGTTGCCAGAGGGGGGGTCAAGGGGCAGCGCTCCTTGCAAGGGTCAAGGGGGCAGAGCTCCGTTATGGGGGTTGAAGGGGAAACACCCCCTCGCATGGTCTGTGGATAGCGACACACTTGGAGGAGACACTAATTAAGTATTTAAAAAAAAAAAATCACTTTAAAACTAAGACTAAATGAAAAGTTAAATTGTTACCATCGATTAGCTTTTTAATCGGATGGTTGCAGTTGATTATGTGACTTACATGCATGTGCAATTTAAAAGGCTTGTTGTGGCTTGAAATTTGTTTTGAGTCACATGATTAAATCTAATTGTGTGGACCAAAACAAATTTTGGGCCTCAACAAGCCTTTTTAAAGGCACACGCATATAGGTCGCGAAATGAACTATAGTCATTTGATTCAAAAGCTAATTGATGGTAGTAAATAAAAGCTCTATTCAAGGCTAAAATATCCCTAAAATTAAATGGTAATTTATTATTAGTGGCGATATTTCCCGAAAATTAATTGTAGGAATATAATATTATTGGTGAATATAATTAGTATTTGTAATTACATATAAACTACTGGCGAATCAATTTCAATGATGCATTGTTTAAAAAATAATGCATAAGGGAATTAATCAAGACAATTTTTATTTTTTTTTGTAAAAACTTGGCGATTCAACATCCTTTCTAGCTTGTATTATTTACCATTTTTGGAGGTCCTGATTTCAAATAGCGAAGATTCACCAATAAATTTTTCCCTCAATACAAATTTGGAGGGTAAGGTGTTGGAACAACATGTTGCATGGCCTTGGGAGGTAGAGAAAAAATGCATTGGGACATGGTTACCTCCTTAGCCGGTTTGTTTAAAAGGTGGGAAAGGAGGGAAAAAGAGTTGGACAATATTTGAGCCATTGTTGGGTCTAAAGAAGATAAAAAGATCTTATTGGCTGAAATTGATGCAAATCACCAAATGCGGGAGAAGGCCATGCAATGTTTGAGGGTTATCATTAACTACAATAAAGAAACTATGAAAAATAAAACCCTCACTCTTTAGGTGTTTCAAGATGGGATAAGAAAGAACCAAGGGCAATGACTTGTGGATGGGGAGGATGATGGTCATGTGTAGAAGAAGAAGGGTTTCATGCTTGTGATATTACCAAGGATAACTAGACCATTCTTTAGGGGCTTATGACTTTCGAGAAGAAGCTCGAGTTCCTATCCCAAGAATGAAATGCAATCAATAGTCTCAAGCTTTTAGGAGACCTATAGGTGTCTAGTTTTTTGTGCTAGTCATCGTCCCATGGTTTCTTTTATGTTTTCTTGTTGGTCAAACTATTTAAGCTATAGTTTATGTAAAAATTTGTGGTTTTCTCACTACTTGTGAGTTGTTCGTTTGCCTCTATGGTTGGTTTGTACTAGGTACTATCCCTTCGAGTTTTAATATAATCAAAACATAATTGTAACATCAATCACATAAGAGAAATTTAATGGTGTTAGCCTAAGAAATTTAGACTGAGAGTAATAAAGTGAAATGCTATTAATATTAATTATAAATACACAAGAATTAGTAAGGTAGTTTTTATGAATGACAAAAAAGGTAATATGGAAGTCAACAAGTTCAAAAAATAATAAAGAGTTCATAATACTATTAGACAATAAAAGGAGAAAACCAAGGATTGAGTAAATTCACCTCAAATCAACTCTAGATAGTAGTATGCTAAAATCCTTTGAAATGATGAGACAATGCTTACCGATAGTAGTGTGAGTTCAATATGTTGAGAGAGAATGAATTATTATATTTGAAATGGGAACCAAAATGAAAGATAAAGAGGAATGAGGCTTCAAATAGTCATTGGTATTTTCTAGGGTGGTTGTAAAGTTTGATAAATAAAATAAAGGTTGAAAGGTTCAAGAGGAATTATTGCTATAAATTATAAAAAAATTAATGCATGCTAGCACATAATGCGAACATCTAAATTCCACAGTAGTGTCCTAGTATAATAGGTAGATTGAATACTTGGCATATTAGTATAACCTAAAATGAATATAAAATTAAAATTAATTAATAGAAGAATAGAGAAAAAACATATGAAAACAAATAGAATAGGTTGGCAATAGGGTTAGAAAATAATAAGGGGAGATCTAATGAAACTAAACATAGTAAATGGGATCAAACAACCAAGGAAATCCTAAAATATAACAAGAAAATTGTAATGATACAATTTCTAACACTAAACCTATATAAAATTCTAGTAGGTGTAATTAAACAAAGTGATAAAATGTATACTATTATTCCCAATTTGGTAGGAGGTGAAGGAAGAGATTAAAGATTTGTCCTACATCAACATGCATCTTAAAAAATATAATGAATGCTTTTAATCATTTTTAATTAAAACATAAAGCATAGTTTTTCTTCTACTAGTTAGGTCATAAATTAAGAAGTGAGATAATTTTTCTTGATAATTACATCTTTTAAAACTAAAATTTCATTTAAACCCCTCCAATAAAGAGGAGAAATTTCCCTCACTTGGCTCTTATAATTTCATTTGAGAGGAATGATTTGGAAACATTATTTGTATCCTAATTTTTAAGACTCATAGCCTTAGAAAACTAAAGATAATATTCTCAATGGTTGGGATTCCTTTGATGATGAAAAAAATGGCTTGCAAAGGGTGGAACAACCTTAGTGATTCGGAGAAACCTCTTGCTATGGTATTTAAAGTTATAATTTCTTAGCTTTTCTATTTTTTATAATTATGTGATTTTATGAATGTTTTTTTCTTTTTCTTGGTTATTCTTTATTAGTATGGTTTTTTCCTTCTTAAGAACTATGTGTTAAATTATTTTTTAAGTTACACCTAATTCATGTGATTTTGAGATTTGAAACCCATTTCATTTGTATTCTTTAAGATGGTCTACATATTTCTTTACACATAATATATATGAAAATATTTTAAAAATTAAATAACAACAAAAATTAAATAAAAAATTTGTGCCTAATGGGACCTTTTCTTAATCTTGGAACTTGTTCATCTATTTGTAATAGAAACCACCAAATGTTGCATTTTTTTGTCAAAAAAGTTGTTAATGATAATGCACATGCACTCAAAGCTATATAGAATTATATAAGATGTATTATTCTCACCATATGAAATTTGATACAATTTGTGTTCTAAAATTTATTATTGTGTACTTATTTCAATAATATTCTATAAGTTTGATGTACCTATTTGATATAATTGTTTGATTAAAAGATTATAATGAATAATAATGATGATAGATGATACAATGATATTTAAAGAATATTAAATCATACTAAATGGTGATAATGAATAATTAATAAAATGATCTACTAAGATGATATTTAGAAGAATTATTTTAGTCTCTATAAAATATTCATTTTAATATCTTGGAATATAGTAATGTGTCTATATTTTCTCACTCTTTTGTTGATTCCAATTTTTCACAACAAATTATTAATGGTTTCTAATGTTCTTTTGTAGGTTTTTTTTTTTCTAGCAAAGTGGCCTAGGAGGTGGTGCAGTTATAAACACTATTGAATAATGGGGAATGCATCTTGTGTTATGGCTAGGATGTTTTCTCGACCTCCTCATGCTAGATCCCCCTTTTGGGGTAAACAAGATGGGGATTATAATTATACTTACTATGGCTTGCATGTAGTTATCATTGGTGGCCTTCCCCTATATTAGTTACGCATTATACTACTTGATTATTGATAGTAGATAACTTTGTTAGCTGGGTACTACATACACAAATATCCCATTACTTATTAGCATTCTATCAATGGGGTACATAAGCCCCTCAAGAAATAAGAGAAAGTTCCCTCATGTAGCTCTTATTATTTCATTTGAAAGGAATTATTTGCAAACATTAGTTGCATCCTAATGTTTAAGACTTTCAACCTCAAAAAATTCAATATAATATTCTCAATGTTCAATGGGATCTCTTTGATAATATACAAAATGATAATTAGCAACCTCTTGCTATGGGCTTTATAGCTTTGATGTCTTTTCTTTTTAATTATTTATGATTATTTAATTTTATGAATTATTTTTTCATTTATTTTATTTGTTTATTCTTTATTAGTGCAATTTATTCCTTCTTAAATACTATTTGTTACTTTATTTCTTAAGTTCAAGCTAATTTGTGTGATTTTGGAATCTAATCCCCATTCCATTCATGTACTTTAAGATGATCTACATATTTCCTTACAAGTAATATATATGAATTCATTAAAAAAAATAACAACAAATTTATCAAAAAATTGTCCACAATTAATGGGGCCTATTTTTTGAATCTTGAAAATTGTCCATCTACTTGCAATAAAAATCATTCAATGTTACAATTTTTTTGTGTGGAACAATATAAACTTGGAACTATTTGAATATATATGATATGCATTATTCTCACAAAAAAACCCATACAATTGTAGATTGAAATTGGTTAATGTGCACTTCTTCCAATTGAAATTGGTTAATATGCACTTCTTCCAATAATATTCTAGAAGCTCAATATTCCTATTAGATATAATTGATTATAACTTAGTAAATAAATTGATAACTTTAATTTATATTTAAACTTGTTTCAAAATTTAATTATTATTCTTAATCTAATTTCTATCATCCAGCTCTCAACTATATTACCAGGACTAGTCGTTTCAACAACCCTTGTGAGTCTCTATTTATACAAATAATGGAACGCAGTTTATTTAGTATAGATAATTACGGATACAGTTTATAGCCTCTGTTTGCATTTATATCTATTTCAAAATGCAATGATCAGTGTCATACATGTACCTTTGACAGGTCCTCCTTGTTTCTATTCAACATTGCTTACAAAAGTTTGTCATTGAATTGCCATCGTCCTCGAATTTCAATTGAGACATGTTTTCTGCGAAGGCTTTTCTAATAGAATCACCTAAAATTCTACAAATTTCATCCCAAAAAGATTGTACGGGACGGTGTACCTGTTATCCAAGCCCTATGAAACAAACGTCAACCTCTCTGGACTGAATCTGCACTGTAACGTTCGAAAACTTAACGCAGGAAATAAGCTGCACCAAGTTCTGGAGGTAGAAAATAGGCTTCGGCCGTCTGGCCAGCCTATTTCAAGTCAGCTCGCTTGCTACCATCTTCGCTGAATATCATCTTAGCTTATCTGATTAAACATGATAAGCAACCCCATTACAAATGCTTGATCTACTCCCGCTTCGATCACCAGGCTGAAAACATCATTGCCCAGCATTATGTCGGAGTTCGCTTCCTTTCGTTTAATCTGTGCCATGATCTCCCCAGACGTACTGAATATTGTGCACGATGGCTTGCACAACGATCCTTTGATGTGGTAATCGCAGTGTTTTATTTGTTTACTTCCATATACAAATACGTTGGCGATGGTTGTGTTTGAGAAGCGCAACGACTTTGTAAGGCTAAATGTGGGCTTCTCAGACTCTAGTGGATCTCCTCTGAATGCTTCCCATCTCTTCCTAAAACTCCATCTCTGCTAAATCCAAACCCGATGTCAGACTCTATTCAAGAAGAAGTAGGTTGAAATAATCTTGATAATCATGTCGACGAAGATAAGACTAAAAAAGAAGAATACCTTGCGCCGCAATGTAAGAAGAAGCTGGCCAGCAGCATCCATAAGAAGTACTTCGTTTTTGACATTGGATGCATAGTTATCCACTCTGAAGACCAGATGTCCCAATGAATCGAATACGGTAAATCCTTTACCATTAAATAAGAGTGATTTCTTCCAAACAGTGAAGATGGTAGATGAGCTTGAACAGAAAACCTCATCGATGAAAACATTGAGAGACGAGATTGAAGAGTGAGGATGGACTTGATACATTCTTGTAGCTCAAATCACAGATACCCCACTGCTAGTTATCAGAGACCGAAGAAAAAAAAGCTGTACACGATTAGTTCCGATTGTTGCCTT
Organism: Sequoiadendron giganteum; assembly: GCA_007115665.2. Taxonomy (NCBI): domain Eukaryota; kingdom Viridiplantae; phylum Streptophyta; class Pinopsida; order Cupressales; family Cupressaceae; genus Sequoiadendron; species Sequoiadendron giganteum. The sequence goes on along the minus strand of CM021101.1, from coordinate 119,825,335 downwards.
TATAATAGATATCTTCCAAACGTACCGGTTTGGCTTGATACTCACCATTAAAAACATGCAGTAAGCGTGCGTAGTGCAAGATTCGTTGTGGAAATTGAGCAACGGGCCCTGCCAAAGTCATCGCTTCATGGTAGATATACCTTCTGCATAAATCTCGCCTCTGCCAACCTGTGTCAACGTCACAACGTGCCTTTCACACTAAAAAATTATTCCGATCTTCTCCAGATGAAGAAGCAATTGTTTTTTAATATCATCTCGTTTATAAATAAATGAAGTAACCAATGAAAGGGATTCGAGCACGGGATCTATGGAAGAGGAATGCAGCGCATGTTCCATTTTCTAGTGCAACGAGTTATCGCGTGAGAGGCCCACACCAAAGGGAGTTATTATTGGGGTTCTAAAAAATCTGGAGGGTGGTTCATTTAGGTAGCAATTAGAACACAAGATTGTTGATCAATGACCGTCAATAAAATGGAGGTTGTCTTGCCTTTTCATTTAGACGCGTATCAATTTATTATTATTATTTTTTAATGATTGAAGAATATTATAGATTTTCACATCATAGAAATCAATATATAACACATATTTATATAAAAAGTGGGTGGAAAGGAATTATATTTGAAATTTAGAAGTGTAAACAAAATAATAAAAGTGGTCAAAATCACTAAGTCATCAAGAAGAATACTTTGATAAGCTCCACCATCCAAGAGATCTTAGCCATCAAGAATAGGCTTCCAATCTATAATTATATAATCCAACTTGAGCAATTTAGGGGCACTCACAAGTGAAATTGCAAGGTCTAGGTGGAGAATTTTCCCTATGTTAAGCCGTCAAGACCATGTTGATAAATTGAAGAATGTATGGTAGGGAAGACAAACCATGGCATCTATGGTCAAGAGAGCCTTGCAAGCCACATCTTGGGCTAGGGTTGCAACCACAATGACACCCATGTGGAAGAAATGAATGCCCCTATGGTGGAGATCATGCATCTCTACTAGTAAGAGATAGTGGCACACATGCAACCATACAAGGGAGCATTAACCTGGTGCTCATAAGGGTTTGTAAATTATAAATTTTTAGAACTACTTTATTATCCTCTATATCTGTAACATGGTATTGTAGCAAATAATAGCCTTAATATACATAGAGAAATTCCCATTCATAGTCATTTGAGAAGATAGTAGAATTTTAATATATCTAAATGAAAAAAAACTTTGAAAGTATGCCAAATTTTAGTATATCTCATTAGCATTTTGTGCCTATATCATAACAAAATCACATGCCAAGAAAAAGGCTCTAGCTTAAAGGGATAAAAAAATTATAAATCCATCTCCATGCAACTTGAACTTGTGGACATGATTAGAAAAAATTCTCGAGAGTTTACATATGTCAATTAAAAGGACAAATAGGGAATAGAAACTCCCAAGTGGATAACACATGATAGAATAGGGAACCCTTGCTATAGGAGACACCAAGAAAAAATAGCCAACTTAGGTTGTAAATTAGTGGACCAAACTATTTAAAACCTATAGATACATTAAGAAGTAATGGCCTAGAGATTCTACTTTGCTTTGAGTTTCAAAACCATACGAAATTGGGAGAAGAGTAAGAATATCTCATAAAGGGCTTATACTTCTTAAAATGAGTATTTAGATACCATTTCCAACCCTTCCACCATGACTTGGTATATAGAATTTCAACCTTGTGAATCATATCAATAGGATTAAATTTTGTAATGGTGGGAGACTCTATATCTCGGTTGCTAAGACTATGTTTAGCTATGACTTCAAGAAAAGAAGACCAAGTCTTAGTTGTTCTAGAAAAATGTTTGAAATGGTATAAATCCCATGACTCTATATCCTTAAATCATGAACCCGTGGGACTTTTGCAAGGGATCCTTTTTAGCATGTGATAACATGAGATCATAAAAGATATTGTTGATTGATAGATATCCTCATAAATATTACATTATCATTTGAAATAAGCAATTACCCAATGCTTCCTAGGCACACTAGATACTATTGGAAAAAAGTACCTTAAATTTGCATTGGTTCTCACATGACAAGGAATTTTTGGAATCCAAAAGCCACAATAAGATTTATAGCTCTAATGGAATCTAAAAGGAACAATCCATGAGGAGAATTTTCTAAGATCCATTACCTTCCGAGGATCAAACAATCTATTTAGCACATAAATCTTTACACTTGTCTATATGTGTCAGATAAACCAAAACCAGTAGAGTCGCAAGGAGGATAACAAAATTCCCTAGTGACTACGAAATCCATTTCCCCATTACAAAGAGGCCTAACAAAAAAGAAATCATTTTATATTCTAGTAAAGGGCCTTGCAAGGGGCCCAATAAGAAGAGTAGTTAACATACTTGTGGAAACAAGTTACCTAGAGAAAGTTTAATTTTGTCTAGCAAGGCAAAAGGGCTTGGAACCCTAGAAGTATAATTTCATTTTAGAGCATGAGAGAAAAATTATAAGTAATTGCCAAATAAAATTGTAAGATCCCACAAAAGACCTTGAGAAACTTGAATAGCTCCTTGTGAGAAATCAATTTCCAACTAGAATAGTCACACTAAGAAAAATTAGGTAGGAATGTTATTCATAAAATTAGTCATTTCACATTATATATTTGAGCTAGAAGTGAGTCCAAGACCTTTCAAATGTTGGAAAGCTCGACTCACATTATCATTCAACACCAAGAGAGTGAAGAGGAATCACAAGAAAAAATCACATTAACAAGTTGGAGAGTAGAGTAAGGAAGAGAGATACCTTTCACATGTAATTATAATTGTTTGGAAAAGTTGATTCATTCTTGCATTCCTAATGTTTCATTTTGATACTTTTGTATGTATTTACTATTTTAATTTTTGAGCATTTTATCTTACATGGAGAGTTAGCATCACATTTGGAGGTGACATGGAACTTGTAGTTACTGGAATTTTCCCTCACATGTGGAGGTAGGCATCCCACATTGAGGTGACGTTTCTTGGTAATGTGTTAATATCTTATTAAATGTGTAAATTCATTACGATGTGTTAAATACAAAAGATTCTTATGATGAAAAAGAGCATGTAAGAGGGGGGATACACTAGAATTTGGATCATTTTCATTGTCATTAATTCCTCATACTACATCCACTTTTTTAGGCAAGCAATAAGGGAATTTTGATTCTACTTATTGTGGATTGCATTTAATTATCCTTTTTGGAAAGGGGTAAATGGTTTTAATCCAAAGACAAATGGGGGACTTCATCCCCAATTTAAACATTCAATAATAACACCCCAATGGGTTTTGAACCTTTATGGCAAGAGAAACACCACAAAAACTTAATTATCACACTATGCCACTATTGGTGATAGCATATAATTATCATTGGTGGTCTTTGGCTACATTATTTTTGCAACATACTAGTTGTTTATTTATGGTAGGGAATTATGCGAGTTGGTTACTACCTACAAAAATAGGTAATAGCTAATTAGCATTATGTCAATGGGGTAAGTAAACCACTCAAATAAATAAGATAATTTTCCCTCACTTGGATCTTATAATTTAATTTGAGAGGAATAGGGCAACAATTGCTCTCTCTTTCGACTATTCTGCATATTTGTCTCTCACTTCCTTTGACAAAGCTTCAAAGGACAACACCATCAAACAAATATTTTTCTTTCCTCTACACTCACTTTACCCCACACTCCCCTTTAAGGGCACACATTATTCTCCATCTGACTATACCAACCAACAACCACAAATACCTACTCCCCCTGAGATGTAACTATCAACATCAGTAAGAACAAGAAATATATCTTGAAATGCTTCCTAAATAGACACACACACTTATGCATCTAGTTGAAAGGAGGTGCAATAACTCCTAATGTCTACTAGAGATACTCAAAATTATAATTTGGAAGATCCTTTGTGAAAATATCTAGAACCTGATCCTTAGTAGACACATAATACAACTTCTCTTCATTTTTTGCAACTTTTTCTCTCAAAAAGTGATATCGAATTGAGATATGTTTTGTTCTTGAATGCATTACCAGATTCTTTGAAATATTGATTGTACTTGTATATCACATAAGATAGGGATAGGTTCATCATATGAAATTCTAATATCCTTCAATATTTTCTTCATCTACAACACCTATGTACAACACGATGCTGATATAATATATTCTACTTTTGCAGTAGATTATTGCACTGAATATTTTTTTTTTACTTTTCCATGAAACAAACCCGCTTCCAAGAAAGAAATCACCACCACTTGTACTTTTCTTTTCATCTACACATCCAATCTAATCTACATTTGTATATGCACTCAAAGAGAAGTCAACTTATCCTTAGGGTACCACAAGCCATAGTTTGAAGTGCCCTTTAAGTATCTGAATATCCTCTTCACTACTACAACATGACATTCTCTAGGATTTTTTGAAATCTAGCCACAAGAAAAATTTAGTGCATGATATTCGATCTAGTAGCATTTGGGTATAACAATCCACCAATAATTGATCTATAATTTCTTTGATCTACCTTAGTATTTTCAAAATTCTTTCTCAACTTACGACCAGTAACCATAGGATTACATACTAGTTTAGAATCCTCCATTCCAAACTTCAACATTTTCTTAACATACTTTGAGTGAAAAATGAATACACCTTTCTTTGATTGACTAATTTTTAGCCCAAGGAAGAAATTCATCTCCCCACACATTGACATCTCAAACTATTTTTGCATCTCTTCTACTTAAATTTTGCAGATACCTTCATTTCCTCCAAATATTATTTCATCAACATACACTACCACAATCAAGATTTTTTCTCCTTCAACTTTGAAATACAAATTGCTATTTATAGTACCTTTTTTGAATCCTTGCTACAACAAATAATTGTCTAACCTTTAATACCAAGCTTTGGGAGCTTGCTTCAATCCATACAATTCTTTTTAAAATTTATAGACCATGGTGGCATCTTCTAACAACTAAAAAACTTCTGGTTGTTTAATATATACCTCTTCTTTTTATTCACCATTCAAGAATGTAGAATTCACATCCATTTGATCAACTTTGAAATCTGTGTGTTGCAAAAGCTAAAAACATTTTGATATCTTCCATTCTTGCAACCGAAGAAGAATTTTCCTCAAAATCTATACCTTCAACTTGTGAGTAACCCTTACACACAAGTATAGCCTTGTTCCTAGCAACTTTTCCATCTTCATTAAACTTGTTTCAGAATACCCACTTAGTACAATCACATTCTTGTTTTTCATTCTTAGGAGAAATTACCAAGTCAGATTCCTCTCTATTTGTTTAAATTCTTCTTTCATTGCTTTGATCTAATTCTCATATTTGCATGCCTCAGTCATTGATTTTGTTCCTCTATCATAGAAAATTTTCTTCTTGTCAACATACCTTTGTTATTATCTCCAATGATTTGGTATTCTAAATGATTATTCTATACATAGTAAGGAGTCTAAGGATTTTTTTCTAGAGCACCTTCCTCTTCAACTGTCAACTCTTTTCCTTTATCTTAAGCCTTTGAAATTCTTCACTGCAAGGGGATTCGTTAAATTCATATCCTTATATCAATATTGATCTTTGATGTGGTCCTTCATTCACGTTGGCATTTACACTCTCAACAATATTCTTCAACCTTTTGTTGTAACATGAGTAGGACTTAAGAAGGATGGGGAGATCCTCGGTAGATAGGTTGAGAAAATTAGGGAAGGCCTGAAGGCTACAGTTGAACACAATCACATAATTGTCAAGAATAACACCATTGCCCTAAGAGCTATTGCGAAAAAAATGGATACTGCTCAGTCGGGTATCTTAGTTGTGGATCTGTACACAAAGAAGAACAAAAACAAATATAAAGATGGGGATTTGGGCCCTTCTAAGAGAACTAGAGCCAACATGAAGAAAAGAAATGATGTTGCACCTCTAGAGACTCACTATCCTAGGATGGTTGTCTAGGATATGGATATCCTAGAAATGGATGTAGCTGAGACCTTGAAATCTCTGGGTTAGTTCCAGTTCTTTTCTTGTTGGTCTTTCGCTATCCTTTTAGAGGTTTTTTGTTGCCGGTTGCTGGTCTTTTCTATTTATCTTGTTATTGCAGCTTTTCTTGTCTTGGATTGTCTTTTGGTCAATCTTTTCTTGATCTATAAACTTTGTGGTTTCGGGTCTCTATAAAACCCGGTTTTTCCTCTTTCAAAAACATGAGTAGGACTTGCTTCTTGTAGAGAATCGAAGGAGGATTCCTTCATTAGATCTTGAATCAAAATTTTATTTTATTCATCTCTTTTGATATAACACTTGATTCCAAAAACTCTAAAATATTTCACAATAGGAGGTTTACCATACCATAACTCGTAGGGGTGCTTTGAACTATTCACTCTTGCTTGACCTTTGTTAAGAATGTAGATTGTTGTATGAATTTATCCTCTCCTATGGACATCAAGAAGATTGGCTTCTTTCATCATTGTCCTAGCTACTTCTTGAACTGTTATGTTCTTCCTCTCCATAACTCCATTCTATCAAGGAGTTCTAGGGGCTGCTAAATACCCTTTTATTCCATGATCTTCACAAAAAATATTAAACTCATTTGAAGTAAAATCACCACCTCTATTAGATCTCAAACATTTTATATTCATATTCATCTCATTTTCAAGCATCAGCTTGAATGATTTAAGCTTATCTAGAGCTTCTGATTTTTCTTTGAGAAATGTAACCCAAGCCACTCTACAATAATCATCAATCAATAACATGAAATACCTATCACCACATGAGATTTTAATTTTGGTAGGTCCACATAGATCTATATGCACTAACTCCAAAGGACCTATGGTAGAATATTTCTTTGTCTTTAACCTTTTCTTTGTTTGCTTTCCCACTTGACATTCTTTATAGATTGCATTGATAGGCTTTGTAATCTTTGGAAAATATCTCACGACATCAATAGAAGTGATCTTCACTAGGCTATCAAAATTGATGTGTCCCCTTCCTTTATGCCATAGACAAATTTCATTAGGTTCAGACATAAATCACTTTGCACCACTACCTTTGATTTGATATACATTAGGTTATGTCCTTTTTCCATGAGAAACTAGAGAGCGAGATCTTCCTTTTCTAATTTCATAACCACCATTCTAAGACACAAGATTATATCGGGCATGTGGAAGATCATCATGGAAAAAACAGGCCCTTAAGTGGCAATAAAAAGACAAAAAATAAGAGTTAGACAACTTGACGTAAAAATTTGAATAAGTTATCTATATTATTTCAAAAAAATGTAAAAATAGAATTTGTAGAAAATTGAATGTAGTTTCTAAACTACTAGACCTTTATTTTAAAAAAAAAATCTATTTGGTGAAAATTTGAAATTTCAATGCAGTAGTATTTAAATTTCAAGGTAAACATAAGAAGCAGGTGTCCGTCTGACCACCCTAACCACAATAAAATGATAATATTTTTATATAATATTTTAGATATAAGTAAAGGACTCATGTCCCGATGTGATGCATATTTTTTTATAATTTTTTTCCAAGTAAATAATTAATTATGATTTTTTTATTAAATTTTTTAAAAAATATAAAAGCTCGACTGTCTAACCACCTTAACTTGGTCAAAAATTCATGAAATTCAATTTTTTATTTTTTAATCCTATAGTATGCAAAGCATAGAATGTGACGCATGTTTCAGATTCAAAAAATGTGATACCATTTGAAAGTTATAGATTTTTTTCAATCAACCTATCAATAAGGACTTTATTCATAATTCTAATAAAAAATGAATAATAAATATTTATTAAATTCAAAGTAAATAATAATTTATATTGGTGGAAACCTGAGAATCTCCTATAAAAACCCTTTTCGTTTCATCAATTTTGGGTAAAAAAAAAGTCATCAGCCACATGGACCATCATATGGCTTACATATCACCACTTTTTGGCCCATCATGATCCTACACATACCCTATCCTCTTCTACACATTTTTCCTATACTTAAAAGAATATGCTAGAGACCCTTGACATAAAGAACATTATTTTTTTATGATTTTCTTCAAAACTAGAATTGAACATTTTCCACAAATCTTAGTAGATGTATCATCACCAAACATAACAAGACCACCATCATAATTTTCAATCTTAACAAAATTACTCTTAAGATGACCTATCATATGATTTGAGCATCCACTATCAATAATCCAGTAATTCATCCCCTCTCTAGCATGAAAAGTAGTCAACATAGTTCCTTCAATGTCATGACCTATTTCAAGAGAACTTTCATTCAAAGATATTTCAATATAGGTAGAATTAGTTTCAACATGTAGAGCCATAAACAAGCATTCATCACTTCTTCTGGATAATTTGATTCATCATCATCAAAAGCACCATTTTCCTTTATAATATAATCTCTTTTTGACAAATTTAACCTTATGACCTTTTTGTTTGTCATTAGTAACTTTGATTGGACACTTAAAAGCATCATAAACTATCTTCCCACAACTGGAAAATTTGGAAGGTAGCTTACCTCTATATTTTCTAGTTCCCTTTTTCAATCTCCTCACAAATTTTTCTTTCAGCTCATCAAGATCATTTGGATCTAATTCATAATCTTTCTCTACTTTATAGACTTTAAAAGTGGTTTCTTTATTTTAACATCTTGACAAAATTTTCTCATTTCAAAAGAAGTTGAAGAACCAAATATCTAATCTCTAGAATAATTATCCAAATTTTGAGCTTCCTCAATAGCAAAAACTTTAGAACTGTAAGCTTTAGGCAGAGTTCTTAATACCTTTTTCACAAGTTTTCATTCATCCAGCTTTCCACAAAGACCATTGATGGTATTGATAACTTCATCAAATTTGAACATGTAGAAAATAATATCTTCATCTTTAGACATCCTTCGGGTTTCAAATTTTTCATTGTAGTTCTACATCTTCACTTGTTTGACCTTGTCATCTCCTTCATAGATACCTTCCTGCTTTGTTTAGATCTATGCAACATATTTTAGACTTATCACCTTTCCGAGTTTAGAATGAAAAAGACCACCCAGGATTGCATTGTTTCCTTTTCCATTTTTTTCATAACTCTTGATCTCATCATCACTCATCGGACCATTTGCAAGGGTGATCCCACAATACTATTTTACAATTTTTGGGCAAACTGGACACTAAACTGATTTTTTTAAACTAAATCTTCACTTTCGGGCTACTACAACAGCTAAACTATGAGGAATTTGAAGATAATGTGAGCTAGTGATTTGTAATTTCTTTTTATAGATTCTAGATATATTTTTTTCAAAAAATTTGGAATCAGATTGCACTTCTTTTTCCATCTCCTTTGAAAACTAGTTTTTTGAAAAAAAAAAAAATTTAAGAAGTGGCGCTCACCGTATACAACATAACTTTTTTTGTATGAAGGATAAAATTCTAATTTATTCGAATTTAGATTTGTAACTATGATATCTATCAGTTTCATTTGGTTTCATAGTGTTTTATTAAAAAAAATTCCTTAATCAAGTTTCAAATCAAACCAATTACAATTCAAACATAGGCAAACTGTATACAACATAACTTTTTTTGTATCTATTGAAATTCAATTTTTTTTTTTTAATGGATCAAGCACATTAATACCCAGTACGAACATATTTTTAATTTTTTTTTTTTTGATAATCTTTTATTTTTTCTCATGTGCAGAACAAAGAGCTTGATTTTCAGTGAAAAACCTATGTTTAATAAAACTAAAAAAATAAATACATAATAAAACCAAAACTTATTAAATTATATTCATTGGATAGCTCATTTTGAGGACTGCAATAATCATTTAAAATAAATTTTAAATGAATTCATTTGATCCTCGAAAAGATAAATCAAAAGTGATTTTTTATCATCATTGTGATAGGTGTGAAGGAGACTTCATTGTAGGTATGGTTTAAAAATAGTGGGGTTCTATCCAAGGGGGTTTGATATAAGGTGGTTTGATCAAACCCTCTTCAATTGGAATCCTTAAAATGGAATTTTTTAATGCTTAAATCATTATATTTTCTAAAAATATGTGATTTCAGCAAAAATCAAAATCTCCGAGAAATTGTAAACTATCATTGTGGAATCACCCACAAACATAGTATATCCTTTATCAACAGACTACCAAACACAAAATCTAAGGGAGAAAATAAAGGACTCCATCATAGCTTTCCAATAGGCATAACCTATTCCATTGAACATAGGATCTTTGACACCCTTCTTGTCCACCATCTGGATCTAGCTCAAGCGGTTAATATTTTTCCTAAGAACCATAGTTTTGATGTCAATTAGTACATGCACAAGAAAAATAAGAGTGGGGAGTGAATCAGTTGTATATTTCAAAACATTCAATCCCTCAATATCTTATCAAACAAATATCAACCATTAAACCCTTAACATGCATACAAAAATGAAAAATTGTAAATCAGTAATGAAAACACATCCAAACACATAAGGAAACCATATTTACATCAAAAATTGAAGAAGTTAAAAACCACAGTGAGGATTAGATCACTAATATGAATTTCAACACTGAATACAATAAGGGTCACTACCAGTGGCTCATTTCTAAAGAACTCATTGTCCAAAAGAAATGAGAATAGAAGAAGGGGTGGCTAAATTCCAATTTGAACTACTGACAAAGAATCTTTCTTATGCCAAAAGTATAGTTTCATAAAAGTACACATAACTCATTCAATAGACTAAAATATAGACACTTTCCACTCATTGCATCTGGAAGTCATAGGCATTAATCTTGCACACATATCTTCACACATGATCACATTCAAATCTTTCACATCACACACATCATCCTTGATCTACATAATAACTCACCTTGCATTCATACCCTCTGCAACCTAAAACAATCTCAATTAGGTCTGCCTTAAGGAAATGTATGCATGTCAACCATCCAACATCGAATAGGATAACACCAAAAATTTCCACAGTGTAAATAAGGGAAGGCATACCATTCTGTTACTTAACTAGGGCCCAAAGGTACACCCACATGCTTCTCAACACTTCTTCAAACACCAATTATCCTCTACAATTAGCGCTAGAATGCCAAGTTGGCCAAACATGTACTAACACTAACAAGTGAATCCAAACATGCTTATCTAAGTCTAGAAAAATCTCACAGACCCCACAACAACACTCACAACATTTTACAATATTCCACATTATCAGAATATTCACCACTACTACTACAAGCACCTAAAACTTAAGAACACATTCATTTTGTGCAACCTGAAATACAAGCATATACATCCAACACACAAAAAACCTTATGAAACACCTAAAACTTCAAGGGACGATATGTACATGCAATATAAGCATGTTCCAAGATCCACAACTCCAAAAATTTGACTATAGAGAAATATGGAGTAATCTCATTTCTTTCAGACACCCTGTTTCACCAAATAAACATATTGTCAAACACATCATTCACTGTAGTATGATCCAAAACCTGAAACTCTAGATATGAAACCTCTAAACACCATATGAGAATATCTTCAACCATGAATAAATACAAAGAAAACCACTAAACACACCTTTGTCACATTGAACTCTCTTTTATTCAAATTTTCTCAAAAGAACTTGGAAACCAAGTAAACCAAATTTATCAACATTACTAACATTTTTGCTACACATATTCAAAATATACAAAACCTCTCATCAACCACAACACGTGAAACAATCTCCAATAATACACATAGGTTAGGTTTCTAACAACTTCTTCAACTGTACTAAAGTAAGACACCAATGACAGTACCAACATTATGTTGGCATCAATACCAACATCATTCCATTACTCTCTTCATACAAGGAGTTGACATCAATGACAACACCTAAAAACTCACAAACAAATAAGCTTCTCCAAACTTCCAATAGAATGGCTCTATTTTTTGTAATTTTACAAGTGTAACTTGAACTAAATATTTATGTATAGTGGCACCAATATTTGAGTCACATAAGTGAATATGATCCTAGAAGACCATTATTCAGAAAATTTTGGTTCATGGTTTTTCTAACTATTATGTTGTTAAAAATGGTTCATGTGAGCCTTTTCTATTTAGAAAATAAAATAGATTTTAATTTCTTATCGAAAGCAATAGAGATGAGATATTATTAAAAACTATTTATTCAGATATGTTCTATCTAGTAATTTTAGTTTCTATAGGTTAATCTTGTTATTATTTTAGATATATCTAAGTCTATTTTAAATATTTTTAAAATATATATATTTTTAATTATTTTAAAGAGTTTAAATCCTTACTAAAAGGTAAACAAATTATAAGATAAGATTGTTGAGATTTGACAATTCTAGCAAATATTGGTCCATAAAATTTGATGAATTCTATAAGCATGTAGGTATTCTTTACTAAAACCCTACATTGTATACTCCCAAAAAATCATGTAGTAGAAAGGATGAACCAATCCATAATAGAAAAATATAGAAGTTTTCTAAATGGTATGTAGTTAGATCAATGTTTTGGGGGAAAAAAGTAATTATTTCTTATTATTTAATTAATTTATCTCCACTTTTTTCTCTTGTTGATAAAACTCCTTTTGAAGTTTGGATAGATTAAAATCCTTTCACATTTAAGGATGTATGGTTTTAAGTTTTATATTCACAATTTTTAAGAAAATTAATCTAAATTAGATCAAAAATCTCAAAAATGCATCTCCATTGGTTACATTGAGAATATTAAAGGTTATTATCTCATCCTCTAAACCCAAAGGATAAAAAATTTAAGATATTTATTTTTCATGGATTTTCAAGCTTATTCAAATTAAGAACAAAAAATTGATAAAATAGTACACTTTAAAATAGAAATAAAAAAATAAGAAGGTGCACATGTGGAGGAAAAAATAGTGGTGGACAAATACAAAATACAAGGATTTCTTGATGTACATTAGGTAGGTGACTTGGATAGTCAAATATCCTTGAGTGGCTATGTTTTCTCTATATTTTTAGGTGCAATGAGTTGGATGAGTAAAAAAATGAACATGACCTATTTTCCACCACAAAATCTAAGTATATGACTATTGCACATGCCTCTAACTAGGTGGTTTGATTACAAAGGTTCAACATATGCATTTGTTATGTTGTAGGATTGTTAGAATTAGTTTGGATAGAGTTCTATTTATTTGGCAAAAAAAGTCTATATATTATGCTCAAACTAGGTATGTTGATGTAAAATATCATTATCTATAAGAAATGGTTGGAATACCAAGGTCTCATTAGATAAGCTTAACACTCTAGATAGTTTTACAAAGTCATTTATAAAAAACTAACCACAAGTAGGTTTTAGTTTTTTTGGTGTAGGAAGGTCATGGGTCTTGATGCTTGTACTTAATTACATTTATTTTTCCAATGAATGTATTAGAAATTTTAATTTCAAGTGAGAAAAATCTAGGATTGAGGTGTAATTTACCTTGCAATCCTATGCATTAATCATGTATCTCCAAAGCACTTAGAAAGTGTCGTTAAATGCCTAGTTTATAATTAAGTTAAAAGTGCTACATTTTTTTCAACAATACTGTTGATAAGACTGTAGATAATCTCTCTATATATACATACATACATACACATACGAAACAAAATTGCAATACTTCAAATTTAAATGTTAACTTTAGATACTACTATTGAACTGTAATCATGAACGTACTCGTTATATGTTATATATAATTAAAGCAGAAAGAAATTAGAAATAATTTATAACAATTATACAGTTGTAAGAAAAAGAAGCATTGTTGAATGGAAAAACTTAAAACAAAGAGTATTTAGACTACAACAGTAAACAGAACTTGAAACAGGGAAAGTAATGCAAAATGAGGAACTACTGAACAGGGCATAGCAAGGGGTATGAACATGAGACAGCTGTACAGCATCAACAGAATTGCATATTTTCCACTGCATGTACAAAATGGAGCCACCCACTGTACTTATGCTTATTAAATTCAACTTTCTTGGGTCAATTTATAAAGGTTGAGTTTGTATTTAGATATATTTTCATATTTAGTTATTACTTTTCAAACTCTTTCTTTCTTTCTTTTGGACTGATAAGCCTTCGTCCTGAGTTGTATTCTACGTCGATCACTAATCTGCAAGTTTTTTTCTCTTTAAATTTCAATCTTATAAATTCAGAAAACTGGGAACATAATTATTACTTGTATATATCATCTACACTAGTCTAGCTAAGCCATATACCCATTAAATCACTTGTCTGTAAATTGGTTTACAAATCTTCACGTAAATCATAATCTCCTGTGTGGTCGTCCTCTAAATTTAAGTTGTGATATCTTTTTGCTCAGGAACCCATCCTCAAGCTAACCAATGAGTTAATTACAAGTAATGGATTGTTTAAGCCCTTGTCCTCTGGCAGACTCTGCCTCACGTATGAGGCCAGCTAATTGGCTTGCTACCCTTTATCATTCTCTCATCTAATTTGTCAGCTTATCTGATCAAACATAATAAGCAGTCCCATTACAAAGGCTTGATCCACTCTCCCTTCCACAACCAGATTCAGAATATCATTCCCCAACACTATATCCGATCTGGCTTCCTTTCGTTTAACCTGCACTTTCATACAACTTTCCATCAGTTTCAAACTCCAAAACCCGTCCTAATAAATTGGACAAAAAATCTCCCCTGAAAATACCTGTGCAATGGTCTCTCCGGAGACATTAAATATTTTGCACGACGACTTGCTCGACCCTTCGATCTTGTAATTGTAAAGCTTCAATTTTCCACCTCCATTTGCAAATACATTGGCGGTAATTTTGTTTGAGAATCCCAGCGACTTTACAAGGCTAAATGTGGGCTTCTCAGATGCCATTGGATCTCCTCTGAATGCTTCCCATCGTTTCCCAACACTCCACTTCTGATGAACCAAATCTATATATCAGAGATTATAGAAGACTAGCACTTGAATTTTAAGGAGGTTTAAGGATTATATTGATAGAAAAATATATGTATGTTAATATGTTACAGAGTATGTGTTTATGTGTTTGTATATTGCAGATTTTAGTTGCATGTGATTGGATTAAACAAAAATTAATAATAAGTGTTAAATAATGGAATGAAATGTATACAAATTTGACACATAGAACAATGCAAATGAAAAAAATAAGTTGGAATCAAATTGACAAAAAAACATTGCAAAATGGAAATAGACATTCAATTGTCAAATCAATATTTATCTAGCTTTTATGTGATAAGTGAGTTTTTGGAGGTTTTAATCTGATATTGTAGAGGCTTTTACTATTAAACGACAGCTAAAACTTATTTTTGTGATGACTAAGCAGTGGTTTGCAGATGTGAAATTTGTTTCAGATTCAAATCTCACACTATATGTAGTCTATCTCCTAATAAAAATGATAAAAAATTATTTACATAATCATGTGATAAATAAAAACAATTTAAAATGAATCATTTAAACAATGTTTAAATCAATATTTAGAATGTGTTAGATCAAAATAAAAGTACCGTGCGCCTCAATGTGAGAAGGAGGTGGCCTGCACCATCCATGAGAAGAACTTCACTGTTTGCGTTGGATGCATAATTATCCACTCTGAAAACCAGATTTCCCAACGAATCGAAAACGGTGAATCCTTTGCCATTCAGTAAGAGGGATTTCTTCCAAACTGTGAAGACAGTAGATGAGGCTGAACAATATTTATGATCTATTAAAACGGAGGGAGACGAGAACAGAGAATCAGGATGCACTTGAGCCATTTTTTGAGCTCACAGCTTGTCCTCCTGATTCTCAAAAAGTGAGGGAATAAAACGATATTTTCAGAGTCCAAAGAAGAAAAGCTATCAACACTGACTGACCGCCTTCTAGATAGTCAATCCTAATAATCACTTTATACATACCTCTCAGACTCCTACACCTGCCTTTATACATACCTCTCAGACTGGAGTTTTTTCCTTCTGGATTCAGCATTATCGTTCGCGATTTCAATCAAGAAATCCACGTATGCCTCGGGATTTGATAACGTCTCTGCATCTTGGAGCCCACATATCGCTGTTATACCAAACTGTGTCACCATCACAACCGACTAAGGCCAGAAAGTTAATTCAGAACGTGTTCTTAACAGAGAGGAAATTTATTTAGGGAGAATTGTATTCCATACGCTTTTTATTACTGAATAAAGTAGATTACAATAAATTATGCAACTGAAAATGTTGAAAAGAAATAAAGTTACTATAATTGTAACGCTAAGAATACTAGCGTTGAAATAAACGTATCAGATAACACTGTCATTAGCACTGACAAGCAATTAAAAAATTCTTCAGGAAGAGGGGTTGTTTGCAACTATGCTTCTATTTTTAAGTATAACGTATTTGGGCATGCGCAGAAGATACCTATAAAAGAAATCCTTGCATATCTGTTTTGTCTTCTCTGTTTAAAATTTTCTGAAATTTGATTTGGTTTTGAAGATTGAGAGGCGGTGGGGTTGATTTTGCACTTTTATAAGGAGGTGGATTATGCCACGCAAGGGGTTTCTATTTTCAATGCGTACCAGACTGACGGTGCAGAAAGACAAAGATGATGAATGCACATAAAAAGTATCCCAGCTAACTGATGCGATCAGCTTAACATGAAAGTGTCCTCAAAACATAAGTTGGCCTTCTTGTTTTAGCTTACCAAGAAGACACCTGTGAACAAGGGTATGGGGAGTTTTAAAAACTATAATTACTATAAAAAGTACTTAAAGTGGTATTAAATAGAGGATATGTGTATTTATTGGGAAGAATATTTTGTTGGATAGCACTATTTATATGTGTTCATTGGTCATTTGACATCATTTTTAGATGTTCTTACTAATTTGATTTAGGTGGATACAATAGGGTATTATTTAAAGGATATATGAGAATAAGAATGATGAAACATGTTGCAAAAACAAGGAGCGGGAGTGAAAATATTGTTCTTGTGGAGAACAATTTTCCTCAACAAAAATTTATAAGTATAGGATGGAAGAGGATGTTTGAAAGAAAATTGTTTGACAAAATAGTGTCAAGTATAAAAACATATTAGAAGGAAGAACACTTGATGCATGGAGAGGATGAACTTGCTATAATTATTTATATTAGTTTAATATGTAAAGAATGCAAGATGACAATAGCACAAATGCATTACAAATTTGTGATATGCATATTTTTGTATGGACATTTCTTATTCATGAACATAAAATTTTAAGTTTTCAAGAGTACATTAACTTCTATTTGAGTTTATGATTAATATACTATATCTCATCCAACAATAAATACTAGTTCAAAACATCCCAGTAAAGTGTCTACATAACAAAAAATTCTAGTGATAGGATTTTTGGATCAAAGAATTAGAATAGAAGCACTAATTTGTGCCCATAGAAATTTATATTTTCTTTGGGTAAACATGATACATATAATAAAGGGGGGTTTATTTAGGGCATGAGCTCCAACTTTAACAAACTAAAAGAATTATATTTTGTGGTTGTCTAACTTGCATTTGTTAGGTTCTTTCATTGCACATTTATATATGTTCTAAATCATCCTAGTATAAAACTTGTATAACAAAATATTCTAACTTCACAAGATTGTTCGACCACAAGGGTATAATATTTTTGGGTAAATATGATGCATATAATTTTTATTCTTTTTGTGGGAAATGCACACTATTCCAATGATCTCAACGTGTATATAATTTTCATCCTTTTTTGTGCAATACATATTCTATAATGAATTCAATATCATTAGATGCACAAAAATAAATTTAACATATCTTTGTTTTTGAAAAGTTAAGCAGCATTTACAAGGTGTCGAACCCTTCACAAAGGGCCCAAGGGGCCAAACGATAAAAAATTTCAAAATAGAATTGAACTATAGGAAAAACAGAGACAACAGATAGACAGTTGTAGAAAAACAAAGAAATCAAGCAACCCCAAAAACAAAGGGGTCGAGGCTAGCTCCACGAGCTCGAGTCTGAGAAGCAGCCACATAATTTTTCTTCTGAAGAACCACCATCCAGGGGGGCTCAGATTCAGGAAGCAAAGAGAAAGGTGAGAGGAGTGGCTCCACCCCAACCACCATAGGAGAAGAGTCACCAAGCAGCGAGGAAGTCAGCAACGAGGTAGTAGAGATCAAATCAAATAACGAAATAATAGAGGGTCCCAACAAAGGCCGGATAGGGTCTGACAGAGTAGTGACAACAGGTGCAGGGACAGGCACAATAGTGTTAGCAGAACGGTCCAAAGGTGGTTCCACGAAAGAGAGATCCGAGAGAGGAGCATCAACCTGAGGGTCGACCTCCTCAGATGAACCATCCGAAGAAGAACCCACCATGAGGTGATCCAAGAGAGCATCCTTCCACCAAGTTGCAACGCCCTTGCGGCGGGCAAGAGGATAGGTCGAGGCCAAATGACCCAACGAAAAGCATCTCCTACACCGAAAGGGGAGACCCTCATAGTCCAAGAGTTGCTTCCACGGTCTGTCCTCCACCAGCAAAACAACATCCCCAGGAAGAGGTTTGGAGATGTCAAGATCGACTAACAACTGAGCAATAGTAGTATGCCCAAACTCCCTAGTTGTGGAATCCACCATCAAGAAGCGACTTATGGTATTGCCAATGGCTCGAAACATGATATCTTTGTTAAGGAACATAATATTATTAATATTTATAAAAATATAGCATTAAATAAAGACCTTTAAAATCAACACATTTTTTTTATTAATAGTAGTGTAAGAACATGCATTATATAGCAGATGGAATTAACGGTCCTTTGCCCTATATACTCCTATACAATAGATATACCATATGTTGTTTTGGCTCTATACACTGTTAATCAATACTTTACTTTCTATTTATCATATCAATATAAAATTAAACACCCAAAGTTTGCAAGAACCATTACAAACTGTCTACCAAGTATTACTATTGTCCATCCACACAATACATACATAGAAAAAAAAGGATAAGATTCAACTTATACATCGTTATAAAGTGTATAAAAAGTTACAAGATGATAGGGAGATATCATAGATTGAGCCAACATAGTGGTAATAGAAAGTGTCAAAATACCCTACTCTAGCTATCATCCTTAGCTTCATCCCATCTTGATTCAACTTTAGATAATATCTCATTGGAACAAACCTCCTCTACAAATGGATTCATCCCTTCATTTACGTGCAACCTAGCATGATGAACCTCCCTAGCACCATGTTCAATCCTAGCAACAACTCTATTAAATACATTTTGGAACTCCCTTAGTGCTTTCAGGAAGGTTTCAAAATCCTTGTGGTTGTGATCTCATGTATGACCATACTTCACTTACTCCTTATTGTCTATTACTATGCCATCATTCATTAGCTTCATGAATTTACTCATTGAAATCTTCATTGTTACTCTGATCTGCAAAGAAACATTGAAAAAATAAGTCTTTTTGATGACTCGGCAAGTGTCCTCTTACAACCCTTGAATTTATCATCATTTCTTGCCTCCAAATGTCTCACATAATTTTAGTTAAAAAGGTAACCCCAAAATAAGTTGCATTCATTATTTAGTTTTATATTTCTAAATAAAACATTTTCCCAAATAATCTTACCATCGTTCTTCCAAATCTTTAAATCAACTTACAAAAAAATTTCCATACCTCTTTTGCTTAGAAATTGTCAAAGAAAATGTGCTTTATAGATTTAGGGGTTCTACAAATGCTGCAAAGATCAATATCATTATGAGATCATTTATATGGAACTCTATGTAATATGATTAACCATCTAAATTAAGCCTTTTGGGGCTCCTTGATATTGTGTTAGATAGAATTGAAAACATTTTTCCAATCCTTAGGAGATAGTGATATCCCCCAATGTTCAATTGTTCACATGTTCACTAGAAGAATTTGAACCTATTAGAGATTTATAGATAGTTTTTTCTTTGACCCTTGGTAGGCTAGAACCATCACTCTAATAAAAAAAATTCCCAAATCAATACCTTCACTCAAGATCAAAGAGAAGTTGGCCTCTTTGCAGGCTTCCAAAGTGGTGTTGTAGGTTCTCAATCTAGAGGGAGGAATGTTAAACTTCAAGAAGTTTTTAAGATATCTTGGAAGGTTTTAATACCTTTAAGAGCCCACTTTTCCACCCCTAAAGAAGAGCATGGGGTTTATTATTATGCTGATTCCATTAGATGGAGTTGTAGGTTTGACATTTGGCATTATTATTTAGGGAAATCTTACCCAAGCTAAAAATGACATTGTACTTGATCAATTCGTAAGCCTTACAAAGGATTTTGAAAACTAGGGAACTTGTTGGGGACATTGAATAAAATATCATCGAATAGTAGCATTTTCCAAGTTTTAGCTTGTTTAGGAGTAGCAAGTTGGATGTTCCTCCTCACCAATATCTTCCATGGTCATCACCCTTTGGGGCTTTAACAACCCATTTAGCAACTAGAGCTATACTATGGGGCCTTAGGTCCTTCAATCCTATCCCACCTTGGGGTTTCTTTAGGCAGCACCAATCCTACTTCATTAAGTGTTTCTTCATCTTTCATTTTCCATTAGACCATAAGAAGTTTCTTATCTTCTTTTGATATTCATTAATCAAATATCTACAAAAAAACCAAATAGAGGAAAAGTATATTCTCTAAGTTGATAGTACTTTTTGACAAACCTAAATTTATCCTACCAAGGATAGATATTACCTATTCCAATCATCATTTTTTTTCTCAATTTTTGACTTAATCCATAACCAAATTCCTTTTAGGTTAGGACCGGTAGAAAATGGTATTCATGGGTATCTTACTTTCTTATTAGGTCCTCTCAATTGAAAATTCCACTTTTGGATCCATTCAGCAGGTCTTCCTTCCCACCCCAATATGATGGATTTAGCACTGGAGACCTCCACACCTAATGCTTTATAGAAGAGGTTGATTTTTTCTATTAAGGATTCTATGTTACTTTCATCTATTTCCACAAACATGGTAGTATCATCTACAAATTGTATATTTATTAATTTACTTTGGTCTTGGAGTATTATTCCTCTTATCATGGTTGGTAAGTATTATATGGACCTCAGCAGATAATGGAGAGCATCTGATATAATAAGAAAAAGCGAAGGTGCTAAGAGACACCCTTGTTTTATGGACCTTTCTAGGTTGAATTATTTTGAGAGTGTTCCATTCACCTCAACTTGTGCACACAACATCTTTAAGAAGTGTGTCCACCATGTTACACAAAATATTGGGAAATATAAATGCTTCAAGGGTTTCCCTTAGAAGGACCACTCAACTCTATCATATTTTTTTTTGACATAAAGTATAATCATGGTTTCATTATGTTTAGAGTGATTTTCCCACTCCATAGCCTCCCAACTTGTGATTAGATTCACCAAGATGTACCTCTAATTTATGAACCCAATTTGAGTATTATTAATGAACTTATGAATATTTTTTACAAGTCTTAAAGCTATCACTTTAGCTAGTATCTTATATGAAATATTCAATAATTTTATTAGCCTCCAATTCCTTATTAATGTTTTATCTCCCCCTTTAGGTAGGATCTTAATGATACCTCTATTTATATTCTTCCCCATATATCCTCTTTCCAGTCCTTCCATGTAGACCAGATGCAAATCCTCACACACCAAATCAACAAAGGTTTTGTATAATTCTACAAGTAATCCATAAACCCCAAGTGACTTATCATTATTCATAGAAAAAATGGTATTCCTACTTTCATATGTGGTAATTTCTGCAACCAGACCTACTGCACCAATTTTAGAAATTTTCTTAGGGATAAGTTTCTTGATATTTTCCCTGGCATTCTAGCATTCAACATCTGCACCTTAATATTTAAAAAGGTTTTAAAATAAATTAGCTTGATAATTTCTTCAGTATATCCTCCTAGGAGGTGAAGACTTTGTCCTCATTTTAGGCTTGGCCAATTTTCTCTTTGAGGATTTTCTCTTTAATGTACTTGAAAAATAATTTAGAGCCTTTGACACAATAACCAAGCTAGTTCAACTTGGCCCTTAATTTTAGGCCTTGTATTCTATGGGCCTAAACCCTTCTCAAGTTATTTTTGGCCATATCCATATCCTCACATAAAATCATTCTTTGGATAATTTTGGAGCCTATCTTCTACAAGGAACCACTTATCTTGGAGCTCACTCTCTTCTCTCCTATCTAGGGAATTTTTCTTCCCTATTGTTTGGAAGAGTTTTCTCCACCCACTTAAGATTTTTTTCCATCTCTCAATGGGGATTAAGTATTTTTAACATCCATTTATTAACCTCTTTGATTTTAATGATAGCATCTCGATGATCAATGTCCTTTAGTAGGTGATAGTTGAGGATGAAGCCTGCCCTTCTTAAGATTTCCTTGGGTTTGTCATTACTTGTAACTAGCCTTTCTATTATAGGGAGGTGATTTGAAAGTGTATAAGGATACACACTCACCTTAATACCATCATTGTTAGGAATGAGGTTGAAAATATCCTTGTTGGCATAAATTTTATCTAATCTACAATATATCCTTTTGCCACCTTTTTGAGCATAGCACGAACTATAAGATACCCTTTCTTTCTTTTTTCCTTCGTCACATGGGATCAACTAGATTCAACTTGGCCTTAAACCTTTTTCAACAATATATTTCATTACCTTTCCAAATCATATCAATTCCACCCCATTTATCTTGCAAGTGTTGAACCATATTAAAATCACCCCCCATGATCTAGGGGACATCTAGATGGTTGGAAATCCAATTCCATAACCTTATTTTTTCTCTATGATCATTAGAGGCATAGATAGAACAAACTCCAAAGTTTTTCTCTCCTTTTTCCATACTTATCCAAACTACCCTATTATAGGGTGTTCTGTCAAACTTGGTAACATGTTGTGACTAGCTTCTAGATAGCAAGATGGTAGCACCATCCTTCCCCTTCTCATGTTTGGTGGTGAAATGTGGAGATATATTCTTGATGAATCTTCGATTGGTATCCAAATTGAATCACATAGCTTTGGTTTCCTAGACAAGGACAATTTCCTTTTGTTTCTCAAGATTCAGAATCATCCTAAGTACATACTTCCTCTCAAGGGACTCCAAGCCTATTAAATTACATGAAAAGTAGTTAAGATTCATTCTCAATATTCTTAGCCCCTGGGAGACCTCTTGTTCAATCTTAAACTAATCAAATATTTTTGGCATCCTATCCTCACTTTCTATCCTTTTTTGAGGAAGGCAACTAAATAATCACACTTATAGTTTTCCTTTTGTTTTTAGACTAAATTCCTCCTTCTCTAATAAACAGGGATTTTCCATACTTCCTCGGTCTACAAGGACTTTCCTAAGGCTTAGGAGTTAGTTTGGGCTACAACACACTGATATTCTAATTTTTAACATGACCTATGTTCACATCAGGATCCACCTTGTTCTTTGATTAATTTTTGGCTTTCATGTATTTCTTGTGGATCTAATGCTTCTCTTTATTTACCACTCCAACTATTCATTTTTCTTTATTAGTTTCAAGGTTCTCCTTACAAGACAATCTTTCTTTAGAATTATACAAAGAGTGTTCATTAATATCTTGGCTTAGTTGGATTATACTATTGTTGATTGATGGAGTAATCATCCCCTTTTGAGTAATGCCAACCTAAAATTTGTTCTCAAGAGTAGAGGTGCTAGTTTGGTAGGGGGAAATAAGGGGTTCAACTATTGGAGAGGGGTCCCTAGTCAAACAAAATTGTTCCAGATACTTCTTTCTTTTTGGCTATTTAGAGTTGCCGTAGCCCCACCTGAATTGAGAGGAGGGGGAACTACATTACCCAAGATAGACATCTCTTCCTTAGCCCTAGAATTTGGATTAATGATATCATTCAAGGGAATTACATTTGATTCTTTGACTAGGTCTCCTTACAAGTTTGAAGCCCTACTATCCCTAGTCAAACTACCACTTTCTACCTTGAACCTAATTCAGTTTTCATCTCTCGTGCTAATAATGGAGACAAAAAAAATTGGTTGGTAATCCATCACCTCACAAGAGGAGTTATGATTAGCATAAGATTTATTTAAGAGATTTTAATCTATAATTTTCCTTATTATGTGCATAATGATTATCTAGGCATCAATTTTTTGGATTAGTAAGTCATCCCAAGTGGGGTTCATGAGCGAGGAAGCCCTTGGGGTCACCAAGGTATTATGCTAAACCATTTCAACTTCTTCATTCCTCGATGAGAGAATTTCAAAAGTGGTTCTCAATACCATTGCTTTATTGGAGGTGAAGGAAGTACTAAGTCCCCCCAAAGGGTTCACATTACCCACGTTCTTTTGCAACCCAAAAGATGGATTGAATTCACTCTTAGATAGATTGAGCCCCCTGTCATGAGACTAGTAGGTTCAAAATTATTAATAAATTCATTATAGGAGAATACAGGTTCCTTAGGATCCTCAGAATAATGTTATCTGAAACGTAAATTTTTCTAGGTTTAGAATGGGGAGCATTATTCTTTTGATTAGGGTTAACACCCATTTCATCATTTAGAATGAGATCTGACTTTCATTTATTATCTTTCCTATGGATAATGGGATAATTTTTCCTAATATGTTCTTCTTTCCTACACAAAAAATGCATTAATTTCCCCTAAAATTTATAGAGAACAAGAATACATATTTCCATCATCATTAATTTAAATTCTATCGATTATTTCTACCCCAAGAGTTACAAAAACTAGGGCACAAACATCCAGATGCAAAAGGGATACTTTCACCTTATCCACTCAAAGAACCCCACCAATTGGGGCAAGAATCTGAGGAATAATTTTCAAGAATTTTGGTGGGAGGATTTCAGCACCACCCATCTAGGACAAGAAAATACAAGAAATTCATTAGAAATAGCTTTTAAGGATCAATCAATGGCCCAAAAGGAAAAACCCCCTACATTCCAATAGGGTTTCAAGAGCACTTTTGCTTGCATTTCATGCTCCTTAATAAAAATTATAGACAATCCATGTTGAAGCATTTTGAAAAAGTATAGTTGGATGCCAATTTTTTTGGCTCAAACATTTAAGAACCATCTATCCATACATTCCTAGGTTAGGATCTTCTTCATGTCCACCAACGATAGAAAAATTATAATATCTTCAAGCCCAAATCTTTCAACCTTTTCACTACAAGATTAGGAATGAGTTTTAAATTATGAGAGTCTTAAGGAGTACTTATCTTTCATGTCTCCATCACCTTTGATTTCACACTCACTTCAAATGGCCATGATCAAAAATCTTGCCTCGCTTAGAGTGGTAGATTTTTTGTCCACCACCATATCTTTGAAAGACTTGGCATGAAACTGAGGGGGTTCCTCTTTTTACCCCATTTTATAGGGTGCTTTGAGGTCCATACACCCAAAAATTAATATTTAGAAGAGTTGAGAAGCCACAAGAATATAAAGCATTGAATTTAAAGAATACACTAGGGAGTAATCATGTGATTGCAATACAAAAATTATAGTGAAAATAATACAACCATATGACATAGTGAAGGACAATAAATGTGGAGCAATAAAGGGTGTACAAGACATTTACAAACCGACAAACCTTTGTGGAAGAGGGCTCTATCTCCCCCACCCAATCACTCACAAGGATTCAAATCTTAGCCGCTTCCATAGTACACAAAACTACCCTCGATATGATGAATTTTAGATTATCTTCTTAATTGGTATCTAAAATCAACACATTGGAAGAGTTCTCATTTTATTATTATCTAACTCAAATACTTTAGGTAATTTTAGTTGTCATACATAAGTATATACATACATACATACATACATACATACATACATACATACATACACATACACATATAAATATGCATATACATATACATATACATATTTAGAATTTGAGGTAGTGAGAGTGATGGATTTTGACAAGGTATAAGGCTGACTTACAACCTAAATGGTGAGTCAACTTTACCTTGACCAAATAAGGAATAAATTTATGGATGAAATATGTGGCAACATAAATTGTACTCCCTTCTTGGAGATAGTACAATCCCTTGCTTAATTTGGACATATTTTGGAACAATCTTTTCATTAAATACCCTTTTATTCATCATTAACAAGCCCCTAAGACCCTTTATTTTGGATCTCAAGGCTTATTTCAACCAAAAACCCAACAAAATCCACAAACATATAAAAAGTTGTAATAACCCACCCCAAAAATATAGGGTGGGACTCATATGCTACCTTGGGCATACGAGTCCCCCTAGGTGGGACCCATATGCCAAGAGTGGCGTATCAGTCCCATTTTGGGGCCTTTTTTGGATTTGAGTGAGAAATTCAACTTTTTAATTCAAATTTCTGGTTTATGTCAGCTTTTTAGATCTAAATAATGGTAAATTAGGTGTATTGCCTATATAAACAAGCTTCTAAAGTCACTTTTCAATCTAAGCAACTATTGAGAAGAGCAATTTCAAGATCCCAACATTCAAACGAATTCAATTATTCTTCACAAGAGCATTTTAAACCAAGTAATCAACAAAGTTGAATAATTGGAGCAACATTATAGTGTTTTAGTGTGTCTTCAAGCTCACTTTCATTCAAGATCTAACATTGGCAAGGGTTGATTATGGTTTCCTATGATGAATCATGATGGATTCTAGGTTGGGGAGATGCAACTAGCCATCAAGACAAGCCTAATGACTTATTTCCTAAGTGATTCCATCCTCCATTATCACTCTACATTCACCCTAAGGAAGGTGCATGCATTATTAGGGCTTATTTGGGTGTTACAGATATCTCAAAGTGAGTAAATCATGTCCATGTTTCATTCGTGCATCTCATTCTAACACATTAGAATAGGGTTACATTGTCTTTTTTATTTCCTAATCTTAGACACAATTAAGGTTATGGTTTACATTCCTATTTACATTCATGATTGATTGTTTCTATCAAGATTTAATTACCAAATAAGGGGCTTGATCAAGGTAAACCCCCCATAAGAAAATCAAGTCTATATTATATTTTGTAGGTTATTTTACAGTTTCAAATCCAAAATTAAATTTGGAAGGGAGGAGAAGACATTGGAGCAAAGATCTAAACTTTTAATTCTTGAAAAAAGTGGAATGGGACTGATATGCCAGAAGTGGCATATGAGTCCCACTACATGCAAATTTTTAAGATTGTTGTAGATCTAAAATCTGCAATGCCAAAAAAATTTCCTACCCAAAAACCCTAATCTAGGACTAAATCAGCATTAAAATCAATGGTGTATGAGTCCTAGTTAGCACTAAAACCATTGTTTTCAGCATTAAAGAGCTTCATTTAGTCCTCTACAGGTTTCCATGTGCACACCTTTCATCTCTAAGATTTCTATTCTATTTTAAATGATTGTTTAGGTCATTTAGTGAAAGTTTACATTGCATTAGATTCAATCATTAGATCTTGAATTTCATTAGACTTTCCCCTATTGCAAGATCTCTTTCCCCTTGCATACTTTAGAGATTTCTATAGTTTCCCTTCAATGAAATGATTGTGAAATGTGTTTGCTCTATGTCCTAAACCATAAGTAGAAAATCCATTTTTGGTTGTTTCGTTTTGGTGAACCTGCATTTAGAACATCTTAATTATGATTTGGAGTGCATCATTATCCTATAAATTGCTTGCATTAACATTGGATTAGGGTTTGCTTTAGTTAATCAGCATTCTAGGGTTTCTAATTCTTGCATTAGTGAAAGTGCATATAGGTTGCATTTTTGCATCTCAAATCATTAAGAAGAATTTGAAAACTACATTTACATTTAGTCTACAAATCATACAAACCAAAAAGCATAAAAATCACTAATTTTTTTTTGAAAATTGTAAAAGAAACCTTCACTGGGACTCATACGCCCCTCTGGGTGATTTGGTCCTATTGCAAATTTTAAACTATATTTTACATAATTAAATTCCCTAATTTTGAGATTTTGTTTGGTGTTGATAACTTTTTCTTTCATTTTTCATAGTTTTTGTTACATTCAAATCATTAGAATTAACATAGTTTACACTCGTTATAATTGTGGATAGAATTAGATTCTTGCACTTTTCATTTTCAACATTAGTTCATAGTTCAAATAGATTAAATTAAATTTGGCATTCGTTAGAAAAAAAACCAAAAATGATGAACCACGTGGAGAAAGTATAGTTATTTGATTATGTCAAATCTCTTTTTCCAAGTTAACCTAACCCTCAAGCCTTTTAGTAGGGATGACTTTGACATGTTCAATGAAGCCCTTGAGGATTTCATCTCACAAGGTTCATCCACTAAGGCTTGTCACGAAAAATCAAAACCAAGAGAGTTTAATGTGATTCAACCT
The DNA here is from genome assembly GCA_007115665.2 of Sequoiadendron giganteum. Classification (NCBI taxonomy): domain Eukaryota; kingdom Viridiplantae; phylum Streptophyta; class Pinopsida; order Cupressales; family Cupressaceae; genus Sequoiadendron; species Sequoiadendron giganteum. The sequence continues at coordinate 119,796,977 of CM021101.1, read as the reverse complement.
CTACATATCCTTTACCCACCTTCACACAAATCTCAAACTTAAAATAAACTTGTTTTCACCCTTGAACAACCTAAGAATAGTGTTTTGCAACAATCAAGTCATAATACCATTGCTCATACATATTACACTAGAAAAAATATGCAAGCAAAACAACCAACTACAACACCTTTACATTTTCCTAATCCCATCTTGCCTAGTGCTCCTCGTTTGCATTCACATAGTGGGAAGGAGTATGATCTTGTTGAACAACTTAAGAATACTCTTGCAAAGATGTCCCTATGAGATCTAATTTAGAACTCACCTAATTATCACACTATGCTTCAAACAAATTTTCAAGTTGTGATCCGCTCTAATACAAATGCAAGTGATGTGGTAAGTCTAATTCAAGGAATGAATACAATTAATGTAGACATTCATTTTCACCAACACGAACTACCTCCCTTAGAGATGAGAACGAAACATGATGCCTTTATGATAATAGCTAGGTTCAATAGAATAATAATAAAAAGAACCCTTGTTGATAATGGTTCCGCCCTTAATGTGTGTAGTGTGAATATTCTAGATAGACTTGGTGTGGATAAATCAAAAACTGAAGTTGATTCCTTATCAATTCAAGGATTTGACAATGTAGGAAAGCAACTGCTTGGTATGATTACTTTACCTATTATAGCTGGAAAGGCTACCTTACAAACTCCTATTCATGTTATGCCTCATGACCTTTCATATAATCTTCTTTTACGAAGACTTTGGATTCATGAGATGCATGCAGTGCCTTTGACTCTTCATCATATGATGAAATATGTCTATAACAATAAAGTATACAGAGTTGAAATAGACCCTGAGCCTGAAAGTTTCTTACAAGTTGAAAAAGGAACAACAAGTCTTCTAAACACATTAGTTCCAACATGAAACATAGAACCTATCAAAGAAGAAAGAGAAGAGATGGAAACAGTGTCAAAATTATTGGATGATGATTGAGGTTCCTTAGAGTTCAAACCCTCGTCTATGGGAGAATACATAATCAAAAGTAAAGAAGATGAAAAGAAATAACAACAATGGTAATGTCAACACATAATTCAAAATAAAACTCACACGCATCTACCTCATCTACACTAGAATAAGACACACACTATACAACAAACTTTGATGAGATAGATAATTAAGAACCGCCAAACTCAAAAGAAATGGAAATGCTTTATGGAAAAGGCTATGAGTTCATGAAACAATTTGGTTATAGTGGAAAAGGATGTGGAAAGAAAGAACAAGGTATCAGTGTTCCTATAGATCCTAATACACAAGAAACAAAAAGTGGTTTGGGATAATGCCCTTGTAAGATCACACAAGCAACAAAGAGACCCTCATTAAACATCAACACCATCATGTGTAATCCTAAAACAACTCTCACCTTGAAGCATCTGAAATTGATTGATAAAAATTGTGAAGCATCATTGAAGTTTTTCAAAGATGATGAAGCCTTGAAATAAATGCTAGGAATTTATACAAAACCATTTACTCCTCCTAAAAAGAAAAGGGTTACATGTCCTGTGATTAGTGCTAAACAAAGAGAAAAAGAAGAGGAAAGTAGTGAGATTTACATGAATCATGAAGAATACAACCCTGAATTTCTGAAACAAAATGTACTTCCTTTAGGAGATACCATGGATATACCGATGGATATTAATAATGAAGAAAAAGTGATTAATATAGGAAAGTGCCTTGATGATGAAGAACAAGAGGACCATGCAACTTTACTTCATGACTTTCGTGAAATTTTTTCTTGGACTTATTCGAATATGCTAGAAATTTACCCTAAGATTGTGACACAAAACATATTCCGCATTGAAAATGCTAAACCTATTAGATAAAATATTTGAAAGATGAACCCTAAGATAGAGTTGTTGGTCAAGGGTGAGATTAAGAAGCTCCTAGAAGCTGGTTTTATACAACCTATAGATTATTCTCCTTGGATCTCGAACATTGTCGGAATCATGAAACCTTATAATCGTATTAAGATGTGTATATAGACTTTCATGATCTGCATAAAGTGTCTTTAAAATATGACTTTCCCCTTCCTAATATTGACATGATACTAGAATTGACTGTAGGACATGCTTTGTTTTCATTCATGGATGGATTTTTTGGATATAATCAAATCTTTATTAACCCTCAAGATCAATACAAGACATCATTTACAATAGCTTGGGGAAGATTTTTTTGGGTCATGATGCCTTTTCGATTGAAGAATGTGAGTGCAACATATCAATGAGCTATGACATTGATATTTCATGATTACATACATAAGATTTTTGAAGATTATGTAGATGATATTCTAGACAAATCTTTGACTTGTCAAGACAATGTGAATGTCCTTCAAAGGATATTTGAGAAAATATGAAAGTATAACATGCGATTGAATCTCAAGAAGTGTCTTTGGTGTAGATAGTGGAAAAATTATGGGTTTGATCATATCTCACAGAGGCATTGAGTTGGACACAAATAAAATTGATGCTATAGTTAATATGCCACCTTGTAGAAAATTTTCCTAATTACGCATTTTACAGGGAAGAATTCAGGCTATTTGATGTTTGGTAGCATCCTTAACGGACCAAACATTACCATTTACACATTTTCTTAAGAAATATGTTGAATTTCAACTGAATAACGATTGTAAATGGGATTTTGAGAGTTTGAAATATTATCTCCTCACTCCACTTGTTTTACAACTCGCTATGTAGAAAAAAATATTTATCCTTTATAAGGCAGGATCAGCCCATGCTCTCGCAACATTGTTGGCTCAACAAGACAAAAATGGTAAAAAACATGTTATGTATTACATTAGTTGAACTATGATTGATTTTGAGAAATGATACACAATGATAGAGAAACAATGTTTGGCTCTTGTATTCGCTACAATTAAACTAAGAAATTACTTACTAAATTTCGTAATACACGTAATGATGAAATTCGATCCTTTAAGACATATTTTCATTAAAATTAATTTATCAGGACACTTAGCTAAGTGGGTGATGTTGTTAACTAAGTTTGACCTTAAATTTGTTCCACACAAAAACAATTAAAGGTCAAGCCTTGGTCGACCAACTAGCTGATGCTCCTTCTCCTTTAGTGTTAGCTAATAATGATTCATTCCTTGAGGATAATGTGTTGAAAATTGAAACTAATATATGGGAATTATATTTTGATGGATCTAAGTGTAGAACCGGCTCTAGTGCGGGGGTTATAATAATATTGTGCATGAGAGAGCCCATTCCCTTGCCTTATTGCGTAAACTTCTTATGTACAAACAAAGTTGCAAAATATGAAGCATTTCTCATTGGGTTGCATGCCACTTTAATTATGGGAGCTCGAGACATTAAGATATTTGGTGATTCACAATTGGTTATTAAACAAATAAATGGGACATATCAAGTGAAGCATGAAAAATTATCAAAATTCAAGGATCTTAAAATGACTTTGTTAGAGAAGTTTGAGTCATTTACCATTGATAACATCCCACGAAAGGATAATTGGCATGTAGATGCAATGGCAAGTGCAAGTTCTCTGATATCTCCTCAAGATCCATTGAAATAATTCACATTTATTGTACATATAGTTATGAATGCATCAATAGAAGATAAAATAGAAGAAGTGTTGTCAACAATGATGGAAAAATCTACTGAATGGTACAATTCAATATTAAATTGTTTGAAAGAGGGTACCTTTCCTAAGAAGACAACTAAGAAAATCCAAGCCTACCTTCGAAAACTTATGTCTAAATATATAACTCTTTCTGATGTGTTGTATCAAAGGTAGTTTGATGGTCTCTTACTTAGATGCCTTAAACAATCTCAAATCCCCATAGCACTAGAACAAGCTCATGCAGGTGCTAATGGAAATCACTTTGGAGGAAGAAAATTAGTCCAAAAACTAACCCACATAGGATACTATTGGAGACATATGGAACAAGATTGCTTTGCATTTAAGTTAGAAGATGTCATAAGTGTCAAGAACATAACAATTTGATTCATGGTCCTACCTTTGAATTTCGTTCTCAAGTTCTTATCTAGCCCTTTGTGGTTTGGGGTTTGGATATCATTGGTAAAGTATCACCACCTTCCTCCATTAGACATACATTTATAATCACTATGACATACTACGTCATGAATTATGTAGAAGCAATTCTGCTTCATTCAACAACTGTCGATGTGATATGTAGTTTCATATTTGACCACATTATTGCATGCTTTGGACTTCCTTCTATGTTATTTTTAGAAAATGGGACACCATTTAAGAATCATGATGTGAAGAAGTTCCTAGAAAAAATTAACATTCAACATCTCTTTTCAAAACAATATTATCCACAATCTAACAGTCAAGTTGAATCAACTAATAGAACCCTTAAAAAAATCTTATTGGAAAACATAGTTGACATATGCATTATGGGCCTATTGCATGAATGTTAGATTATCCATTGGGAATAAACCTTATAACCTCATCTATGGCACCGAGGCAATAATTCCCTTGGAGTTAGATATTGCTACTTTAAGGATTGATCTTCAGGGACTTATTGATGATAATACTTATAAAGAACAATGATTACATCAGCTTGAAATGCTTAACGAACAATGAATTAACACTGTTGAGAGCCTTTAGGCTTACTCTAGGAGAAGGAAACATAGTCATAATGATAATTTTATCCCTTAGTCATGTAATAAAGGTAATTTGGTGTTATGTGAGAATCAATGTAACATCACTGCCGACTCGACTAAAGAAGGAAAATCAGCCCTAATTGGTTAGGATGTTATATAATTAACTAAATTTATGGGTCTGGAGCATACACGTTAACATCAATGGGTGATGGACCTCTTACAGAACCTATTAATGGCACACATTTGTGCTAGTACTATGTCTAATCTTCTTTAATAGTGTGATTAATAAGAGCAATGGTGTTAGAGTTAGTAGAGGATATTCTATATACTCTCACATTACTTCGTTCTTGACAAACAATTATTTCTCTGTCTTGAATGCTAAAGTAATTATTTAAATTAACTTTTAGGTGGTTACTTAAATAGATTTCATGTTATTCAAGTTCATCTTGTATGTTATGTTAGATTAGATCCTTACATACATTTAATTTTCTTTAATTAGATCATGGGTGTATTTAATTTAGCATAATATACTTAATCGCAATGTTACATCTAAGAGAAACTATAATAGTTTTAATTAGATCATGTATAAAGCATGTTAAATCATGGAGACATTTATTAAATCGTCAAGATTAAAAATATTATGTGTTAAAGCACATTTCCATTTAACATTAAAACACAAACATAAATGTCCAAACATCAAACAATCATATATATACCACAAAGTTTTAAAAGTACATGTCATCAATATATACAATGCTACTATATTCTGTGATTGTTGGATCCCTCAAGATCTAGTGCTCACTTCTATCTAGAGATAGTTCTTAGAGATAGTGGTACTTGATCATGATTGAGAACTGATAAGAGCATCCAATGCATACTATAGACCATTTTCTCATCCAAGGGCCTCCTGGTGTTCCTCCGCTAGGTGATCTCTCTCTACCTATAGGCTCGATACCTCAACATGGATTCTCTCAACCTTTGCTGGACCTCGAGATGATTGGATCTCCTCATAGGAATCCTTGGCTCAGTCTATGCTCTTAATGACACCCTCATATGTTGCTCTTAGTCTAGCATATGACTCGAACAACTCTGGGTCCCACTCCACGATGGGTGGGAACATGTAGTCTATGGCCTGATGGGTACACTATCTTTGTAGTGACCTGTCAGTAGAGGTCCTGTAAATATCTCATAGCACCTACAAGATATAAATTATAAAACTAATCAGTACACATCATGATATATATATATATATGTATATGGGAATTAAAAGAATAATCATTAAAGCATAAGAAAAATCATAAATAAAATGTTATCACCTAGGTCTCTTGTTGGCTATGTAAAGATAGCCTCATCCTATGCAGGAGGCATTGAAGATGTGCTAGCCTCTCCATGCTCATGGCTACTAGTGTGTGCTGCAACTATCGACTGTGATCTGGTCATATGAGCGAGAGATGGATCTCCCAGCTCATGGGAAACTGGACCATTTTCTACCATATCACTGCCCTCACTCATCGCCTCCTCCTCCTTATCCTTGACCTCCTCCTCTCCCTCATAATCAAGGTCTACTTCTAGTTTGTAATCCTCATCTAGATCTCATCTATAAATAGGTCGACAGCCCTGAGTCTTGTATCGTCAGTTATATACTCCTCCTCATCTCTCTAATCTAGGAGTGGTCCTACATAGCCCATCGAATCATCCATGTAGAACACTAGAGTTGGTCATGATATTGTCCACCACTCCTCATATGTGTCTATAGTACCAACATCATTAGTATTAGATATTGGGGGCATGTTATGGTCACTATCATTTGAGCCATTGGTGATGACATAATTTGAGGTGAATCATCTAGTGTCTCCTGGCCTTTAGGCACTCTGCATTGATCACATATAGGAGGGTCATGCTACTCGTACTACCTAAATTTGACCAAAATATCGCATGACATGGTCATAGTATAACCATCGTACTACATAACCATGTCTTCCCAATAGAAATCTATCCCTCTGCATCATCCTCAGTTATCGAGTCTCATTCAACCACTATGGTATCAACTGATAAGGTCTCCATGTGATCTCTTGTTGATCAAGGTAGTCGAATCTGACACTCCAATATAAAATATCTTCGAACTACCATGCTCATCTCAATGGATAACTGAGGGCATGAGGATATTTGATGGTAGACACCGAAGGGAATCCTATCGGTCTAGTGCATGTGATATGCTCTAGACAATACCTACAGTAGTGTACAATGCAGCATACTATCCGCCTCATGATATGAAAGCCTCTTGAGATTATAATATAAATTTCTTAAGATGTTGTGGCCCCAAGCATATAATTTCATGTAGTGCTCCATATGTCTAGTCATGTTGATTAGGAATTCATCTAGGTGTGCTCCTTAGCCATTAGGGATGAGTACTAGTTCTACTGTAAAAATTATACTATGCCTCAAGAGTGAAGATCGTGCAAAGAGTAGTCACAACAACTCATTGCATGACCCCATGATCTCCTCTTGAACTGGTCCATCCAAATAATATCCCATATCAACTTGTATCTGTAAATATGAACATTCCCCTATCAAGCGTATGATCTCATTGTGGATAGAAACCTGAAGGATACGATGAACATCCTATAGGGTGATGGTCATATCACCCGTAGGAAGGTGAAAGGTACATGCATTAGCATTCCACCTCTCAGCTAACGTCATCAACATGCTATCATGGTACCTCATGGGAGGCATGAGGTATGCCTAGTATAATACAGTAAACTATAATGTCTCAACATGCACCTTTGATAGTGTCGAGACCAAGTCTTGCATGCGATAGAACTTTCTACCACTAAGATGCTATCATGACCGAGGTGGTGTCTAACAAAAAAGAGTAAAATAATGTCCTATAAGCATTTTAAAATATAAAATCTTTACATCAATAATCAAAAAGTGTGATAAATTTGTTCTAATGTACTTTTCTAAAGGTCTTAGACAATTTATTTCCCTTTTGGGACACTTCGTGAAGAAACGGGACACTTTGTGAAAAAATGGGACACTTCACGAGAAAAGGGGACATTTTGCAAAAAAAAGGGATGCTTTGCAAAATTTTATTCTAGGGTCCTAAATCAACCTAGAAATGCATAAAATATAAAATAAATGCATAAGGACAAAGCTAAGGTACAAAAAATCAACTCACCTGGTGCTGAAGGTTGCCTCACGCTACCTCCTCTCATAGCATATCGAGTCTCAGGGGCCTATACTCTCATTGGCTTGGCATATTCACCTACTCTTCTATAAAGTCAAACTACAAGAAGGTAAAATAAAAAATAATTAGAAATTACTTCAGTTTTTACTCTTATATATGTTAAGATTAGGGTTTTACTATATTAGGGTTAAAATTTCCTTTCATTCACAATATCATAATGAGGCCTAGAGAGCTCTATTTTTTATGTCGCTTATTGCATTGGAATCATGATTTTTCTCTCTTTCTCATCAAATTTCTATCATTATGGGGTATGGCATTTGGAAATGCCCTATAATGCGACTCATCCAATTTGATGTGGCTATATTTCTACCTTGATTCCACCTCGATAAAGGAATCAAAATGAAGGGGGGCATACATCTACCCTTGAATTTTATTTCGTGAAGAGGCTAGATAAGAGGATTTTCAAACAACTCACGGATTGGTTTTGTAGGATGCAGTTCCTACAATTGTGGTTTTATAGATAGCTACAAAGGGGGCTTCATTCTCCCATTCTCACAAAAAAATCAATATGAGTATCCTTTTATTGTTCAAAGTCCTTTAGCTTGCATATGCATGTAGAGTCATATGGGCACTAAAATGGGGGCTAAATGTGGCAATGAAAATTATACTCCCTTCTTGGAGATAGTAGAATCCCTTGCTTAATTTGGACCTATTTTAATACCCTTGCATTAAATACCCATTTACTCATCATTATAGGCCCCTAAGATCGTTTATTTTAGATCTTGAGGCTTGTTTCAACTAAACACTTGACAAAATCCATAAAAACATCAAAAATTCTAACAACCGACCCTAGTCAGTGATTTGATCCACATGTCATCATTTGATCATATTGGAAGTCTGATCAAATTTTTGTGATTAACTGTCAAGCTAGAACAAAGCATCCAACAAAATTGTGTTCATCTAATTTCCTTGCCTAGATCTCCTTTGTCTAGATCTAGAACTTTCTCTTTCTTCATATCCAATACCTCACTTGTCACTTACAGTCCTTCAACTTTTAATTAGTTCATCAAGCTTAGCTGAGCTAATCTTTAACTTCTCCTTGAATTGATTTGCAGTAGTAAGTTCATCTTTGAGGGTAATAATTTGTCTTTCAAGTTCTTCTTCATTGTTTCTGGATTGTTGCAATTCAAGTGCTAGATTAATGAATCCATCATTAATTATGTTGCATTCTTCATATTTCTCTTTCAAGGACTGGGCAAGGTTCTCTTCATTCTTATTTCTATTTTCAATCTCCTTGGTCATCCTCATCATAATAGATTCCATCTCATGCTTTAGGACTATATTATCTTTGGTAATCTTTTCACATTCTTTTGTATTTTCCTTCATAGCTTGACTCGGTTGTTCATATTCCATTCTTTTACCATAATTCTTCTTAATCTGATCAAAGAGTTCCCTTCTCTTCTCCCTGGACTTATTTATTTTATTTTTCAATGACTCAATGAATTTCTCAGCATCCATGAGGTTTGCTTGCAATTTCCGAACTTCATATTTTGACTGATCAAGATCATCCAGGGCCACCAAAAGTTTTTGTTGAAGACTATTTGAATCCATTACTTTCCCGGATCTTCCCCAAGTTGTTAAACTCTTTCTGAGGAACTAGGCTCTAATACCAATTGTTGGAATCAAGGAACACTAAGAGGGGGGGTGATCAGTGTTTTGCATTTTTTCACTTTATTAATTTGATCGTTAAAGAAATTATAATATTCAACCAAAATAAATATGCATGAACATAAGACAAACAACCACAACATCATAAAAATGATTTTTTATGTAGAAACCCTGTTAGGGGAAAAAGCACGGTGGAAGGCCAATCCACAATATGTGTATACTACAAAATAAGTGTTTACAAAATGATAATGCACCTGCATTCAAGCACACTGCATAGAGCTCACTACTCAAAATAGAAAGGTGTGCTTCCTTAAAAGATATTCAGATGAAATCCATCTGAAAAATTCAACTGAGAAAGTAGCATCTGGTAATGTCTGATTACAGTTCCAGTTAAGGTCAAAAATTGAGTTCTTGAGCTTTTGTCTAATTATACTCTTCTACTTTGCTTTGCTTCAATTCACATCACAAATCCTTTTATGCACAAGTGAAACTGTGCATAATCGCTCTACATCCCTTCTGATATTTGTAGCTCACGTCAATATACTTCACATCTATATATCAAAATGATATAATTGATCACATATATATATATATCCACAATTAAATATCTAGTCGCTATAAGTTGGCTCCAAAAAAATATGAAAGATATTTATAAACTGTCGGCTCAATCCATAATCAATTATCAATGTGTACTGACTAAAGTTTGCCACAACATAGTGATGACCAAAATAAACATGTTCGAACACAAAAATACTTAAATAGTTGCTCCTCAAATATCTGCAACAACTGCATTCACCAAGTCGACCTTTATGCATTGTCAGATGCACAAATGAAAATAATAATAGAGATCATATACCAAATAATTTTCCCTGAGATCCACAACTAAAAATAATAACAAAAAATTACATGTGAATCGATGAACATAATTTTGTTGGATGCTCTATTCTAGCTTGATAGTTAATCATAAAACGTCGATCTGATTTCCGGTATGATTAAATGATGACATGTGGATAAAATCATTGACTAGGGTTTCCATCAATGACAATACCAAATGAAATTTGTAGTGTCTCTTTCCAACATTCTCCCCCTTTAGCATTGATGGCAAGACTTAGTTAAAAATAACTAAGGATCAGATCAGTACCAACATGAATTACACTAGTGGAACCTTCAAAATTTCAAAAAAGTAACTCCCCCTGAGACGATTAAGGAATTTTTCAATGTCCCATTCTCCCCCTTTGACATCAATGGAAAAGGAAGGAATCCGCATACCAAAAATCAAACAAAAACTGCTATGAACAAATTGTATGTGTACAAATAGGTTTCTACAACTTACATAAACTTGAATAGATCTATAAAAATTGTTCTTCAAAAAGGTCAAAATTGTGTCCCAACCCTTCTTGAGACTCTCCAAGATAGTCATGTTCCCATAGAATAAGATTGTATCTCTATAGATTCAAGGTTCGTCAGATCACTGACTGCCACAACATCTTGTGCTTCCTTTAATCCACTCAACATTGTTTCCATGATCTTAGGACCAATTAGTCCTCTAAGCTCACAAACCCTTTCAATAATTTTACCTTCTTCATGCTTCAAAATTTTGATCTTGTCAAGCAAGGATATGACTTGACCTTCTTTCTTTCCAACAAAGATGGTTAGAGGATCGAATACTTGAGTGATATCTGCTAACTGTTTCTCACATTCTTTAATTTTCTTTTCAAAATCCTCAGTGAACTTAGATAAAGATAAAAATGACATATAAATGTTACCACCTTCATACAAATCACTTGGAATATTCTTTACACAAGTGGAGCTAACAAAGATTTATCATTATCTATCATCCCTTTCAACCTATTGAACCATTTATCATCAAAATCCTTTTGTACCTTATCCTCAATTGACTTCTCAAGGGACTCAAAATGAGTACTTACAAAATTAATAAGCTTCTTTATCTCACCAAAGGGAGAACCGGATGGATCCTTAACATGAGAAGGCATGATCTTCTCTATAATACTGGATGCAAGATTCAACAACTCACTATCTTCAATATGTGACTTCAGAATTTCTTCCCTTGCCTTGTTCTGAGAGAATGAAGCCACCTTCAGCTTTTGAATAGGGGATAAAGTGTCCAGGTTGATAGGACCTTTTACTAGTTCACAATAAAATTCTTCTTTTTTTTCTTCTAAAAACTCCTTCATTGCCTTAACAGTGTCTCTTTCTTTCACAAGAATCACCTTCACTTCATCCTTCTTCTCTTCAGCTACAGATTCTTGAATGACTTCAGGAATCTCTTTTTCTTCAACCGACACAACTTTAGGAGCTTCAATCTCCATATGAATTTTAGCATCATGCCAAGAAGATTTAGAGTGTCCTCAAATGTATCTTCTTTTCCCTCTTCTGCTACCGGACCAAGTGAAACATCTCCATCATGCACTTCTTTAGAAACAACATCGATTATGTTCCTTAACAAAACTTCCTTTAGAATGTTTTCAGTTTCTTTTTCAACTTCTTCACTCCGACAAATCATAAGCTTGTTCACTCTTTTTTTTTCTTTTGAAATCCCTTTTAGCACCATTCCGAATTGACTTCATTTCCTTAATAGACATCACCAAACATAAGCTTTCAAGAATGCACTCTCAACTATTCATGGTCAGTTCTAGCATTCACTCTCCTCATTTCTAAAGCTTCATATAGACTTTTGGGTGATGTAGACAATATTTCAATAAGAGCCTTATTGAAATTATTCAAGTATTTTATTGAATATTCCTCAAGAATTATTTGATCGGCACTGTAAAAGGTGTCATACCATTCACAAAGAGGCCTAATATTACTAGCCTTAATCAATAATTTCTCCACTTCTTCTATAGACATACCGTTTTTGTCCGTTTTCATCTTTTTCTTTCCTTTATCTTCACTAGATGGCTTGTCCTTAGAAACTATTGTTTCCTTTGTGCCCTTTTGCTTGATTTCTTTGATCTTTGCATAAGATTTAGTCTCTTCATCTTCAGAAACAAAAACATAAAATCTTGTGCTTTTTTCCTTCTTCCTTTTTCCCTCTCTCCTAGATGACTTGGCTTGAGCTTTCACACTTGAATCTTTGCCAAATTTTTCGAAAGTTCTCTTCAGAGCTCTCAAAACTTCTTCTTCTCAAAGTGAAAAGTGACAAATGAAGAATACAAATGACCTTTTATCATTCACACACCTAAATTTTTGATGCAATAAATTCTTTTGCCCTAGCTCATCTAGATACCCTATTTCCATACTCTGAAAGATAACTCTTCTATAGACCTTCAATTTTGCATAAATAATTTCTCCAACTATTTCAACATTTGCAGATCATCCAATCAATGCACTCATCCATATCCCAGTACCAAATACAGACAAGGGGATTGAAGGATTTTCTTGAGAACTCTCCCTAGGTTAGAGACCATGAACTAATTCATGGATGAATTACCAAAACTAGATTTTGGTGCTGGTACATTTTTTGCAACAAAAGGACTCTTCTTCACCCATATTTTCTTCCTGATCTCACCTATAATGAATTTCCATTTTCATTCTTCTACATGTTTCTTCTTTAATTTACCAGACCCTTTCCGCTTCTACAAAATCTAGCAATGTGATTGGATTTGTTGCAATTGTAGCACACCACATTTCTTTGTCTAGACTAGTTGTGCCATTTATTTTCTCTTGATCTACACTGGTTAGCAATATGGCCAAGTCTATTGAACACATATCATCTGACATCTCTATTGAAAAATTTGTTTGACATATTTTTGCATTCAACTGACTTATGACCATACTTATTGCAATTGAAACACTGGTCAGAAAATGATGGACCACTTGAGTTCATTCTACTTCTACATTGAGAAGCCATATGACCAAGTTTATTGCAACCAAAATAGTAACCGTTGAACCCTTGAGCATTAGGTTGTCTTATCAGATACCTTCCACATTTATTCAGATCTGGAAATTAGTTTAGAAGAGAAGAGTAGAGATTGGAGCATATATTTGAAATTTGAATTCCGAATAAACTAGAATGGGACTAATATGCCAAAAGTGGCGTATCAGTCCCACTACAAGAAAAAAAATCATATTTTTGCAGATCTAGAATCTACACTACCAGCAAACTATTGCTACCTAGAAACCTTGATCTAGGACTAAATCAACCAATATGGTGTATGAGTCCCACTTAGCAATAAAATTAGTGTTCCCATCATTTCAGAGCTTCATTCAGTCCTCTATAGGTTTCCAGGTGCATACCTTTCATCTCTCAACTTTTTATTATGTTTTACACGCTTTTCTAGGTCATTTAGTGAAAGTTTACATTGCATTAGATTTAATAATTAGATCTTGCATTTAATTAGTCTTTCCAAGCCTTAGCTTGGTGGTGAAACCTTCTTTAGCTTATAATTAGACCCTAGGATAGCTCTATTGCAAGATCTCTTTCCTTTTGCATACTTTAGAGATCTTTAGGGTTTCCCTTCAATGAAATGATTGTAAAATGTGTTTGATCTATGTCCTAAACCATAAGTAGTAAATCCATTTTTGGTTGTTTAAAAATTTAATCCAATTACTAGGCTAATGATGAAAATAATCATTCATATGCAAATACAATAGATGGGTATGTGCAAGATCATGATGGGCCAAAAAATGGCGATATCTAAGTGATATGATGGCCCATGTGGCTGACAATCTTTTTTCTACCCAAAATTGATGAAACGAAGATGGTTTTTAAAGGATATTCTCAGCTTTCCACCAATATAAATTATGATTTACTTTGAATTTAATAAATAATTATTATTCATTTTCTATTTGAATTATGATTAAAATCCTGATTGATAGGATGATTGAAAAAAATATATAGCTTTCAAATGGTATCACATTTTTTGAATCCAAAATATGTGTCACATTCTATGCTTCACATAATATAGGATTAAAGAAAAAAGAATTGAATTTCATGAAGTTTTGATGAAGTTAAGCTGGTCAGACATACGAGCTTTTATATTTTTTAAAAGTTATAAAAAAATCATAATTAATTATTTACTTGGAAACAAATTACAAAAAAATATGCATCACATTGGGACATGAGTCCCCTACTTATATCTAAAATATTATAAAAAAATATTATCATTTTATCATGGTTAGGGTGTTCAGACAGACACCTCCTTCTTGTTTTTTCCCTGAAATTTAAGTATTACTCAATTGAAATTTCAAATTTTCACCAAATAGATTTAAAAAAATAAAAAATAAACCTAGTAGTTTAGAAACTAGATTCAATTTTCTACAAATTCTATTGTTACATATTTTTGAAATAATATAGATAACTAATTCAAATTTTTACATCAAGTTGCCTAACTCTGATTTTCTCAATTTTATTGCCACTTAAGGGCCTGTTTTTTCCATGATGATCCTGCACATACTCAGACACAGAAAGTCATAGACAAATTCAGACTATAGAAATCGATATATCACAATACTATGCACTTAGCATATGAATTTTGGGCTAAAATTGACGAATAAGACACCTAGGGTGACAATGTCCTATTTGAGAAACATCAGATTTATTTTTATAGTCCTTAGGAGTTAGATCAAAGCCTTCTATTTACACTTACATTGTTGAATCTTTGTCGGATAATTCTATAATTGAGTTTTCATATTTTGTCATGGTGTAGGTTTTGAATGAAACAATGAATAATTGACCTTCAGTATTTTCCCAATCTTCTTCAGATCTGAAACTTTCACATTCAAAGAGAGAGGAAGGGTTGTGCTATAGAGTGGCTTTTCACTCTCAAATCTTGTGTTAGTGTTAAAACACAAATTTTAGGGGGAAGATGCTCTCTTGCACTTCTAGGGTTTTACGCCTAAGAGGAGAGATTCCCATAAAAACTTGGGAGTTCACTCAAGACTAAAGAAAATATGATTTAAATATGCATAAATAGAAGGTCCTAAATGTTGAGAATTTATGAAAGAGAACAAAATCTTTAATGCAAAATCTAGAAAATGTACTTTGTTTGAACACACAATGTGATATACAAACTGAACGAAGAATGCAAGTAAATTGTAAAAGAAATGAATGAAACTAGAGAGATGCATCTAGAAACTTGTAGAGGTTGGAATGGAGACTAGAAATGCTATTTATTTTGGAATTTTGGCCTATCGGGACTAATTCACCATTCTGGGCAACTTAGTCCCAGATTTGGAAAACTACATTGGAGCCTGTTTCAACCAAATGGGTATCCAAATCTATAGAAAACTATGAAAAACATGTGTAGTAGGACTAATTCACCATTGATGGTGACTTAGTCCACTTTGGCTTTTCTAAAAATCCAAAATTTGAAATGAAATCTCTCGGTCTGCACATTCTCCTCCTCCGGGTATCTAGATTTGAAACTGCCAAATTTGGGCCTATAAGTAACTTTTTATGAATATTTTAACCTAGCCAACAAGGAGATTTCTGCAACAACCTTGCAACATATCCTTTAATGATTTCCAAGCCTCAAACATACCTAAATATTCAAACACACAATGAAAGAAAGAGAAATGTTGAATGTTAGGGAATGGGGGTTTGCCTTGGTCAAACCCCTTTTAGGTAATCAAACCAAATGAAGAGATAATGTAATAAAGCATGAACATGAAATGAAGGAATTAGGATTTTTCCATGATGATAGATCTTGAATTTCTACAACAATGGATGAATAATCTTCCCTTGAATGTTTCTTAATGACTTTACAGTGCTAAAACCATAGCTTGCTTGAGAAGAATGATGAATGAAGAGAGGATTGATTGATTGAATGAATAGGGGTCAAAATGAGAGGGAAAATCTCTATTTATACATGATTATTCCCTTATTCTCAAAAATACCTGATCACAAGCTGACCTCAAGGTCTAGAGAATAATATCCTTCCAAAATTATAACACAATTTTGAATTTTAAGTCAGATGGCACTAAGTCGCCCCAAGTGGCGACTTGGTCCCACTAGGGAAATTTTGCTAGTTGTCAGAAATTAAAGTGTATTTAATGATGTTTAATGGGATTATTCTTCGAAATATACTTAAGTAAGGCCCGCAAGTGCATAATGGGGCCATTTAAACATAAGAAAGGGTTAAATTATTGATGACAAGCCTAGAAAAGTGTGAGATTTTGTTACTACTCCTTACAACACTTTGAAATAAGGCTTGGTAAATGGTAAAATGATGGCATTTAAGTGAAATATAATAAAAGGGTCCTAGAAAAGAGTGAAAGTGGGTTACAACACTGCACAACACTTTTACAAGACACCGTCGAATTCTTATTGATTCACAAGGGTCCAAGACCTAATTTAGATGTGTAAAACACCTCACAACACTAAATAACAGTGTCATTAAGTCCAATATGTCATCAATTATTCCCATATCAAGGAAGAGATACATTTTTTTTTTACACATTTAGCCCCCACTTTAGTGAGAGGATGAAATTGCTTCAAACTCTCACTAAAGTAGACATTCAAGAGGGGTCCAATCGTATCAATGCAGATGGAAAAGGATAAAAAAGATCAAAGGAGGTGATGAAGCCCCCATGATCCATGATCCTAAGTAAAACTAACATAAGCACAAAAGGACACACACAAGGTGAATGACTTGCAACAAAATAAGATATGTGATCATGCAATGGCAATACCTAGAGAGAATAACAAAAGTAAAAAGGTGGATCAAGATTCGACCATTTTTCTAACACATTGTGGACCAAATTTAGTTTTTTTTTCCAAAAATGTATATACTCACTCCGAGGTGATGGAAATCTTGGCTATCCACCGGGTGAGAAATCTGAAAAGCTAAAAAACATGCACTCATGGTTGGCATTCACTCACACACACACAAGTGGCTATGGGGAAATTTATGCCTCAGAATGGGCTTCCTTCTCAACCATACCAAATTTATACCTCCTGATAACTTTGATAAGGCACCACAAAGGAAAATGACTTTTTGAGCTCCATGAAGCAAGCAAGACTTCGTATGCTTAAAAAATCATAGAAATTGTAAATGCAAAATGGTGTAAGGAATGTTTAAAGGGATTTTTATTAGTTCGTGCAAGGTCTCATCTTAAGGAACATCATGCTTAATTTCTCCAAGAGAGGAAAACTGCAAATGGTCTCATCTTGTTTCCAAGAGAGGAAATCACAAGAAAAATAAAATCGTACAATGAAATGTGAGTGTCAGTGGATGCCCCCACTTTAAATCTATTGCTAACACCATTACTATGAGAAATTGCTTTAAAGTAGAAGAAAATATGAGAGCTTATTCAAAAAGCCTTATGCTGAGTCATATGTTTCCTAATGAAGCCACGCCATGAAAATGATAGTATGTCCCATGTAATCCAACATAAGGCATGTCATCCACATCCCAAGCTTGCTCATATATGTTCATGAAAGGTTAATGACTAACCAAAAGAAACAAAAATGAGTGAAATACAAGGACAAAGCTAACTAACCCCTTGTCCCCAATTTTTGCAAGACAAGGATGAGCCGAAATGGTTGATGAAATGCATGGTAGAGTTAAAATCAGTATCAACTACAGGAATGAGGTGCCCCCACTTAAGGAAGATCTCCAGACTCTTCAATATGTTGGATTTTACTACTCAAATCCTGTCATGCATTAGTAGAATGATGATGAACTCTATGATATGCACAAAATGAATGTTTGTAGTAGAATTTCTTTCGAGTTCTTGGAGGAAGGGATATCAATTGATCTTGGAGGTGTCTTGACAAGATACCCTCTTGATCAAAGGTAGAAAAGGTTCATGTATCTTGTGACAAAGAGATCTCTTGCTTAGTACAAGATTTTATACCTACACAAGGCTCTATAGATTGTGAGATTTTGTACGCTCCTTTAGACGATTGTGTCAAATGTAACAAACACAAATCATTAGTGTTTTGTGAGATGACATTGACATTAAGTGAAGATACCTTTGTTGGTGTTGTTTCTTGCAAAGGAGAAATATTACTATGGTCTATCAATTTAGGATTCTTTATAGTAAAAGGTGGTTGTGATAGTGTTGATATTGATTAAAGGCTTGGTGATTTTGATCCAAGGACAATAACTAGGGCGATGAGTTGTTTCTTGCATATTAGGCTCGATAGGGTTGTGGATACCTTGTTTGTTAGCACCACATCCTTTTCCATTGTAGCTTATTTTTTTCATGACCTCATAAGATTTTCCATAAAAATATTTCGTCGCTTTTGGATTTGGTGGTTTTTCGTTGTTGAGTTCATCAATTTTTGTTGTGTAAGTTGTTGGCTTTTGTTCTAAGGTGACCAGTTGAAGTGGATGCGTATGAAGGGTCTTCTGAGTTTTATGTGGATAGTACTGCTTTGTCTTTTCCATTTTCAGAGTCTTTATGTATGATATTGTAATCTCCCATTAATGTAGGCGTGAATTCTAAGGAACCCCAATCATCTTCTAATAGCTTCATGACTTTCTCAATATGTTTTTGTTTGTCTTTTTGTTGTGTAGGTTCCGCTTGTGTGGTTGGTGTTAATGTTGCTAAAGGATTATCTTTGTGTTTCTCTAGTTGTAAGACACTATAAGGCTCAGGATTAGCTTCAAGTGTGTACACTTTTTTGTTGTAGATGTACTTCATTTTACGATGAAGAGTGGAAGGAACCCCATTCATTGCATGAATCCATGGCCTTCCTAAAATAAGATTATATGAAATATCATGGGGCATAACATGGATCGGTGTTTCTAATGTGTTCATTCCAACTATAATAGACAAAGTGATCACACCAAGCAGTTTCTTTCCTACACTGTCAAATCCATTGATAGATAAAGAGATAGGTTGAATGATTGATTTATCAACACCAAGCCTATCCAAAAGGTTTGCACTACACACATTAACCCCTCAGCCATTGTCAACAAGGGCTTGCTTTATCCCTTTTCTCTTGTATTGAGATATTATTATGAAAGCTTCATTTTTTTTTGAATATCCAAAGGAGGGAGCTCACTTTGGTGAAAAATAATATCAGCATTCACTCCTTGAATTATAGCATCTATTTCATTTGGTTTCACATTACAAGGGATAGGAACTAGTTGTAAGGCTGTTTGAAACATAGTTTGATAGCTAGGTGAATTCTAAATTAAATCCCATAGGGGTAATTTTTTAGGAGTATTCTTAAGTTGTTCAACACGATCATACTCCCTAAGGTGTGAATTTAATCAAGGATCATGAGGCAATATTGGATTGGGTAAAGGTAAGGGTGTTGGGGTTAGTTGTGGTGGGTGCGAATTATTTCTTGTGGGATATGTGTGAGCAATGGTATTATGAATCAGCTGCTATGAAACATTGTTCTTAGGTGGGTAAAGGAAAAGTTCAAGTTTATTTTGAGTTGAAGGTGGATAAAGGGTGAGTTTGGGTTGCTTTTGAGTTTGCTATTTGTGTGAAGGTGGGTAGAGAATTAGAGGATTCTTAAGATGTCCCACGGGGTATGTATGACGTCCATTGATCAAGGAGGATCTAATGGACACTTGCACATTCATAACCTTGATGGTCTTGGTTTGATGTATCTTTAATAAAAGGAAATATAGAATCACCTTTATATCATTATCGAAGGATGACACATTATTGTTGTTACCATTTTCTAGCATCGTGATATTCTCCCTAGGAGGAGAGTTTTTAGGAGAACTACAAATCAAATGTTCTTGACATTCATCGATTGGTTCTTCTAAAATGACTTCATTGTAAGTAGGGGAATGATCAATGGTTGGATTTTCGTGTTTATCGATAGTGGGGAAATTAGGGGAATACTCTATTTGATTGTAATTTTTCAATAAGGTCTCATTCTCTTGTTCTGTAGTATTTGCCCTAGTAGGAGAGCTTGTAATATGTTCATCCATGGTTAAATTTTGTAAAGTATCTTCATCACAAATAGGGAAGACATCAAGAGAATGACAACTATGATTTTATTGCTTACCCAATAGATCTTTCCACAAGATAGGAACATTAGGGAAGGGAGGGACAAGATTCTCATGACTCTTAAGAGGTGTATCTTCTAACACCAACCTATCCTCTTTCCATCAAGGGGGGATATTAAGAGATGGAAAATTTTGATTGGCATGGTTAGAAAGACTAGGTAAGGTGATGTCTAGAAATGTTTCGATGATCTCATCTTTTGGTTTTTAAATGTCTTCCAAAGGGAAATGAGGAGAGTGACAATCAAGACCCTTAATGCTTGTATCTTTTTTCACCAAGATACCTTCATCAATAATAGGAGAGGTATCGAAAGAAGATAAAGTATGATTATTATGATTGCCAACACCATCATCCCCATCAATGGTTAATGTAATGTTAAGGATTGTGTCAATGGTTTGGTGGTTAACATGTCTCTTGATGAACTCATTGTTGTAATCTAAATTGAACTCATAAGAGGTGATGTTGTATTTATGCAATCCGTTTGTAACCAAATCAAAGCCACATATTTTGAAAGTAAACATGCTCTCATGGAAAAGTAAAGAAAGTGCAATGAAATAACCTAAAGTAAAAAATTTAAATACAATTTGGACATGTGAAACAAGGTAATTTTTTTATTACATTATGCAACAAACTGAAAAGGAGATGTTGTAGATGCGAAATTGAATATGAGCAATGCATGAAATGAGATCATTTAAGCTAGATCTAATGAAATGTATGTTACAAAAATTCTACCAACTGATACAGATAGGTAATGGAAGCAAAAAAAAGCTAAAAGATAGGGTTTCTAGTGTCGTGAAAGGTAGTTTTATGGGTGAAAAGGAACTAAGTCACCCAAGGTGTCGAATTAGTCTTATTGGGGATTTTTTTCAAAACTTTCAATTTTTTTTTATTGATTTTTATGTTTTCTATGTTGTCTGATGCATACATAAAATGAAAATGTAGAATTTCAAAAAAAATAAAATGATTTAAGATGCAAAAATGCAACCTATATGCACTTTCACTAATGCAAAAATTTAAAAACCCTAGAATACAAATTAAATACTGCAAGACGCAATGCAATGTTAATGTAAGTTATGCCTAGGATGTAAATGCGCTCTAAATTAGAAAAATAATGCTCTAAATGAGGGTTCACCAAAATGAACCACAAATTTTAAGGGAAAGATGCTCTCTTGCACTTCTAAGGTTTTGCACCTAAAAGGAGAGAGATTTCCCACAAAAACTTGGGGATTCACTCAATACTGAAGCTAATATGATTGAAATATGCCTAAATAGAAGGTCCTTTATGCTAAGAATCTATGAAAGAAAAAAAATGCTAATGCAAAATCTAGAAAATGTACTTTGTTTGAATACACAATGTGATATGCAAAATGAACTAAGAATGCAAGTAAACTGTAATAGAAATGAATGAAACTGAAGAGATGCACTTGGAAACCTATAGAGGTTGGAATGGAGACTAGAAATGTTGTTTATTCTAGAATTTTGGCCTACTGGGACTGTAGACACGTAAAATATACATGCACCTGATCTTGATTTCACTAACACTAGTTCAATTAAATTCATCATTTTCATCTCTTAATTAAATAAATCATTTTATTTAATTAATCTTATAGAACCTCTTTTAATTAAATAATTCACATAATTTAATTAATCTTTATAGTCATCTCCTTTAAATTAAATAAATTAATCTTTTTCATTTAATCTAACACCACCCCCTTTAATTAAATAAATCAAACTTTATTTAAGTCTAAACCATTATTCATTTCATTTTGATTTATTTAAATCCTAAAATCTAAATCAAATTGTCAAATCAGCTAAATTCTATCTAAATTAATCAAATCCTGATTAATGCTAATCCATCATATCCTCTAGATTTTGCAACTTTCTCATGAATATAATTTTAATTGATTTAATAAATCTTCAATTACTTTAAAAAAGGCATCAATGTTGGAATATTCTCCAAGTTTGAAAAATCCCTCCAAAAGGATTTATATGTATCCAACAAGGCATTTAATCCTCTTACATGTCCTTTTTCCTTGAGCCAAGTGGCATTTAATTCATCCTTCATCTCCCTCCAACAAGCCAACTTTCAAATTTCAAATTTGAATCTAATAGCATTTATCATACAAATTGACCAAAATGTGCTCCACCTCCTTCCATTATCATCTTGACAAGTGGCACAATGTCATTGGTCCATATTTAATCCCACATTCATCCTATTCTTCAATCCCGCATCATTCTTTGTTATAAATAGATGCCTCCTCTATTGCATTTGATTATCCACAATCCATGCAAGCTTACTCTACTCAATTTCATCCACAACTTCATCCATTTTTATCCAAGTTTCATAGTTTTCTATCAATACTATCAAGGTTATTGTCAAATTACATCAAGGAAAATTCAATCTTCATCAAATTGCATCAAGGAAATGGGAAAGGGCTATTTTCCACATCAAAATAGAACCAATTTCCCCATGGCATAGCGGTTTGAATGTTTAAAAATAATATTTGATAACTTTTTTTTATTGTCTATCTTTGTTTAATTTCTTGTTCTTGGTGTTTAAATGGATTGCATGGGGAATGATTGTTTAAGGTGTGTTTGATGACTAACTTTGTGTTGTTTGTCTATGTTTGAACAAGTCTAAAGAAACCATTCACATTTTGGCACTAGGAGGGAAGATTTGAAGAAATTGGCATGTTGTTTGGTCAAATTCCACTCTTTTATATGCTTTTTATCTTCCAAGGTCAAACAGTGTCGCTGAAGGAAATCACAATGCATTTGCGGTCTCTATTTTTCCAAACAACGCCACTAGTTTCACCAGAACGTCACTCAAATCCTCAGACAGTACCACTTTCATTCTAGCGTCATTGTTTGTACCCAAACAGTGTCACTACAAAGGGCGTCACCTATGCTTTCTTGCTTTTTCACTCAAACTTAAAATGGTTGTATCTTGGTCATATTTTGGTCTTTTTCAGAGATTTTGTTTTTTGAAATGGGGTAGAATTTCATAAGCTATCCAATGGGGTAGGTGTTAATCAACTTTGATAGAGTTAAAAATTTTAATGTTTCACCTAATGTCAAATCACAATGAAACTTAGTCTAAATTTTAGGGTTTTTAAGCTTAATCATTTATCTAACCCTCATATCTTCTTGTTTCTTGATTTAATCTAACATTTGGATCTTGTATTGTAGGTTTTAAAGGATCATGGAGCATGGAAATGAAAGAAAATTAATTATGACATGATTGTAACAAGTATTTTTAAACACTTTGGGGTAAATTATAATCCTATTCTTAAGGCTTTATTATCTTCAAGTTTTAGGACTCAATAATTTTCATTTGATCTTAAAAAGAACAATCAAAGGGATTAAAAATAACCTTAGGAAACTTACTACATTTTGTTTTGGGCTTAACAATTGAACAAGAAAACTTCACATTTCAATCTTGGGGTTTAAAAAGAACCCATTCTTGCTTTGAAGTTTAAAATGAACATGTGTCCTTTATGTTTTGTAATCTTTTACACAAATTAATCTCATTTAAAAGGGTGTATGCACTTCTCTCATGCTTCATGGCGATCTTGAGAATCAAAAGTCCTTTTGGTGAAATTAAGTTGTATAAAAGATTACCTCCATATTTCAATTTGGGCTCTTAAAATTGAACAAAATCTTGCGAGTGTGAGTGGAGTATATTATGTGTGTTCTCTCTTTGTTTCTCAACAAAGATCGATCAAACTACAAATGCAATTTCCCACTTTTGTTTATCCTTGGAGGGCTTTCTTGGTGGGAAAATGTAATCACCCCAAGGAATGACCCAACCAGGAACACACTAAAGCCAAGTGACTTCCAACCGATATATAAGTATGGGTACTTGAGGAAAGTTCAAGTGTCATGAGGACTTTTCTAACAATAATGACAGTAATGGTCTCTTGTTGTATGGATGATCCCCCACGAACAAAATAACTATATTAAAAACTTTTGTTTAGAAGGCCCAAATCCCAAAATCTATTTGTTGATGCAAGAATGATTGTTCTGAAGCCATCCCACATTGTTTACGGCTCTTGGTAGAGATGATAAGTATGCCATGGGAGTTTCATGGGTACTGATGCTTGGCTGACCCGAGAAGAATGTGCAATGGAGGGGAGCCAATGTGTTCAATCATCTAATCATCCGCTAAGAGTAGGTGTAGCTAGATTTATCCTAGTGGGAACTCAACAAATATTATCTCATTTTATCCTATGAATGTGCATCACCTTGGAATAAAAAACACTTTGATTGATCTAAAACACTTGAAAAAAAACATTCAACCATGATCATCAAATTTCAAACCCTTTACGAGGAGAAAATACCTTTGACAAATCAAAGTTCTCTTACTTTCCCTAGGGATTCTATCCTTAGAGGCTTCTAAGCATTTAAATTCACATCACAATCTACTATTACTAAAGTTCACATTAGGGATTTTTCTCTTTGATTTCCACATAATGGACTTTGTGGGATGAGAAGAAGTTAGGACATTAGACATTTAGTTTGAATATTTTATCAAGAGAGTGTTTGTGGTAAACAAAGCTCATTAAGAAAAGTTAAGAACAATTTAACCCCACACATGTGCTTGGTATCTTTTGCGCATATGGTTTTCCATGCAAACATTGGTCTTTTGGTTTGAAATACTCTTAGGGAAAATCATGTTCTTCAATATTTTGGCCTAGTAAACAAGTCCTTAGGTTCATTTAGGATCAAAATAAAACACTTCATTCATTTAAACATTTATCATCTCCATCTCACAAACAACTTTTGAACCATTGGAAAAATCATTCGTACTAGACTTTGGGTAAAATTCTTCAAATAAACATCAAAGTCATCTTGTTTAGCTAGGTGTGTGTAGATGCATCCTTCTCCATACACTTAGTCCAATTATCATCTTATGATAAATTTTATCCCATAGATAAAATCCAACATCTTGGGGTCTATTTGTTCATTATCCAAATCCAAATCCAAAATCCAAATCAAACCCAAAATCCAAAATCAAATCAAACAAAATCAAATTCAAAAATAAAAAATCCAAAAGTCCTAGAGTCTAGTATCCCCTTAAAGATTTCTTAAGGGCTCAATCTTTCACATCATGCATCTTTCATTTACCTCATCATCACCATTTGATCCTTATCATCCTAGGTTTTTTTTTTTTTTTGTTCCTGAATTTGAGATCAATCTAAGGACTTAGAGGTTCACCTCCCACATTCTCAAAAATTGATCCTTATTTTATGGTTCAAACTAGACCTCAACACAAGAAAAACATGGAATATAAACTTGATTCATACATCATGAGTAGTCTAAATCAACCAAACTATCAAAGCCTTACAATGATGATTGATTACCGAAACTCACATTTATGCAATCCATACATGGCATCATTATCTATTACAAACCTCAATGGTACAAAAAATGTGAGTATTCCCAATCTAAATTTTGGAACACCTTTCACTATGGTAGATTTAATTCAAAGTGCAAACCTACAAATCTATCAACCAAACAATCAATGCATGAGTCTTCAACAAAACAACATTATCCCACCAAGTCCATACATGCCAAATATGAATATATACCAAGTACAATTTTACCAAACATGAACATTTCAAATCCACACTTGGTAAAATTTGAGATAGATATGTTTGCAAATAATCCAAATATTGTTCAAATTCCAAATAATATGTTAACAAATCCATGTGTTGATCCAAGTCAAGGTAACACCATGCAAAATCAAAGTTACCTAAATCAAGGCAACATGATTCCTAACCACAACAATATTCAATTTCAACCTATAATGCCAAATCTAAACCTCATCCCAAATCAAAACATTTTTCGAAATCAATTTATCCATGACCTGATACAAACACCACAAGGATGCATTCCTAATCTACTTGAACAAAAACCAAATCAACTATATCAAGGGTGTTGAGATCAAAATCAAGATCAAATTTTTAAAGATCAAATTGCTACACTTACCAAAATAGTTTATCCATTGCGCCAAGATACATCTCCACCCCAAAATCAATACACTCTTCCATTGGCTGAACCATGTCATCAAAGCATTGCGTTGTGTCCCCAACCACATCAAGAACAATATCTCCAATGTCAAGAAGTTGGATATCAAGATCAACAACATCAACAACAAACCAAACCTCTACATCTCGAAGATCAATCACCACATCTCGAAAATCAATCACCACAAGGTCAATTTAAATTACATTTCTCACAAGGTAATAAACAATATACACCACTTGGGGAACCAATCAAATCGGTCATGCAATAGTTGATATAAGAAAATCTCATTAAATTCCCCATTAATGAGAATTATCAAGAGCCCCAATTTAAACCACTAGGGTATAACGAGAAGCACCTTTGTGATTTTCATAAAATAAAGGGACAAACAACATCAAATTGTATTTGAATTAAAAATATCATCCAAGACCTTATTGATAAAAAAACAAATATTGGGGACAATGATTAGGATTCAACCACTAGTGATAGCAGTGACAATATCTCCTCCACAATTCTTGAAAATGATGATCAAGATCTATCCATCAATAAGAGCCTTGAAGATGTTTCTATCTCATCCAAATATCAACTCAAAATACATTAAGAGTCACTTGTTGATCATGATAAATACCCCTCAACAATATCCAACAATGATCTATTCAAAGGAGTGTTAACATTATTTGATCCTATAACTGGTGATCCTTCCACTAATGATCATGTTGAAAGTATCTCTACATCACCTAATGAGTTAGAGGACATATCTCAAGACTTTACCCCAAAGTATGATCAACATCTTTCACCTAAGACTCGCAATGGTCCTTTCCAAGACATGTTGATATCCTTTGACCTCATGGTTGCAAATATTGAAGAAATGCTCAAGTCAACATTTGCTCCAAGTCAACTCAAAGATCAAGAGGATATTGAGCCGCTTCCCATGCCTAATGAAGATATCCAAGAACCCTTTATAAACAATCCATCCTTTGAAACTGACCCATGTCAAGAACGTGATCCAAAGCATGTCAAAAGAAATTCTAAAATTAATCAAGATCAAGAATTCATATCTCCAAGGTACTACAATGATCTAATGGTAACTCTCCTATCTATACAAGATGTCGTAAATTATGATCATATCCATATAGCACATACCCCTACGTCTACTCGTGAGATGCTTTCTTTGGATGCACATGTAGATGATCTTCATTCAAAACAAGAGTCTCAGACTCTTGATATCATTACAAAGGAACAAGAGTCTCCTACTCTTAAAAATTATACACAGTATCAACATATAGAAAAATCTAGAGACATCAGAAATGGGTCATGAAGAAGGCTTCTACAAAAGTTGCGAATTATAAAAATCCTATGAATGCATATCAAAAATGAATCATGAGGGAGACTTTTACATGCAAAACGAATCGTCAACACCTCAGGGAGAAGCATTGAAATCTAATACTTCACAAAATAAAAACAAGGGTATCAATCAGGAATTTATCCCTCTTACGGAGGGTCATATCACTTATACACTTGGATTGCTCATTTTTTTAAGGGAAAATTATCTTATCAATGAAGAAGCTAACACCTTTGAATATCCACGATAGAGAAGAGAAGGATTAGCACCCTGCTTCCAAGATAAATCATATCCTATTACAAATAAAATGTTTCAACAGATGAATTATCAAGGCAAAGGATTAGACCTACATGAATAGGGTATCCTAGAACTAGTGTAGATTATTGGCAATCCTAAGCATCGATTATTATGATTAAAATGATGCCAATACTACAACCAACCACATCATAAATCTTCATCCACCCATCACCCAATCCACGAATTGGGACCAACATCAAAACAAATATTTGAATCAAAGAATAAAAAAAATCATCATTGAAAATGTAGTGAAGCATGATGGAAAAATCAAATACAAGTGGATACCAAAGAATACAAATAATGATTATCCCTATCAAATTCCATTAGTCAAAGAAACTATGGGGGAAAATAAAAAAGCAAAAAGTATCCATCAAAGATTTCGATAAAGGAAAAAGAAGGATTCTCAAGCAACATACAAATTATATCAAGTAGTTCATCCTAATTCCATACACACTTCTATATTCACCCATCATTGCTCATCTTCCCAAGTTTGGAAAGTCAAAGGTTCCAAATGGGCAACCAATCCATTTTTTATTCCTAAACACACTCCATCATCCACGCCTCCATGAATGATATTGAATTCTCACATTGACCATGTATTGGCAGCAACCCTTCATCATAAGTATTTAGAAGGCATTTTATTGTGATGTGTGCATAAAGAAAAAGTTAACTTCGATATCAACAAATTAGATCAGGAATCTCAAAAGTTGCATTCAAGTGCACATATCTTGGAAAAGCAGCTTCTTCAAACAGGATATCGATGACACATTATGACAACAAAATCTACATCGACACCACCAAGTGGCTCAACATGAGCTTGAAATATTTACAAATGTAGACATGGAAAATGTACAATTTGATCCGACACACTGGATCTTGATTTACTAACACCATTTTATCTTGAATCATCTCCTTTGCTAGTCATTTAATTGAATAATCTGTATTAGATTAAATTCATCACTCTTCATCTCTTAATTAAATAAATCAACTTTATCCAATTAATTCATCATTTCCTGTTAATTAAATAAATTAATTTTATTTAATTAATTCTATAAAACTCCTTTTAATTAAATAATTCATTTTATTTGATTAAATCCCTAAAGTCTTCTTATTAAATTGCATAAATCAAACATTATTTTATTTAATCTAACATTATCCCCTTTAGTTAAATAAATCAAATCACTTATTTAATTAAATCCTTCCTCTCAATTTGATTTAAATCAATTCATAAATTTAAGTCGAAATTGTCACATCTACTAAATTCCTCATTAAATTAATTAAAAATTTGATTAATTTGATCTTAATCTATGTCACATCCTCTAGAGAATGCAACTTGCATAATAAATCAATTACTTTGATTTATTAAATCTCTATTTTCCCTCACATGGCATCAAAAGGGGAATATTCCCTCAAATTTGAATTCAAATGGGCTTGGTCCTTCCAACAAGGAATTTAAGACCTCTTACATGTCCTTGTGCATTGAGCCAAGTGACATTAACTCCATTTCTTTCATTCCCCCTAAACATGTCACTTCACCAAATTCAAAATTCAAACTTGCACATTGATCAACATGTGCTCAATCTTCAACCATTCACATCTTGACAAGTGGCACTTGGCCATTGGATGTTGAATGATCCCACATTGTTCAATTTCATTCATTCTTCCAATTTGAAATATATAAATGAGAGACTCTTCCTCTCATTCTATCATCCACAATTTGAGTAAACTTATTATACTCAAATCCATCTTCAAGCATAGCCATTTCATCTATTTTTATCAAGTTCTTAGCTAGGTTATGCAGGAATTCAAACATCAAGTGGATCAAATCATCAAGCTTCAAAGGAGTTGCGAAAGGGCTAATTTCGACACACCAATTGGCACCAACTCCCCCATGGGATCAAGAGTTTTATTTGTTTAAATTAGGATTTCATTTATCTTTCATGTGGTTCTTCATATTTTCCTATTTTGAGCATTGTAAATGGATTTCATGGGGAATCCTTGTTTCTTGCTTGCATATGATCTAATATTGTGCTTGTTTGCCTTATTTGTGCAAGTATGAAATTGGGGTTCACAACAAAAAATGAAAAAATGAAAAAAATCATGAAAATAGTAAAAATAAAAATTGTCCTCCAATGAAAACCACTATGGTGGCACTTTGGATAGGTACCATGATGAAAACCTGGAAAAAAAGAGTCATTTGTAGAATCAAGCATCTACATGTGCCACTTTAGAGAAAGCATGTTATCACATCCATAATAAAGACAAATTCCATCCGTAATCAATCCATTCATCCACAAACCATTTATCCAATCCATTTTCATTCATCTGTAAAGTTTGGTGTACACTTTACACTTGCTTATGGTAGACATCTTGACATGGGTCATTTTCATTGATCCTATCCTACCCAACGTTATCTGAGCCTTGAAGCATTAACCAAATAAGCATCCTTTGTTAGAACACCTTATATTATCACAAGATAATCCTTGGCATTGTTTGCATGCTAACCATATCCATCCATTTATCCACCTACCCAAGCATCCACCCATGGCCTTTCAAACATTGCTAGACACAGTGGGAAAATATTTACATCTTGGTTTGGGAATAAATCTTGATCTATATCCTCCAGCTTATGTGGTGATCCGAACATTGGAAAAGATGAAATAAAATTGGTCAAAGAATTTGTGAGAAAAAATACAAATCACTAGCACATGGCATATTTGGATAAGAAGACATTCCTAATCAAGCTTTATCTTTCATTGAACATAAATCCAAACAATCAATATCGGTAGCATCTAATTTAAACTTTAGCATCACATCAAATCATCAAAAAAAATTTGTTCCAAATCAAGCTACAAAATCTTGATCAATAAAATCCAATCATTCCATCATCATCTCGAGATATCCTTCCCAATCCTCATGTTTTTTAACACTATCCTTGCATTGTTGTGTATCTTCAACAATGTTATCATCATCAATCCATCAATCCTAGCTTGGTTTTCAACAAAAATCCCAAAACAGAGCACTGATATCATATCCATATCCAAATCGTGAAAATCATGCGAAAATCCAAAAATATCCAAATCATATCAAAATTTAAGAAACTAATCCAAACCATATCAAAAATCCCAAAACAGGTGAAAAAAAGTCAAAAAAATGGTATCCAAACTACGTCATCTTTGAGCTTAAACGTAGGCAAGGCTAATATTTGATCGGCCCCCAAGACACAAAATCCAAAAAAAACCATAAAATCTCATAAAAAACCCAAAAAAATGGAAAATTTGAAAAGCAAAACATCTATATAACAATGTGAAAATACCAAAAACAGCCTCAAAATATTCAAAAATTACCAAAAACATCCAAATATTTGAAAAAGTCCATTTGTCCCATTTCGCTTTCACTCATAATAATCTCATCCATAATAAATCAATCGTCACCTTCATCCTTTGGTAAAACAACCAAAAACAACCACAACAATTAGCAAAAGAAAACTTCAAACACAAAATCAAAATTGAAACAACAAACTTTTAAATGCAATATCAAACTCTTGATTATTCACAAACATGTCAATCAACCTTATATCAATAGCCTTTTAAACAATGTATCAACTTGCCACCATCCACTAACATATCCTAGGATGCATCCTTCCTACAATGGGCATTATCTTTGGAAAACACTTTAGATACTTATCCTAAACAAAACACACCGCATTGGGTAGGGTTATGAAGAACATTGGCTTGTTTATGTACTTGATCTTTTCTTTTGATTTATCTTATTGCGTTCATTTTAGTGACCTCTCGATGATGTCTAAACAAAGGGATTTAGAGAGAAAGGAATGGGGCAACGATCATTATCTTTTTATCTATTGTGTTTGTTGGATATCCTTGTAAAATAACTTCATCATGCATACTTTGTCTTGTTTGTAGGGAGGGTGTTTTAGGTGTCTTTTTGACCACATAGGAAGTCTTGCTTTTCTATGTTTTGGTCTGAGATGTTTAGAATATTTGAACTGCATTCTAAATGAGGTTCTATATGTCAAGTGTGAACAGGAGTACTCCTCACTAATTTTTTGAGTCAAAGTTTATCACACTAGGTGCACTGCCAACCTGGTTCTTTATACCTTGATACATCGTGCCTATGTGTGTTATCAAACATAAGGTAAATATCGCTTTTAAAATCCCAATTCCTAATAAGTAATACATCATCATCATCATCATCTCTAATAAAGTAGGCTTGTTGGATATTCTTTCTTCTATCTTATTTTCATGCTAACAAGGTACCATGACAGTTAATCATTATCACTAATGCATCCATCCTGCATCAAAAAAAATGTCAGCATGTTGCATAGCATATAGAAAACATCATCCATCTCACATGCATTGCATAATATTTTAAGTTGTTTAAGATAATATAGATTTCTTATTCTAAGCATCTTAAAAACAAATCATTTGCATCATCGTCATCATATAGATCTGTTAGTCTAACCATACGTACATCCATCTAGAACCTCTTTGTCGTGAGATCGATCCTCAAATCGAGGTTTTCGCTCAATCTCTCGAGGGGGCAGTGTACTAGTATACTTCTTTCCACTGGGGCATCCAAAAAATAAGATTTTTTTTGAAATTTGACTGCAGCAAGATTATTCTTTGAACCAACGCAACAGATACATTGCTTCAAAGAAGGGAAAAATCTAGACATGTAAAATATGCATGCCTCGGGTCCTAATTTTACTAACACTAGTTCATCCTGAATCGTCTCCTTTACTAATTAATTTAAATGAATAATATTTATTCAATTAAATTCATCATATTTCATCTATTAAATAAATAAATCAAACTTATCCGATTAAGTCATCATCTCCTATTAATTAAATAAATCATTATATTTGATTAATCTCATAGTCCCTCTTTTAATTAAATAATTCACTTTATTTAAGTAATCTCTAGAGTCGTCTCCTTTAAATTAAATAGATTAATTTGTATTTGATTTAATCTAACACCACCCTCTTTAATTAAATAAATCAAACTTTGTTTAAGTCTAAACCATTATTCATCTCATTTTGATTTATTTAAATCTCAAAATCTAAATCAAATTGTCAAATCAGCTAAATTCTAACTAAATTAATCAAATCCTGATTAATGCTAATCCATCATATCCTCTAGATTTTTCAACTTTCTCATGAATATAATTTTAATTGATTTATTAAATCTTCAATTACTTTCAAAAAGGCACGAATGTTGGAATATTCTCCAAGTTTGAAAAATCCCTCCAAAAGGGTTTGCACATCCAACAAGGCATTTAAACCTCTTACATGTCCTTTTTCCTTGAGCCAATTTGCATTTAATTCATCTTTCATCTCCCTCCAACAAGCCAACTTTCACATTTTAAATTTGAATCTAATAGCATTTATCATGCACATCGACCAAAATGTGCTCCACCTCCTTCCATTAGCATCTTGACAAGTGGCACAATGCCATTGGTCCATCTTTAATCCCACATTCATCCTATTCTTCAATCCTCCATCCTTCTTTGTTATAAATAGAGGTCTCCTCTATTGCATTTGATCATCCACAATCCATGCAAGCTTACTCTACTCGATTTCATCCACAACTTCATCCAATTTTGTCCAAGTTTGATAGTTTTCTATCAATCTTATCAAGTTAATTGTCAAATTGCATAAAGGAGAATTCAATCTTCATCAAATTTCATCAAGGAATTGGGAAGGGGCTATTTTCCACATCAAAATAGCACCAATTTCCCCATGGGATAGTGGTTTGAATGTTTAAGAAGAGGATTTGATAGCTTTTTTTACTGTCTATCTTCATTTCATTTCTTGTTCTTGGTGTTTAAATGGATTGCGTGGGAATGATTGTTTCAAATATGTTTGATGACTAACTTTGTGTTGTTTTTCTATGTTTGAATAGGTCTAAAGCAATCATTCACAAGGACAAATTCACCATTCTAGGCAACTTAGTCCTAGATCTGGAAAACTGCACTGGTGCCCATTTTAGCCAAATGGGTATCCAAATCTATAGAAAACATTGAAAACCATGTTTAGTGGGACTAAGTTTCCATTGATGGCGACTTAGTCCACTTTGTCCTTTTTGAAAATCCGAAAGTGGAAACAAAAGCTCTTGGTCTATACTTTTTGCTCCTTTAGGTATCCAGATTTGAAATTGCCAAATTCGGGCCTATAAGTAACTTTTTTTGAATATTTTAACCTATCAAAAAAGGATATGTCTCCAACAAGCTTGCAACCTATCCTTCAAGGTACCTAAATATGCAAACACAAAGAAATAAAGAGAAATGTTGAATGTTAGGGAATGGGGGTTTACCTTGGTCAAACCCCTTTTAGGTAATTAAACCAAATGAAGAGATAATATAATGAAGCATGAACATGAAATGAAGGAATCAGAAACTTGCCATGATGATAGATCTTAAATTTCTGCAATAATGGATGAAGAATCTTCCCTTGAATGCTTCTTGATGACTTTACCATGTTAAAACCCTAGCTTTCTTAAGAAGAATGATGAATGAAGAGATGATTGATTGATTGAATGAATAGGGGTCAAAATGAGAGGAAAACTCTTTATTTATACATGATTATGCCCTTATTCCATAAAATAGCTCATCATAGGATGACTTCAAGGTCTACAGAATAATACCCCACTAGAATTATAACATATTTTTTATTTTTAAGTCAGATGGGACTGATTCGGCCCAAGTGGCGACTTGGTCCCACCAGGGCAATTTTGTTGGGTATCAGAAATTAAAGTGTATTTAATGATGTTTAAGAGGATTATTCTCTGAAACACACTTACGAAAGGCCCATATGTGCATAATGGAACATAAGAAAGGGCCAAATTATTGATGACAAGCCTAGCAAAGTTTGAGATTTTGTTACAACTCCTTACAACACTTTGAAATAAGGCTTGGTAAATAGTAAAAATATGTTATTTAAGTGAAATATAATAAAAGGGTCCTAGAAAATTGTGAAAGTGGGTTACAACACTTCACAAAAATTTTACGAGACATGATAGAATTCTTATTGATTCATAAGGGTCCAAGACCTAATGTGCATGTGTAAAACACCTCACAACACTAAATCAAGGTGTCATTAAGTCCAATTTATCATCAATTATTCCCATATAAAGCAAGAGATACATTTTTTTGTGACAAGTGTTTCCACTTCTACAATGACAATGTCAATGATAGGGATCCTATCCTTTTAAGGGATAAGGATAAATCATAAAATGAATGTTGAATCAATAATTGACTACAACTCACCACCCAAAAATGGCTTCCTTGAAGGACTGAAGTAACACAAGATGTCTTCAAAATTTGAATGTTTCTTTCTTGAATTACTTGAAGACCTACAAGGGTTAGATCTCACAAACCTAATGATAACATAAACTCACATACACTTTGAAATGATGCTTGGATATTGAATTTTTGCAATAAATCTTGTAGTGACTTCTCTTGACTTGCTTGATAACGCCCTCGATAATAATTTCTCTAATATTTTTCCAAATAGTTTTCAAATGATCAATAAGTAGGTATTCATGTGTTATTATTCTAATTTCCCAAAAAATAAATATCGAAAGCCACATTTTTGTTGCATGTATGAGAATTTGGTGTTTTGAATAATTTCAACAAGCACACGTTGTCATTAATATTTATAGTTGAGTAGGATTTTTACAAGAGTGTGAGTAGTTTTTTCTTTGATTAGTTGCATTATTTTGTCAGTAGTAAAGTACTGTTTTCAACTTCTAGTTTTTCTTTGATAAGATAATATATATGGATTAAGAAGTACTAAAGATGATGAGGAAGTGTCTCTGGTGCTTGGTTTCTAAGTTATTTTGAGAAAAATTGATAAAAAGAGGAAACAATGTGTTATAGTGGTGTTCTGGGTGACAAAATTGTGTTCTAGTTTTTCTCCTCATTTATTCTAGGTTGAAGATCTACCTATTTGATCTAGATATGTTGATGAGAGGTGTTTAGAGGTGTTATATTCAAGATTTGGTTTGTCAATTTTTTTTATAGAAGATGTGTTCACCAGTGTGTGAACTCTACATTGTAGAAGAGTCTAGGAGAATTTTTTTTGCTCCATGTTACCTCGCAGTTATGTTTTATGCCTTGAAATTTTGAAGGAGTGTTTATGGTATTAATATCTATGTTCAATAAAGATTTTTTGAGGTTTGGTTCTTCAAAATTAAAATTTTCAAGTAACAATGTATGGTGGAGTTGCCTAAGTGTACCTGGTGTGTACATTCTTCAAGTGGAAGTTGTTGCAAAGGAGTTTGTTTGATTTTAGGGTGTTTTTGGAATACACCGGATCATGTGTTCTAGCATGGTATGTGGTTTTTAAGTCATCTTTGGGTTTAAGGACGTGTGTAGTTAAAATTTTAATGGTGTTTGCATGGGTAACGACCAACCTGGTGTTTATAGTACATGTGATGGATAATTATTGTTTTAACAAGTGTATGGTTGAGTGGTGTTGTAGATTTGGGTCCCAATTAAGGTTTGGTGTGGTCCCCTTTTACTTCTACACACCATGAAATTGGTTTCGAAGTGACCTAATTTGAATTTGCACATTTGAGGTGCATAACTAACCTTGGAGAGGGTTTCAAGGTTAAAGATGGTATAAGTATGTTAAGATATAAGAAAGAGATGTGAATGATGAAAAGTGCAGAGTTTTAAGGTGAAAAATTCATAAGTGTAGTGTAAGATTTCATGTATTAGTTTACTAGATGTAGTGAGTAGAAGGTGGTTATAATTATTCAATCAGACTACAAAGGTGTTGATGTCATTGTGGTGGAATCTCTCTTACATTGATATTCTTTTCTCTATGTAACATTCCTTCGCTACCTTCTTTTCTATTCTAGTAGTGAGCCCTATTGTATTCGATGTTGATATTACTTATATTTTGAACTAATCCTCACAGTGGTTTTTCCCTTCTTGGGTATTCCACATAAATTTGGTTTTCTCTTGTGTATGGTGGTAAGTTGTTTTTGTTTTTGTTCTTTTATTTTCATGCTAATTCATCATATCAAATTCAAGAGTTTAATGACTGAATGTGGATCTAAATTTTAATGAGGATTTTAAATTTTTAACTATACAACTAATTCACCCCCCCTCTCAATTGTCTTATGCATTTAAAAATTGGTATCAGAGAAAGGTTCCTTGGAAGAAAGATTAACCGCTTAAGGTAGATTTGGGATGGTGCACAAGAAGGAGATCCCTATATTTGGTGGAACAAACTATGTATTTTAGAAAACAAGGATGGAAGGATTTCTGGAAATTAGTTCAGAATAGATAAACTATGCCTACAAATGGTCTGAGCACTGAAGTTGAACTCAAGTCCTATGAAATTGATAGTAAAGAAAGGTATGCATTGTTGATTAGTCTTACAAAATCTAAATTAGTGAAGTTTATTAATCTGAAAACTAGTAAAGTAATTTGGGAAAAGTTAGAAAGTATTTATGAAGGAGAATATATGGTGAAACAAGCTAAGATGTAGAACTTAAAGATCACATATGAGAAATTTCTTGCGGATTTGAGAAGATGAAAATATTACAAGCTATATGTAGAGGGTAGATGAAGTGGTCAACTCCATTAAAGGTCTTGGTGGAAAATTCAAAGAACAAAAACTGCTAAAGAAAATTCTTAGAACCCTTCCTAAAGCTTATAGTCATAAGGTTGTTGCTATTGAGGAATCTCAAAATCTAGATCATCATCATACTAGAGATCAATTGTATGGATCTTTAACTACATTTGAAATGAGATAATTTGGTACTAACAATGGTGTAAAATTTGAGACTACTTTTAAGGCTTCAAAAATAGAGAATACTGAAGAGTCAAATTAGGAGAATTTTGATTATGTGGAGGCTAACTTTGTGATAATTATGGGAAGAGGTATTGGTAAGTACAAAGGTAAGTTACCTTTGAAATGCTTGAGTTGTTGAAAATAGGTCACTATGCTTCAAGATATCCAAACAGAGCTGTCAATGACAAAACAAAGAGAACAAAGGTAAGATGATTAAGAAACGATATTATGTTAGCTCTAAGATCTACAAGTATTTTTTATGATAAATTTTATTATGGAGATGATTATTATGAATTCTTGTTCATGCCTTTAAAATATGAATCTGTTTCTACTAACTCTGAAAGATGTGTGAAGGAATTCCCTCCAAAGAGAAATGATAAGACTGAAGGTACTTTGGTATCTACTTTTCATGCAAGACAGGATAAGAACTATTGGATCATTCATAATGGTTGCTTTAACAATTTTACTAGAGACAAGAGCAATTTTGTTAAAATTGAAAAGTATGATGGGGGACTTGTTATATTTGGTGATGATTTAGGTGTTAACATATGTGGAATAGGTTCAATAATTTTTGGTGGAAAGCATAATACTGAATATGTTTAATAAGTTAAGGGTTTAAGAAATAACCTCTTGAGTGTTATACAAGTGTGTATCAATGGATACAATCTTATTTTTTAAGATGATGGATGTAAGATTAGAAAAGGGTCTAGAAATGTGATCACTACTGGAAGAAGGATAGATGGAAATGTTTAATGAGCTCAAGGGTTTTGATGGACATTGCTTTATGACTCAAATTGATGAAAGCTGGTTATAGAACAAGAGGATGTGTCACATTAATGTTTATAATATATTAAGAATAATTTTTGTTCAAGTAGTAAGAGATCTGCCAAAGATTACAAAGCCTATCAATGTCGTTTGTAGGGATTTTCAAATTACAAACCAAACAAGAAGATGTTTCAACCTGAAAATAGCAATATTCTACCAAATTAATACAATTCGTGCATAAAAATCTGTGTGGTTCTATAAGATCAATAATTCTTCAAGGTCATAGGTACTTCATGCTTTTTATTGATGATTATTCAACAATGACATGGGTTACTTTTCTCAAAGAAAAATCTAAAGGCCTAGATAGATTCAAAGCATTTGAAGTTATGGTTGAGAATGAAATGGATATGGATAGCAAGTGTTTGAGGTATGAAAGAGGTGGAGATTTCACCTCCAATGAATTTAGCATGTTTTGTGAGAATCATGGCATAAAGAGGTGATTGTCTACCCCTAAGACTCCTCAGTGAAATGGAGTGGTTAAAGGAAAAACATGACTATTCAAGAAGTTGTAAGGACTATGATGAAAGAAGCCAACCGATTAGGAGTCTACTAGAGAGAAGAAATTCATACTGATGTTTACATAATTAAAAAGGTTCCAGCAAAAGAAAATAGCACAAAGAATCCCTATGAGTTGTGGTATAGAAGGATACCTATTGTCATGTACTTTAGAGTGTTTGGAAATAAATGTTATATCAAAAGAGATGAAGAAATTTCGGAAAAGTTTGATGGAAGGTCTAATGAAGGAATCTTCCTTGGATATTATACTGAAAAGAAGCCTACCTATTCTACAAAAATAAAATAATAAATATTGTTGAGAGTGCAAGTGTCAAGGTTGATGAAGATTTTGAGAACTCAATGGTGATAGATGGATATGAATCAAATGAGCCTGGTTGTAGAGAAAAATAAAAATCTAAGGAAAAGGAAGTTTAGTTTGAAGAAGAAGAAGCCCCAGAAAAGACCCATAGAATCCCTAAGTATGTGCAAAGGAATTATTTTGAAGAAGAGGTCATTGGAGACAAAAGTAAATGAGTATTAACAAGAAGGAAAGTTGCTAAAGAAGAGGTAAATTTGTGTCGAATTTCTAAATTTGAACCTAACATGATGATTTAAGAATGCAAGGATGAACATTGGATGAAATATATGGAAGAACTAATGCAAATTGAGAAAAATCCAACTTGGGAACTTGTCCCAAGAACTACAAATAAAAACATAATTGGAACTAAGTGGGTATTCAGAAACAAACTAAATGAGAATGGAGAAGTGGTAAGGACCAAAGCAAGGCTTGTGTGTAAGGTATATTTACAAGTTGAAGGAATATATCTTGAGAAGACATTTTCTCTAGCCACAAGAATGGAAACTATCAAGATGTTTTTGGATTTTGCAGCATACAAGGATTTCAAATTTTATCAAGCATATGTGAAGTCTTCTTTTCTTGAATGGAGAATTGAAATAAGAAATTTACATGGAATATTACCAAAAGGGTTTCAATTATCAGATAAACTAAATATAGTATACATATTGAAGAACAAATTATATAGATTGAAGCAATCTCCTAGAGCTTGGTATGCAAGGTTGGATATGTATTTGATATATCAAGAACTCAATAAAGGTACCATAGATTTTAATCTTTACTTGAAAGTTGAAAATGATCACATCTTCACTGTAGTTGTATATGTGGATGACATAATTTTTGGAGGCAATGTAGCTATGTGCAAGAAGTTTGTAGAAGAAATGAAAAAGGATTTTGAGATGTCTATGTTTTGGGAGATGAGCTTCCTCTTTGAGCTACAAATCAATCAATCAAACAAAGGTATATTCATTTCACAAGAAAATTATTTCAAAGAAATGTTGAAGAAGTTTGGAATGGAAGACTCTAAATTGGTATGTACTCTTATGGTTATTGGTTGCTTGAAAACTAAGAAAGAATGATCAATTCCCTAAGTTTGATTAGAGCAAGTACAAATCAATGATTGGTGGGCTGCTATATCTATCTACTACTAGACCGTATATCATACATGAAGTTTTTATTGTGGCTAGATTTCAAGAAGATACTAGATAGTCACATGTTGTAGTAGTGAAGAGGATATTCAAATACTTAAAGGGAACTCCAGATCATAACTTATGGTATACAAAGGATACAAATTTCACTTTGAGTGCTTAAATAGATATAGATTGGGCTAGTTGTGTTGATGATAGGAAAAGTACAAGTGGTGGTACATTCTTTCTTAGATGTATATTGGTATCATGGCTAAGCAAGAAATAAGATTTAGTATCTTTATCTACTATAGAGGCTAAGTACATTGCAATAGCATTATGTTGCACACAAGTGTTGTGGATGAAGCAAACATTGAAGGATATCAGAGTGGTGTATGATGAACCAATTTCTATATTTTGTGATAATATAAGTGTAATCAATATTTCAAATAATCTAGTGATGCATTGAAGGAAAAACCATATTTCAATCAGATATTAATTTTTGAGAGAGAAGGTTGTGGAGAATGAAGTGAATCTTGAATATGTGCCTACAAAGGTTCAGATTGCTGATATATACACTAAGCCTCTTCCTAAGGATACTTTTGAGTATCTTTGGGAGAAGTTGGGTATTATTGCCCCTCCTTTGAACTAGATGCATAAGGATATGCATCATTCCAATGGATCTTGAGATTCATTATTTGTTTTGGACTGATGTCGGTGCCTACCTCTCAGGGGGAGTAGGTAGTTGCATTTATTGGTTGTCGTAGTTAGAAGAGTGTGTGTTTTCATTGTGTAGTGTAGATGATTTGGTGTAGTTTAGTGTATGCTCCTAAGGAGGGGTATTCAAAGCAGTAAAGGAGAGGTGTTGCAGAGAAGTAGTAAGGAAGTTGATTGATGTCAAACAAATAAAATAAATAGTGAAACATTTTTGTCATTTTTCAATGATTTCAAAGGTGGAGAAAGAAACATGTGAAAAAAAAAAGTAATAAGGGGGAGAGAACAATGTGTAAAATATAAGTTATTTAGGGGGAGAAGTAGCATAGTGTGTTCATAGTTGTTTTGTCTTTGATGGTTTTTCACATCATGTGTTGCCATGAATGACAAAAGGGTAGATTATTGAAAGTATGAGTAGTTGGTGTTGTCATTGATGTCAACAAGCCTATGTTTTCATTAATTTTTGTAGCTGAGTAAGATTGTTGCAAGAGTGTGAGAAATTGTTGCCTTGATTAGCTGCATTATGTTGTCATTAGTAAAGTATTGTGTCAACCTCTAGTTTTTTTTTGATAAGATTATTTCCATTGATGAGGAAGTAATGAAGATGATGAGGAAGTTTCTCTAGTGCTTGGTTTCCAAGTGATTTTAAGAAAATATGATAAAAAGAGGAAACAATGTGTTGCAGTGGTGTTCTGGATGATATAATTATGTTTTGGTTTTTCTCTGCATTTCTTCAACATTGAAGATCTACCTATGTGATTCAAATATGTTGGTGATAGGTATTCAAAGGTTTTATATTCAAGAGTTGGTGTGCTCAATTATTTTATAGAAGAAGATGTGTTCACAAGTGAGAGAACTTTGCATTGCAAAGGTGTCTGGGGGAAATCTTCTTGCTCTGCATTTCTCTGCAGTTATGTTTCAAGCCTTGTGAATCTGAAGGACTGTTGATGGTGTTGGTATTTTTTTTTATTCAAGATGTTTTGAGTATTGCTGATTCAAAAGCTAGTTTTTCAAGTAATAGTGTATGAAAAAGTTGTTTGAGTGTACTAGGTGTGCACATTGTTCAAGTGGAAGTTGTTACGAAGGAGTTTTCTGGATTTCAGGGTGTTCGTGGAATATTCTAGATCATGTTATAGCATGGTATTTGGTTCACAAGTGAAAGGTCGGTTTTTTTATTTCTATGCTTGGGAGATAGAATAACAATATTCACTCTCTCATTCATTGAAAACCCTAGAGATCTCAATCTAACATATGCAAAGGAGAAAGAGATCTTGTAATAGGGTTGTCTTAGGTGTTGAACACCAATCTAGGTCTTGGAAATGGGTATGTGCAGGATCATGATGGGCCAAAAAGTGGTGATATCTAAGTGATATGATGACCCATGTGGCTGACGACTTTTCTTTTACCCAAAATTGATGAAACGAAAAGGGTTTTTAAAGGAGATTCTCATATTTCCACCAATATAAAATATTCTTTACTTTGAATTTAATAAATAATTATTATTCATTTTCTATTTGAATTATGACTAAAGTCCTTATTGATAGGCTAATTGAA
Organism: Sequoiadendron giganteum; assembly: GCA_007115665.2. NCBI lineage: Eukaryota > Viridiplantae > Streptophyta > Pinopsida > Cupressales > Cupressaceae > Sequoiadendron > Sequoiadendron giganteum. Next base: position 119,753,979 of record CM021101.1, on the reverse strand, counting down.
AAAATCTATAACTTTCAAACGGTATCACATTTTTTTGAATCCAAAACATGCATCACATTCTATGCTTCACATACTATAGGATTAATAAATTAAATTAAATTTCATGAATTATTGACCAAGTTAAGGTGGTTAGAAATACGAGTTTTTATATTTTCTAAAATTTGTAATAAAAAAATCATAATTAATTATTTACTTGGAAAAAAATTAGAAAAAAATATGCATCACATCGGGACATGATTCCCCTACTTCTATCTAAAATATTATAAAAAAATATTATCATTTTATTGTGGTTAGGGTGGTCAGACATACACCTACTTCTTATTTTTTCTTTGAAATTTAAGTACTACTCAATTAAAATTTCAAATTTTCACCAAATATATTTTATTTAAAAATAAATAAACCTAGTAGTTTATAAAATACATTCAATTTTCTAGAAAGTCTATTCTTACATATTTTTGAAATAATATAGATAACTTATTCAAATTTTTATGTCAAGTTGCCTAACTCTACTTTTTTGAATTTTATTGCCACTTAAGGGCCTATTTTTTCCATGATGATGTTGAACATACCCAAATACTAATGAAATGAAAGATCTAATGCTTAAACCTAATATGACTCAATACTTCACTAAATGACCTCAAAATGCATGTAAGTCAGAACAAGGAGTTGGAAGATTAGAGGTGTGCACCTACAAACCTGAAGAAGATTGGAGTGAGCTTTGAAACACTGAAAGTACTAAAATTAGGGCACACTAGGACTCATACACCACTCTGGTTGTATCAGTTCTTGACTAGGGTTTTTGGTTTGGAACAAGTTTCTAGCAATGTAGATTCAAGATCTGCAAAACTCTAGAAATTTCTCCTATAGTGGGACTCATACACCAGTTATGGCGTATGGGTCCCATTTCTCCTTTTCAAGAATTCAAAGTTCAAATATGTACTCCAATATTTGCTCTTCCATTCCAAACTATTTTCTAGATCTGGACCTATAAAAAGACATACAAAATAGAATATAGACTTGATTTTCTTATTGGGTTTTTCCTTGGTCAAACCCCTAGTTGGGTAATTAAACCTTGATAGAAATAATGAATCTTGAATGCAAATATGAATGTAAACCCTAACCTTAAGTGTGTCTAAGATTAGGAAATCTAATTTATGCAATGCAACCCTATTCTAATGTGCTAGAATGAGATGCATGAATGAAACATAGACCTAAATAACCCACTTTGAGAGATCTCTAATCACCCAAATGAATTCTAATAATGTATATACCTTCCTTAGGCTGAAATTAGAATGATAATGGAGGATGGAATTACTTAGGAAACAAGTCACTAGGCTTGGCTTGATGACTAGTTGCTGATATATTATTCTTGAATGCTCTTGTGAAGAATTCTTGAACATTTTTGACTGCTTGGATCTTGAAATTTCTCTTCTAAAAATAACTTAGATGAAAAATGACTTTAGAAGCTTGTTTATATAGGAATTACACCTAATTTATTGTTATTCAGATCTCAAAAGCTGACATCAACCAAATTTTTGAATTAAAAAGTTGAATTTCCCACTCAAACCCTATAAAGGCCCTAAGTGGGACTCGTACACCACTTGTGGTGTATGGGTCTCGCCTAGGGGACTCATACACCCAAGGTGACATATGAGTCCCACCCTAGATTTTCATGGTGGGTTATTAGGAATTTTAGTGCTTTTGATGATTTTGTTAGGTTTTAAGTTGAAATAAGCTTTGAGATCAAAATAAAGGGTCTTAGGCACCTATTAATGATGATTTAAAGGGGTATTTAATGCGAGGGTGCTAAAATAGGTCCAAATTAAGTGTGAAATTGTACAATTTTCAAGATCATATGATTTTATACACTACATTTAGCTCTCACTTTAGTGCCCATATGACTTTATGTGCATATCAAAGCTAAAGGATACTCATATAGGTTCATTCACAACATGGGAGAGTGAAGCTCCCATTGTAGATATCTACTAAACCACAATGTTAGGAACTGTATCCTACAACATGAATTCGTTAGTCATTAAAAAAAATCCTCTTACCTAACTTCTAGAAATGAAATTCGAGGGTAGATGTATGCCCCCCCTTGATTCTACTTACTTTATGGAGGTGGAATCAAGGTAGCAGTCTAATCACATCTAGTTGGATAAGTCATATCATAGGGTATTTCCAAGTACCATACCACATAATGTTAGAAATTTGATGAGAAAGGGAGTGAAATCATGATTCCAATGCAACAAATAGTGTCGAAAATGAAGTTCAGTAGCCCCCATTATGCTATTTTGAATGAAAGGCACTTTTAACTAGGTAATATAGTAAAACCCTAATTTGATTGTATATAAGAGTTAAAAGTGAAGTAACTTGAAGTAATTTTATCTTTTAACTTCTCATAGATTGACATTATTAGAGGAGGACGCACATATATTATAGAGCACTGGATTATATTGGGCATACCTCATACCCCCCATGAGGTACCATGATGCTATGTTGATGGCATTGGCTGAGAGGTGGGATCCAAATACATTTACGTTTCATATTTCGAAAGGAAAGATGACGATCACCTCAGAGAACATCAATTGAATTATTTGAGTTTTGATTCAAGGTGAGACAATCTACTTTCTAGGGGATCAGTAATTTCGTGAGATGAAATACGATATATAGTTCTATTTTGGAGGTTCGATCTTGGATGACATCGTGGGGCCACGCATTGCGCTATCATGGCTACTTTATTCATGAGAATTTTTTTTGACATGGATTATAATTTTCATAGTGGCACTAGGACTCATCTTCGATGGTCAGGGAGCACATCTAGATGGAGGACTAGTTCACATGATATGATGGATGGAAGAGTAGAGGACTGTATATTCCTGGGGGCGCAACATCCTTACACGCTTGCATTATGATCTAGGGTAGTTTGCATACCACGAGGTCAATATTATGGTGCACTGTATACTACTGCAGGTGTGGTGCCTAGAGCATATCACATGTGCTAGGCCAACAAGGTTTTTGTCAATATCAGCCCTAGGATACCCTCACACATTTAATTATCCTCTGAGGAAGTTATGGAAGTACAAATATTTATAGTTTTGGAGGGTCAAATTCGATCAACTGGATCAGGAGGAAGTTTTATGGAGACCATACTAGCTGATAACTCAGTGGTTGGATGAGACCTGATAGTTGAGGAGACTACAAATGGACATATTTCTACTGGGAAGACATGATTATGTAGTACAACCATTCTACTATGATCGTGTCATGCAATAGTTTGGGTAGATACAAGTACCACTAGTAGCACAACCTTTCTTCAGGCGATCAATGTGTAGTGCTTAGAGGCTCAAGGATATGAGATGACTCATCATTGATGATGTCGTCTTTAAGGACTCTGATTACAAGGATCATGATATGCCCCTGATCTTCGATGCTGATGATGTTGGTACAATAGATGCATAAGAGTAGTGGTGGGAAAAAACATGGCCAACTCCTATATTATTAATGGATGATTTAATATGCTATGTAGGACCACTCTCAGTTCAGAGAGATGAGGAGGAGGATAGATTTTAAGATACAGGGCTTAAGGTTATAGACCTATTCACAGATGTGATAGATGAGGACCACGACAAGGTTATAGACCCTGATTATGATGGACAGGAGGAGGATGAGGAGGAAAATGAGGAAGAGGATAAATTGATGAGCGAGGGTGATGGTATACTAGATGACAATCCAGTTGGTTTCAAGTAGAGCGAGCCAACTCCCAATCGTGTGAGTAGATCATAGTCAGTAGCTACATCATGCACCATCACCTACAATCATGGAGAGGCTAGCATATCCTCCATGCCTCCTATAGAGGATGAGGTTTTCTTTACACAACCAACTAAATATCTAGGTGATGATATTTTATTTCTGATTATACATATTCTTTAATGATTATCCTTTTGATTTCATATATATATCATGATGTTTAATGATTAGCTTTATAATTCCTATCTTGTAGGCGCTATGAGAGATCTACAGGATCTCTATCGATAGGTTTCTATAGAGATAGTGCCCCCCATTCTTAGAGATGAGTCCATAGACTATGTGCCCCCACCCATCATGGAGTGGGACCCATAGTTATTCAAGTCGTATGCCAAACTAAGCATAAAATATAAGGGTACCATTGGGCACACAGACCAATTCAAGGCTATCTATGAGGAGTTATAATCATATCGAGGTCCAACAAAGGTCAAGAGACTCCATGTAGAGGTATCCAGGCTATAGGAAGAGAGATACCACCTAATAGAGGACCATCGGGAGGCTATTGGATGAGCACATGGTATACATTATGCTCTCGGTGCAATTGTCAACTCATGATCATAATCACATACCATCATCTCTCGACAAACTATCTATAGACATAGGTGATCACCAGATCCTTAGGGATCCAGTAGTCATAGACCACAGCAACATTGTATATATTGATGGCATATACTTGAAACTTTGGGATATATATATATGATTAATTGATGTTTAACTATTTAGATTTATGTGTTTAATGTTAAATAGCAATTTGATTTATCAAATACCCTTTGCAAGACTATTTAATAAATGTGTCCATCATTTGACATGCTTTATGTGATCTAATTAAAACTTATTATAGTTTATCTTAGATGTGACATTTTTCTTAAGTATGTTATGCTCAATTACATGCACCTATGATTAATTAAAGAACATTAAATGCATGTAAGGATCTAATCTAACATAACACAAAATATGAACTTGAATAGCATGAAACCTAAAGTAATCACTTAAAATTTAGTTAAAATAATTACATTAGTATTTAATACACACAGATAATTGTTTGTCAAGGATGAAGAAATGGGAGAGCACATAGAATGTCATCTACTAACTAACACCACCATTTTATCACAATATTCAAGAAGATTAGACATAATACCAAAATAGATGCATGACATTTATAGGCTCTTTAAAAGGTGTGCCATCCATGTCAGTTAATGTATATGCTCAAAACCCATAACTTTCATTAATTATATAAGGTCCTAACCAATTAGGAATGAATTTTCCTTTTTTTAGCATTGACGTTACGTTGATTTTTGAATAACACCAAATCACCTTTATTGAATACCCAAGGGATGAAATGGTCGTTGTAACTACATTCCAATTTTATATAATAGGCTTGAAGATGTTCAAGAGTGTTAATGAATTCTTCATCAAGCATCTCAAGCCAATGCAATCATTGTTCTTTATAAGTATTATCATCAATAAGTCCCTACAGAGCAATCATTAATGAAGGAATCTCTAATTATAAAGGCATTATCACCCTAGTACCATAGACAAGGTTATAAGGAGTCGTCTCGATGGATTTTCTGATGGTAGTACCATAAGCCCATAATGCGTATGTTAGTTGTGTGTGCCAATCCTTATTGTGTTTGTTTACTATTTTCCTTAAGATTTGTACAAGGTTTTTATTAGTTGATTCGACTTGACCATTAGATTGCGGGTACTAAGGTGTTGAGAAACGATGTTGGATGTTAAAGGTTTCTAAAATTTTTTCATGTCATTATTCTTAAATGGTGTTCCATTATCTAAAACCAATTCAAAATGAAGTCCAAAGCGAGCAATAATGTGTTCCAATATGAAACGACATATCGCATCAATAGTTGTGGAATGAAGGGGAATAGCTTCTACCCATTTTTTGAAATAGTTTTTTGCGGTTATTATAAAGGTGTGCCTAATTGAAGGAGGTGAGATTTTTCCAATCAGATCCAGTCCCCATACTAAGAATGACCAAATAGGAATTTGGGTTTGAAGCTCAGAAGTAGAAGCATGAATCAAATTTCTATGTTCCTAACATTTGTGATATTTCTTAACATATTCGAAGTAATATTTTTCCATATGTCTCCAATAATATCCTATGTAGAAAAGTTTTTGAACTAATGATCTTCCTCCAAAGTTACCTCCACAAGCATGTGAAAGAGCTTCTTCCAGTGCTATGGGGATTTTAGATTCTTAAAGGCATCTAAGTAAAAGACTGTTAAAGGATCATTGATATAGCACATCGGCGAGAATTATATAGTTAAATTCAAGTTTGTGAAGATGATCTCGAGTATTCTTAGTTGTTGGCTTAGGAAAGGTACCTTCTTTCAAATAATTAAATGTTGGTGTATACCATTCACTAAAGCTTTCCATAGTTGTTGATAATAATTCTTCAGCTTTGGATTCTCTTAATGGGTTCATAATGGTATGGATAATAAGTGTGAAATACTTTGAAGGATCTTGTGGAGATATAAGAGAAGTTGTACTTTCCATTGCATCCGCATGTCGATTATCCTTTTGCGGGATGTTATCAATGCTAAACTATTTAAAATTCTCTAACAAAGTCATTGTAAGATCCTTGTATTTCAATAATTTGTCATGATTTTATTGATATGTCTTTTTTATTTGCTTAATGACTAATTATGAATCACCAAATATCTTAATATTCTGAACTCTTAAAGCAAAAACAGTGCTTCATATTCTAATGTGTTGTTGGTGCATTGGAAATTTAATTGATAGGATAAGGGAATAGGTTTTCCTGTAGGTGGGACTATTATAACCTCAGCATCAGAGCATGTTCTACACTTGGATATATCAAAGTATAATTCCCATGTTTCTTCATTTTTTGGAATAGTCAACACATTTTCATCAGGGAATGTTTGTGTAATAGGTAACACCAGGGGTGAGCTTGAGGCATCCGCTGAGTGGTTGATTAAGGCTTGTCCCTTAATTGCTTTTTGTGAAACAAGTTAAAGGTCAAACTCTATTAACAACATAACCCATTTAGCTAAGTATCTTGATAAATGTGTTTTAGTGAAGAGATCTTTTAAAGGATCAAATTTCATCATCACGTGTATTTCAGCATTCAGTAAGTAATGTCTTAGCTTACTAATAGAAAATACAAGAGCCAAACATTGTTTCTTTATCGATGTGTATCATGTCTCGTAATTAATCAAAGTTTGGCTAATGTAATAGACAAGATGTTCCTTACCATTTTCATCTTGTTTAGCCAAAAAAATTGTGAGAGCCTGGGCTAATTTTGTTGTGTAAAGGATGAACAGTTTGTTTTGCATAGCAGGTTGTAAAATAGTTGGATTAGTGAGATAATATTTCAAACTCTCAAAAGCCTATTTATAATCCTCTTTCCAATTCAAGTGCACATCTTTCTTGACGAGATGTGTAAATGGCAACGTTTGGTTTGCTATAGATGCTACAAAATAATGGATAACCTAAATTATTCCTTCTAAGGTGTGTAATTGAGAAATATTTCTAGGAGGTGGCATGTTAACTATAGCATCAATTTTATTTGTATCCACATCGATGCCCATGTGAGATATGATAAAACCTACAAACTCTCCACTATCTACACCAAAGAAACACTTTTTTCGATTTAATCCATGTTGTATTTTTGCATCTGTTCAAAGACCTTCTGAAGGACATTCACATTATCTTGTAGAATTAAATATTTGGCTAGAATATCATCAACATAGTCTTCTTAAATATTATGTATGTAATCATGAAATATGAATGTCATGGCTCATTGATATGTTGCTCCTGCATTCTTTAATCCAAAGGGAATCATTTGCCAAAAAAGGTTCCCCGGACCATCATATATGTTATTTTGTACCGATCTTGAGGATTGATAAAGATTTGATTATAAACTAGAAAATTCATCCATGAATGAGAGCAAAGCCTATCCCACAGTCGAGTCCACTATCATGTCAATATTAGGAGTGGGAAATCATCTTTTAGATATGTTTTATTTAAATCACAAAAATTCATGTACATCCTAATACGATTGTCTACTTTTGCAGTCTTGTGACAATGTTTGAGATCCAAGGAGAATAATCTATAGGTCTTATGAAACTAGAGCTATGAGGAGTTTTTCAATCTCTCCCTTAACTAGCAAGGCTATCTTAGGATTCATCTTTTGTATCTTTTGTCGAAATAGTTTAGCATTTTCAATAAGGACTATTTTGTGTGTCACTATCTTAGCATCAATTCTCAACATATCTGAATAATTCCAATTATTTTTTTTGGGAAAATCATGAAGTAAAGTTGCATGATCTTGTTCTTCATCATCAAAAAAATTTCCTATCTTAATCACTTTCTCTTTATTTTTTATTTCCATTGCTAGATCATTTGTATCTCCTAAAGCAAGTGCACTTTGTTTCAGAGATTCAGAGTTGTATTCTTCGTTGCTCATGACAATTTCATTACTTTTATTCTCTATATTTTTGTTTGGTGCTAATCATAGCACATGTAACTTGTTTCTTTTGAGGAGGAGTAGATGGTTTATCATAAACTCCCAGCATTTTTTTCAAGGCTTCATCATCTTCGAAGTATTCCAATGATGGTTCAAAATTCATATCAAGATGAGATTGATTTTAAGTTTACACATGCTGGTGTTGATGTTAATGAGGGTCTTTTTTTTGCTTGTGTTATCTTAGAAGGATAATATCCTAGACCAGTTTTTGTTTCTTGCATGTTAGGTTCTACAGGAACATGGATGTCTTGTTCTTTCTTTCCACATCTTTTTCCACTATAACACAATTGTTTCATAAGCTTGTAACCTTTTCCATAAATTTTCTCCATTTCTTCCAGGTTTGGTGGTTTTTGATAATCTATCTCATCGAATTTTCTTGTGTAGCTTATATCTTCTTCAAGGGTAGATGAGCTAGATGCTTGTGAGTTTTCTTCTAACTTCTATATTGACATAACCATTTTTATTTTATTTTCATCTTCTTTTCTTTTGATTATGTATTCCCCCATAAACGAAGGTGTGAATTCCAAGAAACCCCAATCATATTCCAATAACTTTGACATTATTTCCGTTTATTTATTTTTCTTCCATAGGTTCGATGTTCGATGTTTGAATCAATGTGTTTAGAGGACTTGTCATTCCTTTTTCAAGTTATAAAAAAAATTCAGGCTTAGGGTCTATTTCAATTTGGTATACCTTATTGTTGTAGAAATACTTCATTATACAATGAAGAGTTGAAGGAACTACATGCATATCATGATCCAAGGTCAGCCTAAAAGAAGGCTATATGAAATATTGTCAGGAATTACATGAATAGGAGTTTTCAAGGTATCCTTTCCAAGTGTAATAGGTAAAGTAGTCATTTACTGAATGGTTTTTTTCCTATATTGTCAAATCCTCGAGTTGACAAGGAACTGGGTTGAATTTTTGACTTATCTACATTGAGTTTATCCAAAAGAGTCTCACTACAAACATTAAGAGAAAAACCATTGTCAACAAGGGTTATTTTTATTTCTAATCTATTATGGATAGTAATTATCATTAAGGAATCATGGTTTTTTCTTATTTTCAAAGGAGGTAACTCATGTTGATGAAAGGTAACATGTACATTTACTGTATTTAGTCTTTGTATTAGAGTTGCAACATATTTGTATTTGTACCAGAGGGTTCAACCATTACTTGTTGCAAGGTAGTTTGAAGAATAGTGTGATAATTAGGTGAATTTTGAATTAGGTCCCATAGGTATATCTTTGCGGGAGTATTCTTAAGTGGTTCAACAAGATCATACTCCTTCTCACTATGTGAAGTTAAACGAGAAGCACTAGGCAATATCAGAATAGGAAAAGGTAAGGTTTTCAGAGTTGGATGTTTTGGTTGCAGATTGTTTCGAGTGTTGTATGTATGAGAAATGGTATTATAGCTTGATTGTTGCAAAACATTGTTCTTAAGTGGGTAAAGAGTAAATTCAAGCTTGTTTTTATTTTTAGGTTTAAATAAAGGTGGGTAAAGGATAAGTTGAGGTTGAGTCACATTAACTTCTCTTAGTTTTAGTTTAACATAACAAGCCTTAGTGGATGAACCTTGTGAGATGAATTCCTTAAGGGCTTCATCTAACATGTAAAATTCATAACTACTAAAAGGATTGAGGGTTAGGTTAGCTTGAAAAAATAGATTTGACATACTCAAATAACTATGCTTTCTCCAAGGGGTTCATCAGTTTGTAGGTGGTTTTGGTTTTTTTTTTCTAATGAATGCCATATGTAATCTAATTTGATTGAGCTATGAACTAATGTTGAAAATGAAAAGTACAAGAATCTAATTCTATCCACAATTAAAATGAATGTAAACTAGGCTAAATCTAATGATTTGAATGTAAAAAAAACTCTTCAAACTGAAACAAAAAGCTAGTAAAAGAAAATAGAATCCCATAAATAGAGAATTCAATGTTGTGAAATTTAGTTTAAAATCTGCACTGGGACTAAATCACCTAGAGGAGCGTATGAGTCCTAGTGACGATTTAAAAACAAAAATTATGAAAATTTCAAGTGATTTTTATGCTTTTTGGTTTGGATGTGTAATGACAAAAAAAGGGTGTGCCTTTTCCTTGCTTGAATTGGGAATAGTTAATGATAATTTGAACTTAAGGTCACCTTGATTGAGTATTGTGGTGAGTTTTACACATCCACATTAGGTTTTGGGCCCTTCTAAGCTAAATAAACTTAACTTTTCCCTAATTTAGTATTGTAAAGTGTATTTATTTACACCTTCACATTAGATTTAGGAGGATTGTAAATTAAGTTGACCTAATCTAGTGTGGTAATGTGTTCTACACATTCACATTGTAGCTAAATAGACTTGTTTTTTCCTTAATTTAGTGTAGTAAAGTGTATTTATTTGCACTTTCACATTGGATTTTGGGACCTATTGCATTTATGACCTTTATATCATTATTAATAGATCCCTAGTACCCTATATTATGTATCCCATGGTATATTTCAATCAAAAACCTGAAAATATCAACATATAAACTTAATTTACAAGCTCCTTGACACTTTAGCAATCAAAATAGTCCCTATGGGACCCATTCGTTACTTCAAGAAAATGAGTCCCATCTAGGTGGGACCCATTCACTAGAGATGGAAAATGAGTCCCATTTGGCCTATTTTCAAGGTTTTAAGTAGGAAAATTTGGTCTTAAGTTCAAATTTCTTCAATGTCAGCCTTTGGGATCAAATAAATGGTCATTTGAGTGTATTTCCTATATGAAAAATCTTTTAAATAGTTATTTCATTAATCCTACATGATATCAAGTCAACAAAGCAAAAGTTAAGCATTCCAAGACTTTACAAGATCATCAAGATAGCATTCAAGATCATTTCTAAGGCATTTAGGGGAAAAATTATTAATCAATTGTTGCAAAAATTCAAGATCCATCATCATGTCAAGAATATCAAGCATCAAACATGCTATTGAGCTAGTGTTGTGATGTAGCATTGAAGATCCAAGATCAAACATTGTTTTACACCTATTGTCAAGATCAAGATCTACATCCTTCATGATAATTTCATGTTGAGTTGCAGATTTACAAGACATCATTCAAGGCATGATTCAAGGTATCATTTTCCTTGATTCATGTTATTTATTTCATGTTTTATGCCTTAATTTCATTGTCTCATCATTTGGTTTAATTACCTACAAGGGGTTTGACCAAGGCAAACCCCCATCCCTTAACAACCAACACTTTATCTCTCTTTCTTTGTGTAATTGCAGATCTAGGTGCTCTGAAAACTTCAAAGATCATTGAATATTAGTTTACAAGCTTAGAGAAAGTTGTTGGAATTTTCCTCTCATTTGAAAGGTTGTATTCTTCACTAAAAAGTCACCTACAACCCTGAAATCAGGGTTTTCGATCCAAAAACAGAGAGAAACAAAAAATGTAGACATTGAAAGTTAGATTTAGAATTTTAAATTCTAGAAAACCCTAACTAGACTCATTTACCCAAATTGGTTAATGAGTCCCAGTCTAGGTCAATTTTGGGATTTTTACAGTTTCAGATAACCTTTTTTGAGAAACTTGTTCTTGTATAGAAACCCATATCTAGGACTAATTCACCCAGATTGGTGAATGAGTCCTAGTCGGCCTAAATTTTAAGATTTACAACATTTCCAGTCTCCGTCCAAGCTTCTACAAGTTTCCAGGTGCACACTTCTTATTTTACTATTTTTTGTTCTAATTTATATGCATTTCTAGGTCATTCATCCAACTTTCTTACATCACTAGATTTTGTCATTAGATCTTGCATTTAATTTTTTTTCCAAGTTCTTACTTAGTGGTGAACCCCTCATTAATTCATAATTAGACCCTAGGATAGCCCTATTGTAAGATCTCTTTGTCTTTTGCATTGATATCTCTAGTGTTATCTTTTGAATGGAATTGGAAAGTGGGTGTGCTTTATGTCCTAAAACCATATGATAGAACCATACCACTTTTTCTTCATTTGAAGATGATCTATAGACTGAGTGAAAATGAAAATTTAAGATGATATTTTATGATGTCAGATCCAAAAGTGCAACCTATATGCACTTTAACTAATGCAAGATTTAGAAACCCTAGAATTTTAATTAACTAATGCAAACCCTAATGCAATGTTAATGCAAGAAAGATCTAGGAAGATGATGCACTCTAAATCAGAATTAAGATGTTCTAAATACAGGTTCACCAAAATGAGAGGTTGAGTTTTGTCTTTCTATGCTTGGGAGATAGAATAACAATCTTCAGACTCTCATTCAAGGAAAACCCTAGAGATCTCAATGTAAAGTATGCAAAGGGGAAAGAGATCTTGCAATAGGGTTGTCTTAGGGTCTGATTATAAACTAAAGAGGGGGTCAACACCAAGATAGGGCTTGGAAAGACTAATGAAATGCATGATCTAATGCTTAACCCTAATATGATGTAATACTTCAATAAATGACCTCAAAATGCATGTAAATCAAAACATAGAGCTAGAAGATAAGAGGTATGCACCTCGAAACCCAATGAAGGCTAGAGTGAGCTCTGAAACACTAAAAATACTAAAATTAGGGCACATTGGGACTCATATGCCACTCTAGGCGTATCAACCCCAAATTAGGGTTTCTAGTTTGGAATAGGTTTTTGGTAGTGTAGATTCAGGATATGCAAAAAATTAGAAATTTTCCCTATAGTGGGACTCATATGTACCACTTATGGCATATTGTTCCCATTTCACTTTTTTGGGAATTCAAAGTTTAGATCTGTGCTCCAATCTCTACTCTTCCCTTCCAAATTGATTTATGAATTCAAATATATAAAAAGACCTGCAAAATAGAATATAGACTTGATTTTCTTATGGGGGGTTTGCCTAGGTCAAACCCCTAGTTTGGTAATTAAACCTTGATAGAAATAATGAATCTTGAATGCAAATATGAATGTAAACCCTAACCTTAAGTGTGTCTAAGATTAGGAAATCTGAAATGCAATGCAACCCTATTCTAATGTGATAGAATGAGATGTATGAATGAAACATATACATGAACAACCCTCCTTGAGAGATCTCTAATCACCCAAATGATTTGTAATAATATATGTGCCCTCCTTAGGCTAAAAGTATAATGATAATGGAGGATGGAATCACTTACGAAACAAGTCATTAAGCTTGGATTGACAGCTAGTTACATCTCCCCAACCTAGAATCCATCATCATTCACTATAGGCAACCATAATCAACTCTTGACAATGCTAGATTTTGGATGAAAGTGAGCTTGAAGACCTACAAAACCACAATAATGTTGCTCTAAAGCTTTAACTTTGTTGATTTCTTGTTCTTGAATGCTCTTGTGAAGAATGCTTGAAAGTCTTTGAATGCTTGGATCTTGAAATTTATCTTCTAAAAATGATTTCCTAGATGAAAAATGACTTTAAAAGCTTGTTTGTATAGGAATCACACCTATTTTACCGTTATTTAGATCTCAAAAGCTAAAATCAACCAAAAATTTAAATTAAGAAGTTGAATTTTTTGATCAAGCCCTAAAAAGGCCCCAAATAGGACTCATACACTAATTGTGGCATATGGGTCCCACCTAGGGGGGCTCATATGCCCAAGGTGGCGTATAAGTCCCACCCTAGATTTTCAGGGTGGGTTGTTAGGAATTTTAGTGTTTTTGATGATTTTGTCATGTTTTAAGTTTAAATAAGCCTTGAGACCCATTAATGATGATTTAGAGTGGTATTTAATGTAAGGGTGCTAAAATAGGTCCAAATTAAGTGTGAAATTGTACCATTTTCAAGAGCCTACAATTTTCTACACTACAAGAAGTCATCCTTGGGTTTAAGGAAGCATATACTTAGTTTCAGGATGTGTTTAGTTGAGTGGTGTTGTTGATTTGGGTCCCATTTAAGGTTTGATGTGATCTTTCACTTCTACTTGCCACGAAAGTGTTTTGGTGCCGACCTAGTTTGAATTTGCATGTTTGAGGTGCATAGCCAACCTTGGAGAGGGTTTCAAGGTTGAAAATGGCATAAGTATGTTAAGATAGATGCAAGGGATGTGAATGATGCAAAATGCAAAGTGTTAGAGTATGAAATTGAGAACTGTAGTGTGAGCTTTCATGTGTTAGTTTACTAGATGCAATGAGCAAAAGGTGGCTACAATTCTTCAATCTGACTATGAAGGTTTTGATGTCATTGTGGTGGATTCTCTATTGCATTAAGATGCTTTTCTTTGTGTAAAATTTCTTCTCTATCTTCTTTTCTATTTTGATAGTGAGCCTTTCTTTTTTGGCAAATGAGCCCTCCAACAATAAGCCCTATTTTATTCGATGTTCATATTAATTATATTGTGAGCTAATCCTCACCATGTTTTTTCCCTTCTTGGGTTCTCCACATAAATATGGTGTTCTCTTGTGTACAGTGTTAAGTTGTTTCATGAGTTTCTTTTATTTTATTTTCATGCTAATTCATCATAATAGATTTAAGGGTTTTATAAATGAATGTGGATCTAAATGTTAATGAGGGTTTTATAGTTTTGAGGTACAACTGATTCACCCTCCCCCTTCTCAGTTGTCTTATGCATTCAATACTTTGGAAATTTTAAATTCAAATAATAAAATGTCGACACCAACATATTTGATTTTGGAGGGAAAATAGGGGGACTAAGTTTCCCTACGTGACTATATCCCAACCCTATTTTTTGGGAATTAAGGTGTTAAGGATAAAATATTAGATGAATACATTTGTTTTCTACTTGAAATTTGTCAGAAAATGATAAAAATAGGCTTTAGAATGCATAATTTAAAAAATTAGGTGTTTAACTAAATACATGCACTCAAGGGGGAGCAAAACATAGAGTGAAATTATCAAGGATGATAATTTATGATGCTACACACTCGTAAAAGGTGACAGAGTTATGATGATTTCAGAAAGTCTAGCCCAAACTTTAAGAATAAAATGTGGTCAAATGCAAGCTTTATATCCCTAACATTGACATATTAAAACGTATATTGCAAATAGCTGGGTGGAAAAATATGGACATGTTGATAAGGTTGGAAGGCCAAGAAAGATAAATGTCTTTGTAGGGAGAAGTACAATTCTGCACACAATAAAGACTGCGTTAGCGAGAGATTTTCTGAATGTTGATCACAAATATAAGGTTTATTTAGATATATCGTCCATATTTCTGGCAACAGTGCTAAATACAGGGGGAAAAAAAGAAACGACAGTGGTGCTCTATAGGAAATTAATATGGAATAAATTCTTGGGTGGCTTGGAGGACGTCTTGGACAATATAGAAGCTAAGTGGGGTCTTCCATTACCAGAATATTACTATCTCATTCGTAAGCAAGGAAATGCATTGGAAAGATACCCGCTCATCTTTGTGAAAGACCCTTCGGTGATACCAAAATTTTGAAGCATAGCGGTAAAGAGCATCCTATTCCTGAAGTGAATTCAAGAACTAGAACCAGATGGAGGGGTGGCTGGGTTACAAGAGTATATTAAAGAGGAAAGGTTGGTGGAGGTGGATGAAATGACAATCTGGAATGGAGCCAAAGATCTGAACACAGACTTGGTGGTTGTGGGAGGAAAGTTGGTGGTAGGAACTAGTGGCACGCGAGATGTGTCACATGTTATTCAGTTTGGTGCGAGATTAATGGGTAAGGGGTCTAGCGACATCACCATAAAGCATATTATGTGATACATTTTAGGTAATATGACTTGTATAGCCAAATTATATAGGTGTTTGCTCCAATTTTGGCTTTGGGATCTAAGCATAGGTTATCGATAGGGGTTCAGATAGTGGTTAAAATTTTGATCATGCTTCACTTTTGAGTTGTTGGATCTCGTCATTAGTTGTATTAAGGTCTATTAATATGCCTGAATTTGGCACTCCTTATAATGTTAATATTTCAAACTTATTAATACAAGGGTACAACTTCTTATGAATTTTTTTGAATTGATAAAAAAATATAAAACATGAAGGGGAAAGAAGAAAAGGAAATCAAATCAAGAGAGGAAGAGTGAAGATGGTTCTATTTTCAAGGTAGACTACTAATAGTTTTAAAAAATATTGTAAATAATGAAAAACCATTTATAATCCTACTAATTTTGACTGTAGATAAAATATAAATTGTGTAGCATTCTAAGGAAAATAAATAAATAAAGAACTACCATAATATGATACATAAGTTATACCCAAAAATTATTTTCAAATATACATTCAATCAAATAAATGATTGTTTATAAGTGGAATTAGGGAAGCTACATTAACAAATTTCACAAATATATATAAAGTCGTGCACAAAAATTAAGAGATCTACTTTCCAGAAAAATATCATTGAAAGAGGTCAATTCTATATTCCTCCCAAGTTTCACCACTTTCCTATTATCCTAGCTTATAATTATCTAAAATACTAAATCTAAAATCCTCTAAAGAAAATCCTCCTTTGTGCATCAAACCTCTTATATAAAATTATTTATATCTAGTATAATTTGTAATTCAAATATTCAATCATAACCATTTTTATCATTATTAAAGTAAATCTATTTCAATTTTTTCAACAAATATTCCCACATGCACATAAACATGCATATCAATCCTTCTTTAAACTAAAAATTCCCATAATATGATATGTATATATTCATGTACTTCTATGGATATGTAAAATTTTCATTTTCAAATTAAAGAGTCATCCTTCATATGATATGCATATCTATATATCAAAAAAAAAAAATTCCTTTATAAAATATGTGAATTTCAATTTTATATACACTTCTATCCTTATAAAAAAATTGATAATCATTCAAGTAGCAACTTATTGCAATGTATGATCAATTCTAGGTTGTGGGATGAGAATATTAAATAAACACATTGATATTTATTTTATTTCTTCAATTCTATTTGATATGTTTATCTAGAATACAACAAAGACTTGTAATACATTAATTAACATTTAGGTGTATGAAACAAAGGTCGTTATTAAAAAAAAGCAAACAAAAAATGAAAGAAATAGTAACTAAATAATAATTAGCTAATTTACAACAAAACACAAAAGGTGAAGTGGAAAAAATTAAAAAGAAAATCAAGAAAAAAAGGAGAGGAAAAATGGTTTTGTTTACATGGAATACTAGTCAAAAAAATTATTATAAAAATTCTAAAACCACTTATATTCATGCCAAATTTAACTCGAGATGAAATAGAAATAATGTAATTGGCTACCAAAAAATAAATAAATAAATAACCACCATTATATGATACATGAATTTTATCCACATATTCATTATCAAAAAAATACACACAGTGGAATAATTGTTGTCAAGTGAACTCAAATAAACTAATTAAAAACATTTAAAAATAAATAAATCTGAAACCATAAACAATGTCTCCCTACAATATTTATTGCAGTTAGCTAATTCCATGCTTCTTACAAGCTCTACAACTTTCTTATTCTTCCACCCTACAAATATCTAAATTTTAAAATCCTCCCAAGAATATCCCCCTTAATGCATCCATCTTCTTAAATAGACTTATTTCCATAATATAAAAAATATAACTCAAATCTTCACCTACGACCTTTGGTACCATTTTCAAAGTAAAAATATTTAATATATTTGACAAATCTTCCCATATTTATGTATATATACTATCAATCTTTTTTAAAATTAAAAAATTCCTTGATATGACATGTATACAAGTTTTTAATTTCAAATTAAAAATCTCTTTGATAAACATATCTATATACTAAATTAAATATTCCGCATACACTTATATCCTTACCAAATTTTAAATATTCACTTTACTTAAAATACCTTCAATTTTTTTAAATAAATTTTAATGTGGTACCTAGGTAAGCAAATTCCAGCCTCTATATACTTTCCTTTCACATATTTCATTCTTCATTAGATTTTTTTTAAATATTAGGTGCCTAGTTCTCCTTATTTCCAATCCTACCTTCTATTCATTTATTAGTTCCTAGCCTAATGCAGAGCCTTCAAACCTTAAACCATGATTAATGCATTCTACATTGGTCAATCAGATTCAGATTTTTTCATATTTAGGAGTGCTGAATCGGGATGCAAATGTGCTCACTAGTTAACTACTTCAAATTGCTTCTTATTAACATCAATCAACGGTTGCAGCATGTCAATTTATGATTTTAGTTGGAGAGCGCATGAATTTTGAAGGAGGCCCTCAGGGCTCGGACAGTTGGCGATTAGGCTAAAGTCGCTGTATGTAGAGACATGCATGCAGAGAGACATTGCACTTACCTGGCATTATTTACAGTTTTGGGAAATACAGGCATCAATTCATAGTTTGCTGCTTGAGTTTTCAAAGGAAGCACTACAAGTAAGTGCAGACAAAAATGTTGTTTTATCTCCGTCGAGCATATCTGTGGCATTGAGTTTGGCTGCAGGTGGAGCAAAGACCGAAACACTGGAGCATGCTGGCGAGGGGTTTTATCTGCTGGTAGTGGTTTGAGAGCTTGGGGTAACTTGGGTAATCTGCATTTAGTTATGGCTATTAAAACTGGGTACTTGTGAAAAACATTTTTTGAGATTGTAGTTGAAAGATGTTATTAAAATGGTATTCTTTCTTAAATTGTCTAACGGTATGCAGTTCATAGTGGCGATGATGGTCGAGACTGTTCCAGCGAGACTGCAAACCGATGCAACAATGAAGTAGCACATCGGATACCATCTTCAAAAGGCCCCGCCTCGACACTACTAGCTATGCAATGCCTACTTTCAAGGTATGTCTTTGTTCTTCCCTATGGGAAAACAAAATCTTTAAAGGATTTGCTCCTTTTCTTTTGAAACAGCACATGAAGATCATAATGTGTGTTACCATTATCATTTCCAAGTGAGGAAAGAAAAGCTAGGCAACAGAATTACAGCTTTACAACAACTGGTTTCACCTTTCGGCAAGGTACACTGTCAGATACTGGAAAAGATACTTTCCCTTTCTTCACAAAAGATTAAGGTTGTTAATGCAAAAATGTCAACGTATTACTTGCAGACCGTGCATGGCCTAGACTGTGACTATTTCATTTCATTTATGCTCTCGGTTTGTTTTAGCTTGAATATACTCTGTATTCTTAAGGATTGCACAAGGCTTTAGCCAATTTTAGGTTATTTATGTGCACGGCTAATAGGTTGTTTATTTTCTGGTCTGTAGACGCTATGACCTTTTAAAGCCTTTTCCACAAATTGAATTTGGGCATATATCATGCAATCATGGCATTTCATCAGATCACTTCCCTTTGAGGCATTCTGTCAAACAGTTAACATGTATCTTGTCTAAACATCTGTTAAAAATCCGCTTCCCTTTATACTTTGATGTCTCTGTATACCCTGTTCCAAAGCTCGTTTAGCCACAGGCAGAGGGGATGCTGCCAAAGGTTGTGGAATTTAGCTTTACACCTGGCAATTGCATTTGCTTGAAAATTTCTAAAGCCTTTTCAACAAAACCATTGTGCATATTCTGCAATCATTGCAGTCCACAATGACTCATTTGTTTGAGGCATTCTGTCAAATAGGTCCCGTGCCTTGGCTATGCTCCTACATTCTTCCCTTGTGAAAGCATTCTTGAGAAAATAAATCTGCAACAAGAGTTGTGCTACAGCTAAAAGTCCCTGCCAAATGGCAAGTCACAAGATTTTTTTTCTAGCATATTGTCAAACACTTGTTGTGCATCTTATCTACTTCCACATTTGGAATACACATCAACAAGGGCACTGCCAACAAACACACTAAACTCCAATCCACTTTTAGTTACCAGTCCATGAACCTGCTTACCCTGTTGTAGAGCTGCATGACTAGCACAGGCTGTTACAACACTCGCAAATTATGTGGTCTCGTCTAGTCTAACATCTTGTAACATCTGAAAAAAAAACTCCATGGCCTGCTCACAGTGGCCATTTTGAACATAGCCTACAATCATTGCATTCCATGAGCTAACATTCCTTTGAGTCGTTCGGTTAAACACATTACAGGCATCCTCTACCTTCCCACTTTTGGAACAAGCACTGAGGATGGTGGTTTTTGTTACTTGGTCAGGTTTCATTCCTAGGTTTTGCATCTCATAAAACAACATTAGAGCTTCCTCGCCAAGCCAATTCTGACCATAAACTGTAATCATAGCATCCTACGAGAGCACGTTTCGTTCAGGCATTCTGTTAAACACTTTGTGTGCATCTTCTATGCATCTGCCTTTGGCATACATATCAACAAGGCCTATCCCAACGAAGATATATGAGCGTGGACCTACTTGCCTTGTTTTGGAGTAGGCAACTTATCACACCAACTTAAAACATCAGCAAAGGTTAGGGTGGACGGTACAATTCCTTCTGCCATCATTTCCAATAACAATTCAAAGCCTCCTGAAATTCAATATTGCAACTGTTTGATGCATCTTCACAAACTTAGTTGCAGGAATCAAAGACGACTTTTTATTTAATACCATTCTCAATAGATCACTTGTATTGCAATTGTTTTGCTTTCTTCTTTCTAGTCAAAACTAAAATGATTCATCTGGCAATCCATTTTGTTTTACGAAAACCATACTCTTCATTCTCATATTGTTGCCTGTCTTGCTTTAAGATTGTCAGTACTATTCCACAATTCGGAAATTGAAAGATTAGTATTGAGATTTGAATATTTATCTGTAAGGTGCAGGTTGAAATTTTAGTTCCACAAAGATAATATGCTATTGAACCACTAGGTGTCACTGTCAACAATGTCTGAGAAAAAATTGAAAGCCAAATGTATTATGAGGGAAACCAAAACTCAAAAGACTAAAATTAAACCTCATTGTTATTGAAGTTAATTTTTAAGGATATGCAAGAATAGACTGCAAGGTACATTATGGGAAACTCATCAAGTTTTAAGGGTACCTACAATTCTTTCATTTACTGTTTGCAAGTATAATAGTGGTGATTCTAAGGTATTCTATCATGTTCCTTTGGAATAACTTGTCAAATTCATCATATTATTCTGTGCACTAAACATGCAATGTCTGTTTTCAGGTTATTTTGAGGATTGTCGGCCTGCTTCTAATATGGATCCCTACATTGTGACATCCATGATTGGTGAAACTACAATTCTGTGGAAGCCATAATTGTTAAGTGTTTATTGACTTATCCTTTTGTCATCTTTTGATGATAAAGATTTTGAGAAATACCCATAAAGTCATTAGTCAGTACTTAGCAACAGCTTGTTGATATCACCATTCATGCTTATTTATTTGGGTTCTTTTACTGAGCTTATTCAACAAGATGACATGCGGTTGGTGCCACCAAAAGGATCACAAGTTTGAATATCCTATATGTTAAACAGTTAGGCATATTTGATAGATTAAAGATTTAAATTTTCAAATATCATATTTTAGTTGTTTTCTATCTTTTCTTGTTGTTCACAACCCTGATAAACTCTGGTTATTGAAATCAAATTGCTATTTGTGCTTTATACACGTATACATCACTAGTATACGATTTTTTAGAAATAAAATGTATAGTTTTTGATTCACAGTTATCCAGGGTAAAGATCAACATTGTGGTTGTATAGTTTACTACAATGGACCTCCTTGCAACTTGGGTACAATAGGAATGAAGACGCTTGAAGAACTGTGCATGACTCCTGAATTATATGATTTTTGCTTGATTTCTGAATATTGCAATGAAAGGATTTGACACGGTACAATCTCAATCCTTTTGCATAACTTTGGCAGAGAACATACCCCATCCATAATCTTAATGGATGAGATTGACCATATCTGGTCTGTTCGTATAGATTCTGGATCTGGCAATGGTGACAGTGAGTCCAAAGAGCTATGCTTGAGCTACATAATCAATAACTGTAATGCTAAATAAACTTGATCACTAGACCTGTAAGACATATCAAAGGGGTGCTAATTACTAGACATGCTCTATTTTTCTTCTAAATTAATATCAATGTTTAAAATAGAGATGCTAAAAAATTATGTATGTGAACTATTGATAATTATAGAACAAACCGTGGCTGGAACAGTTCCGATTTGTCCCTGACGATGAAGCAGAAGCAGAAGTAGAGCCATTAGCAGTAGCCATTGGTGTTTGTGGTGGTGGAGGTTTCATGTGAGGAGGTGGATTGTGCTTTAGTTTCTTTTACATGATTGATCCGTTGACTTCATTTCAAACTTGTATGGATTACCAAATAATCTCGTTCATAAAAAGGACTGATTACAAGACTGAACAAACGTGTGTTGTGCTACACCTTGGTCTTGGCAATATGCAGTCTTAAAATTATGAAATGCATGCTCAATGCCACAAAAGCTTAATTGACATGCTTTTAAAGAAAAGCAAGCATAAGACCCCTTTGAATCTTTAGTATTAGAGCATTCTCAAGCCATGGAATGTTGTCTGGAGAGTATCAACAAGGGTTGTTAGCCTACCATTTTCTTCAGTGACATACAAAAGGGCAGAGCTTTAAGACCATTACTTGCATCATTATTGTTGGTACCTGTGTAAACTATGAAGCTCTAATTGCGTTCAGTCCTTACTTAAAGATGGTACATCCGTATGCTGCTTTAAGTTCTCTAGCATGACCATGTGGCTAAGGGAATGTTTATGAAGAAAACGTAGTAAACGAGTTCCCTTTTAACTATCAGAATGTAACGAGGCTTTGCCAATATACATTCCATACAATTAAACTCTATAATTAAGACCAGACTCTATACATTTCTATTAATTTTTGTAGAGATCGTATCAATGTCTACTTCAAAACTAGGCAGATGATAGATCTGTGTAAGAATACCCATTTTATATGGCTGGTGTAAACATAATGTTCATGTTTATTCAAATGCTAGATCTCTGATCTGGTGTGTATTCTTCTTGATCAACTGCATTTCCTTTGTGGTAATATTTGAATAAGCAAGCATGACTGTCTCATTAATTTTGTGTATTGAATCAAAAGAGTCTAATTGAGTACATATTGATATTGATTAATATGGTCAAAACTTGTTTTTCTAAAATGCTAGTTTTTAGAATTGTAGCTTCAAGACATTGCCATATGGTGGTGGTTGTGCTCTATGGCAACATTAAATATCAGCAGACGGTAGCAACCATGTCACATCTTGTCTTTCGATATGGAAAAATATATGAACATTGTATTATTATTTTGAAATCCAGAAGACTTGTCCAATTTGGCTTAATAAATCTACGACATTTGCAACAAGGCCTAGCACTACAATAGGAGTAATATTCTTGAAGATTATATCAGGGCTGTCTTCTTAAAAATTTACATTGGATTGTTTAGCATTTATTTTTAAGTAGTAAGATTGTACTTATGTAGATGACTTTAGTGACACAACTGCTACAATAAAACAAAATATTAGAGTAGTTGTGTTTGGTTGTCATGGAATATGCCCTAGTTTTAAGTTGAGATTTCCTCGATATTGTGTTCTTATAGGTGATTGGAAATTGACAAACTCTCTAATTTAAGATTAACGTTTGATTGATTAATTTGTAATCATATAACTCTAGAAGATCAAACAAATTACATTTATACACAACAAAAGCATTCTTGAGAAAATGAATTTGCAACAAGAGTTGTGTTGGTTATTCTTATTCTTATCATTTGATAGCATTCCTCTACTCATATGATTGAGTGCTTTGTTTTAGTTTTGCATGCGATTTAAAAGCTTATGTTCAACAAAATATTACTCAATCCTTACATACTACAAAACTAATCAAACAAGATGCAAAGAAAAACAAAACCGTTGTTGCACATTTTGACAGGAACTTCGTTGCTTTGCAGCTCTTGTTTTATCTTAGGCATATTGATAAACTTCATTTATCTCACACACCTTCTTGCATGTTTTCAACATGTGAGTAAACCTCATTTTGCTTGATCAACATTTTTATTTTTTAAACAATAATTATCCTTGTTAATAGGCCTATCCACATATACATTTACTTTATTTTCTTTACTTTTTTAATTTTTTATTTTCATTAGGCACCGAGAATTCATATTGCTAGCCCTTTTTTTGCTAAGGTCCACCTTATATTATTTTATTTTTATTTTTATCTCTTTAATTTTGATGGCCTTCTTAACAGTATATTTTCATATGTATATTTTTATTTTTTCTTTCGTAGAATAGACAAATATAAAAAATTCAAGTGATCATTATCTTATTTTAATGTCAAGGATGTTGGATTATATGTTATATTGAATTGTCAATATATCTTTTCAAAATCAAACAATATGCATATCAATTATGAGACTTAGATAGATCATGAATCAAATAGCTCAACAACTTCCATAAATATGAAATTTGAGGATGAGAATGACTATTATTTTATATTATGTTTTTCATGTACTCCAACATAGCTCTCCAATTGCTATAGCAATATGCATATCATCCATGGTCATCATCCTTCACAAACAACCTAATCAAATACAAAGCACCTTAAAGAACAAAAGAAATGAATAATCTATTACATTAGGCCATTTAATTTGATTTATAAGGCATAGAATTTTAAAATCATATTTTTCTATTCATGATATATTTTATTCAATTACAAAGTGTCTCATAAGTCAAAAATGGTTGTCTCAATTTTTTTTATCATCTACACTCAATTTAAGTTGTGATAAGAGAAGAAAATATGCATAAATGATGAGCAAAGACTAGGAAAAGAGACCTCAATTTTTGACAAAATATTAAATATATTGCACAAGCATAAACACACTCCATTTTAAGTTGTGATAAGAGAAGAAAATATGCATAAATGATGAGCAAAAACTAGGAAAAGAGACCTCAATTTTTGCCAAAATATTAAATATATTGCACAAGCATAAACACACTCCTCCTACTTAACATCCTACTCCCCCACCATCTCTCTCTTTTATTTATTTTTCTTTCATCCCTATGCCCCCTCCCCTTTTGTGTACCCATGGCTTGTTCATCTTCCCTTATTTTGATCCCGAACTTACACTTTCAAACCCCTTCCCCTTCCCTTCATGCTTCCTTTAATTCATTACTATTTCCTCCTTTATTTTCTCACATCCTATATTTTCCTTCACCTCTATCTTTCCATCCCTTTCTTTCTCCATGTAGATTGTTACTTCTAAATTTTCTTTAATTTTTCTTTTTCTTTTATTTGAATATTTCTTTAAAAAAATCATTCTTTTTCATTTTATTTTTTTCATCTATTTCTTATGTATCGATATTTAATATTCTTTCTTTCTTATTAAATGATTAGAACAACTTTTTCTTTCTATTTTTCCATAATTTCCATAGTTATTACATGATAAGATTTTCTTAATTTATTTATTTTTATTAGTTCTTATTTAACTTAACCTCTTCAAAAATTTATTATCATTTATTTTTTGACATGTATAATTAGATTTATAATTAACAATTTTCTATTATATAATATACTTTTAAAGTTTATTATGTTAAGAAGTATAATACATAATGACTTTAATGAAGATGAGCAACTTATGTCATGATCATATGAGAATAGTTGAAATAAAAAATATTAAAGAAAATTATTAAAAACTCATAGTAAATAAAAATAAATGTATTTATCATATATTATTAAGATTTCTTATACTTAATTTAATTTAATTAAATTTCATATAAAAACTCTAATAATCTATTATAAATAGTTTATTAGAGATATTTGAATAGATTTACTTAATATTTTTTTGCTTAAAATTATGTGATTCTAAATAAAAAAAATTCAATTCTTTTTCATGGTCACTACATAAGTTGCTTCTCCTTTTTATTGTCATTTATGCTTTTTAGTATAATTGTAAGATTTTTATTTATATTTTTAATAATATATTAGTTATATCATTTCATTTCTTAAATCTTGTTTTATTTTTTATTTGTTTACTATTTTCTTTTAGTCTTTCTTTTCTCTTTTAATTGGTTTTATATATTACATTATTATTCACATAAATAGATAACACCGCACACATTTCAAAGATAAACATGGGTGAAATAAATCACATCCCAAAATCTAAATGTAAATAACTTTAAATATCAAAAAACAACACAAAAATATCAAATAATGAAAATTATACAACTAAATTACAAAATATAATTTCAATATTTACACAATTCTAATTTAAAAAAATTTGAATCTATTAAAATAAATTAAAAAAACATGATATCTCTAATATAATTATTATTCAAACAAATCACTTGAACCAATCTAACTCAATTATTAGTCAGCATAAAATCACTTATGTATAAATTTGAGGAAAACATAAATTCATCTTTGAATTTTAATTTTTCTATTGTTCATCATCTTCATGCCATCGTCCTCTAAATATTACTAGTCAGCATATAAATATTACTAGTCAGCATAAAATCACTTATAATCACTTATGTGTAAATTTGAAGAAAACTTAAATTCATCTCTGAATTTTAATTTTTGGATTGTTCATCATCTTCATGCCATCATCCTCTATATATAATTTGCAATATTTCATAGACAACCGTATTTTGAAATTAATCTATTTGCATTATCTCTCAAACAGAAAAACAGAGTTCGCCCTTAATATCTCTGTACACAGAAAAAATATTCAGAGAACCAAAACATTGTTGCTAACTATTCTTCACAACAATTTTTTGCTCGAATTTCAAGGAGGTGTAGATACATTAAATACAAAGTGCATATAAAAATTACGAAACAGCATTTAACCTAATTTCAGTTTAAATGACTCGTCCAAAATCACACTATTGGATAGACCTATTTGAAATAAACCATTTCAATCAAAACTAAGAAAATACTTTTTAAACTGGCAACTGAACAGCGGAATGGGAATGGGGACATAAAGCCCATTGGGTATGGATGGCTGGAATGGAAATTAATACAATTGACCTACTTTGCAACAGGAAGACTGGAACTGCTCTGGGTGGGCTGCAGCGCTCGCGATGATTCGGACAGACGACGTAGCAGCTGACTCATCGCCTCGGCAACGTTTACTGCCGGATTAGCATGGAACTGCGAGATGAATTGCCTGTGTGCTGTGACAGCGTCTTCCATGCTTATACTCCTCTCTGATCTACAGAGCTCGTCCTTCACAGCTTCCGCACACAGCCCGCATACCCAGTGGCCATGGAACTCCTCACTTACGCGCGCAATGTAGTCTGGTGTGCAATCTTCCTTCAATCCACAGCACTCGCATTTCGCTACCTCCACCTCCAACTCCATCTGATCCTTCCCTCCACAAGACTCCCGAAACTCCATTTTTGTTTTTGCGTTTGATCCCAAGTCACTCATAATTATCAGTGCTCTATGCTCATCTTTCCCTTGACAACACTCCCGAAGCTCCTATTTCTTTTTGCGTTTGCTCCCAAGTCACTCACAAGAGCAAGTCACTCACAATTATCAGTGCTTTATGCTCATCTTTCGTTATCTCCCATGAGATGTTCAACAACCAGTTCTTAACGACGATACCACCTCTCTTCTGCAACTATGATTCTTCATTCTGGGAAAGAACGACTGTGCATGCTATGGTGAAGAAAACGAAGGGACCGGATTTACCGTATTCAACGTTGCTGCGGCCATATTTTAAATGCATGCAAGTTAAAGACTCTGCATGGTAGGCGAAGAATGTGAAGGGGCCGGGTTTGCCACTGAACTCATAGTTAAACCTTGCTGCCAAGATTCTCAGTATCTAACGTGCCGATGAAGCTCAATTATAAATATAACTAATTATCTTATTATTATTATTTTGGGGTATTCTAAAATTATTTTTTAAATACATGCAAGTTAATTGGTTATTTTTTAATTGTAAATATAACTAATTATCTTATTATTATTATGTTGGGTATTCTAGAATTATTTTTATGTTGGGTATACTAAAATTATTTTTTAAATACATGCAAGTTAAGAAGTATTGGTTATTTTTAAAATTGTCCTTTTACATGCAAGTTAATAGTATTGATTAAGTGTTGAATTGTGTTTGTGTTCTTTTTTTGATTGAACCTTTGCATAGTTTTAGACATCTTAATATAAGAAAATATTTAATTTTTTATATTCATATATCTATTTTTGACTTGTATTGTAAAAGTATTTTTTAAATATATGCAAGTTAATAAGTGTTGGTTACTTTTTAAATAGTTTTACATGCAAGTTAGTAATTGTTGATTAAATGTTTGATTTTGTTTGTGTTTACTTTCACTCAACTTTTGCATAGTTTTAGACATCTTTATATAAGAAAATATTCAAATTTTTACATTCATATAATGTTAAATTGTTTTATTTTGATAGGTTATTCATTTATTCATTTTGCTTGGTATTATTAAATTATTTTTTAAATACATGCAAGTTAATAAGTATTACTTATTGTTTAAATCATCGTGTTTTACATGCAAATTAGTTAGTGTTAGTTAAGTGTTGGATTTTGTTTGTGTTCTTTCTCTCACTCAACCTTTGCATAATTTTAGACATCTTAATATAAGAAAATATTCAAAGTTTATCTTCATATAATATTAGATTATTTTATTTTGATGGGTCTATTTTCACTTGTATTCTAAAATTAGAAAATATTCAAAGTTTTATCTTCATATAATATTAGATTATTTTATTTTGATGGCTCTCTTTTTGATTGTATTCTAAATTTAGTTTTTAAATACATGCAAGTTAGTAATTGTTGGTTATTTTTTAAATCATTGCACATTAATAAGTCTTGGTTAACTACTCGATTTTGTTTGTGTTCTTTTTCTCACTCAACCTTTGCATAATTTTAAACATCTTAATATAAGGAAATATTCAAATTTTTACATTCATATAATATTGCATCATATTATTTTGATAAAATATTTTAATATAATTATATCATAATAAGTAGTATTTTTTTATATTAAATATATACTTTCACTAAATTTTATTTATTTTGATATTCTTGAATTTAAATATAACATAATTTTATTTTCCCTAATGTCTATACATTTATTTTATCATTAGCTTACACTTACATATGTTTGATATTTGCCTTGAGATTATGTGTTCTTTGGTCTATGCCATTTCTAGTACAACAAAAAAAATTCCCAAATTTAAATTGTTTATGTGAACCCCAATCCTATACCTGCACAAAGACAAGAAGCAAACATATTAGTAAGCTCATATGCAAGATAAAACAAGGATTCCCCATGAAATCCATTTACAATGCTCAAAATAGGAAAATGAAGAAACAAAACATAGAAAGATAAGTGAAATCCTAATTAAGCGTGAAAACTCTTGATCCCATGGGGGAGTTGGTGCCAAATTGATGTGTTGAAACTAGCCCTTTCCCAACTCCTTTGTTATCTCTTTGATAAAATTTTGGCATAACCTTGCTATGAAATCATGAAAATGATGAACACTTGATATGAAATGGATAAAATTAGCTCTCAATGTGAAGAGGGTAACTTTGCTCTAGATTGTGGATGATTAATGAGAGGAAGAGTTTTTCATTTATAGATTTCCAAATTGGAAGAGTGAACAAGATTGAGCAATGTGGGATCATTCAACATCCAATGGCCAAGTGTCACTTGTCAAGATGTGAATGGTTGAAGGTTGAACATATTTTGATCAATGTGCATGATAAATGCTATGAGATTCAAATTTGAAATTTGAATGTGACATGTTGGAGGGAGAAGGAAATCGAGTTAATGTCACTAGGCTCAAGGCCAATGACATGTAAGAGACCTTAAATGCCTTGTTGGAAGTACCCATCCCCTTTTGGAGGGATTTTTGAATTGGAAGAATATTCCATAAAAGATGCCCTTTTGAATGGAAATTGATGAATTTACATCAAATAAACTGATTTATTGTGCAAGTTACAAGATCTAGAGGATTGGAGTGATTAAGATTAACATTAACCAGGAGTTGATTAATTTAGGATTTAAATAAATCAAAGTTGAGAGGAATAATGATTTTAGATTTAATTAAATAAAGATTGATTTATTTAATTAAAGGAGGATGATGCTGGATTTAAACCAAATAAAGATTTATTTAATTTAAATGAGATGAATTTAGGGATAAATTAAATAAAGTGATTAATTTAATTAAAACAGTGATTACAAATTAATTAAATAAAATTGATTTGTTTAATTAAGAGATGAAGAGTGATGAATTTAATCAAATATAGATAATTCAATTAAATGACTAGCAAAGGAGATGATTCAAGATGAAATGGTGTTAGTAAATCAGGATCCAGTGTGTTAGATCAAATTGTATATTTTCCATGTCTACAGTTTGATGTTAAATTTTCAATTTTTACTCTTTATCACTAATTACTAGGAATTGGCATTGTGCATGTTTGTGTGAGTATTTAAAATCACCCACTTGTGTATGTATACATAATATGTGAGTATTTATGTAATGATGATATTTCTTGTACAAGATGCATTCATAAAAAATACTTTGATTTGGAACATAAAAAAAAATGATATTTATATCATAACCATCTAAGATATTTATATGTGTGATAGTGTTATTTTCAATATTCATTAAAATCTAAACTCATTACAATCAAGGGGTCAATTTAGGAGAATGCAACCCTTGCATTCTTAAAATTTTATATACTCCTTGAATTTTATGCAACAAAAGAGTGGTCAGTGTGAACTCCAATCCTATTCCTGCATAAATACAAGAAGCAAACACATCAGTAAACTCATATGCAAGATGAAAAAAGGATTCCCCAGGAAATCCATATATAATGCTTAATAATAGGAAAAACGAAGAACAAACATGAAAAGATAAATGAAATCTTAATTAAGGATACAAAATATTGATCCCGTGGGAGAATTGGTGCCAATTGGTGTGTCGAAATTGGCCCTTTCCCAACTCCTTTGTAAGATTTGATGATTTGATGGAGATTGTAGCTCCTTGATGAGATTTTGGCATAACCTAGTTATGAAACCATAAAAATGATGAACACTTGCTATGAAGTAGACAAAATTAGCTCTCAATGTGAAGAGAGTAAATTTTCTCAAATTATGGATGAAAGAATGAGAGGAAGAGTCTCTCATTTATAAATTGGAAAGGAGAGTGAAATTGAGCAATGTGGGATCATTCAACATCCAATGGCCAAGTGCCACTTGTCAAGATGTGAATGGTTGAAGGTTGTGCACATTTTGATGAATGTGCCCATAATGCCATTAGATTCAAATTTGAGAGGAAGGGTTTAATTAAATAAATATTTTGATTTATTTAACAAAAGGGGATAATATTAGATTAAATCAAATAAGGTTTAATTTATTCAATTTAATAAGACGACTTTAGAGATTCAAATTAAATGAAATGAATTATTTAAATGAACATAGATAGAGGATTAATTAAATTAACTTGATTAATTTAATCAACAAGGGAGAAATACCTAATTAAATAAATAATGATTTATCTAATTAAGAGATGAAAAGTGATGATAAGCTAAGAGTATGATTCAGGAAGAAATGAAGTTAGTAATCAGGATCAAGTGCGTTGGTCAATTTTCCATGTCTACAGTTAGCAATAATATTTTTGTTGTCTATTTATTTTTATCATTTGTAAGGAGATATCAAGGGAAAAATCAAGATGGATGGAAATACATTGATTGAAAAATGCAATAATCTACCAATTATTACAATTTATATATGAAAGATAACACCACAAAAGATGATGAACAAACTGAATATTATTAATAAAGTGACAATTTTATTTTTTCTCAAATTTGAAAAGGAGTTATTTTATGATTACAAAAGATTGAGCTAGATTGATCAATGTAATATATTTGAATAATTATTAAATTAAAGATATAATGTTTTAATAATTTATTTCAATAAATTAAAAAAAATTAATATTAAAATTGAAAATTATATTTCATAATTTAGTGGTATAGTTTTCGTTATTTGACATTAGGGGAAAGGACCTGGTAGTTGAGCATGTTTCAATAGTTGTTATAGAATTTGTTGATTTAATGCCCAATATTTTTGACAATATGAAACTAGTAGTTGTGACTTTAAAGGTGTTAGTGTTGATGATAACTACGATAATTGAATAATATGTATTCCTTAGATATAAAAAGCAACAAATCATGTGATGCCACATCAGTGTACCAACAAAAATGATTTAGTGCACAAGTATGGGTCTTTTTTTTTGACCTTTTTGGACACATCGACAAAAAAATTACTGATCTGGCATCATATTTGTTGATGTGACCTTGAAACCTTAGTTATAAGTAGAGGCATTGCCAAGCAAGTTCTTGTAAAAAAAATGATTTTAAAAAAAAAACTTCATAAGATTTTGAGAACCGCAAAGTTAGGTTGCTCAACTATCAAATCCTCTCCTTATTATCATTAGACATTTTTTTATTTATGTTCATTTGTCAGGGTTGAATAGTCGTTATCCTTTCTAAGTAAGAGTTAAATACATAGATTGTTAAAATTGGAAATCATTCAAATTATCATAAATTACTTGTTTAAGCTCTCCCCCTTCAACAGAATCAAGAAGCTTGTGAACTTGATTATCACTTTGATCATTCTATGATACAACTAGTCAACTTATCTATTCAAAAATAATAAGAAGTCCCATTACAAAAGGTTGATACACTCTCCCTTTGACAACCAGATTGAGAATATCATTCCCTAGCATTATGTTTGATTTGGCTTCCTTTTGTTTAACCTACACTTGTACACACTTTCCATCAAATTCTCAAACTCCAAACTCATCCTTATAAATTGAAAAATATTGTCTCCTAAAAATACCTATGCAATGCTCTCTCCGGAGGCACTAGATATTGTGCAAGATGGTTTACAAAACCCTTCGATCTAGTAATTACAAGGCTTAGTTTTTCTATCTCTATTTGCAAATACACTGGATGTAGTTTTCTTTGAGAATCACAACAAATTTATTAGGCTAAATGTGGGTTTCTCAGATGCCATGGGATTTTCAGCAATTTCAAACAAAAGAAAGCACACAGAGATGTTGTTCTATTTCCCAAGCTAACTAGGAATACCCAAAATCAAATGCAGAATAACAAGACAAATGGAATGGAGGCAAAAAACTAGGCATGCAATATTTGTTTCTTCTATTAATCAGAAAATAAACAACTTTAGAAAATTATTTATAAACTAAAACTATAAACTACAAACTACTGGGAGTAATTAGGAGCTGCTCATACAAACTGACAACATTCAAGAGTTTCTGGAAGCTCTTTGTTCTTCCTATATATAGAACTATTCAGAATTGTTTGTCACTCCACACACACACTGCTATCTATCTGTAGCTATCAAGAGCTATTTGATAATCACTATATACACACCCTAAGATTCTCTGAATCACACAAAGAACCCACACAACATTCCTTTTCTCAGAATGTTGTTGCTTCTTGCTGCTACAAAAACTATTAACTAAAAAAACTAAACATCATTATTCATTCATTCCTTTTGTCCATTCAAAATTCCCTCTCAAAAGTTGAATTCACCTACCAAAATTAATTCATCTACATACTGAGCTACACAACAAAAGAAAGTTGGGAAAGCAATCCCAAATACAATCTTCCAGCTATGCTGGCACCAAATTCCCTTGACAGGTAGGTTGCAATGGGAAGAGGCTCAGAGGTAATTAATTTTTCCAACACTCTCCCTTTGTCCTGAGCTGACAAACAAAGATCAATCCTAATCCAAATAAACAACACTGAGTTTTTTCCTTAGGTGCTCGAAGCTTTCCTTGCTCAAAGGCTTGGTGAATATGTCTCTTAGTTGTTGCTTAGACCTACAAAATTCGATTCTAATTTCACAACCAATTCTATAATAAAGTGATACCTGATTTCAATGTGCTTGCTTCTTCCATGAAACACAAGATTTTTCATCAAGCTATTGATGAAATATTGTCACAAAATATTGTTGTTCCATCCTCTTGTTCTTCTCTCAAATCTATCGAGATTCTTCTCAGCCAAATAACTTGACATGCTTTTGTATTTTCTGCTATATATTCAACATGACTGATGATAGGTAAACTATGGGTTGCTTCTTGGAAGCCCATGAGATAGCTCTCGAATCCAAATGAAACGTATAGCCCGATTTTCTCTTCCTATCATCCAAAATTCCTACCAAATCACTATCCATGTATCCAACCAACTCAAACTCATTTGTTTTTGTGTATAAAATTCAATATCCTTTGGTGCCAGTCACATACCTCAGGGTTCTTTTACCCGCTTTCCAATGGATGTCTCTTCGAGTCCCCATAAATCTTGGAATAATACTCACGCCATTCATTATATCAGGCCAAGTTGCAATTGAATACAGTAAACTTCCTACCAAATGTTTATACATGGTCAGATTCACATTGTTTCTATAATCTTCCTTGCTCAACTTTAGACCTATGGTTGATGGTGTTAGGATAGGCTTGCTTTCAAGCATCCTAAATCTCTTCAATATTCCATTTGCATATTTTTATTGAGAGATAAATATACCATCATGCATTTGTTTCACTTTTATGCCTAGAAAATATCTCAAGAGACCTAAATCTCTCATTTCAAACTCTCTTTTCATGGCCACTTTAAAATAAAAAATGAAGAAATCATCATCCCCAATAAAAACAAGATAATCTACATACAAGGCAAAAATAAAAATATTACCATTTTCTACCTTGATGTAAAGAGTGGGCTCACCATTGATTTTGTTAAAGCCATTGCTCATCAAATATGAGTCAATCCTGTTGTACCATGCCCATGGAGCTTGCTTCAACCCATAGAGGGCCCTTTTTGGCCGATATACCTTGTGTTGTTGATCGAGAACTTCATATCCAAGTGGATGCTCCACATAAACTTCCTCTTTCAATACTACATTTAAGAAGGAAATCTTCACATCCATTTAAAGCACTTTCCATTTATGCTAGGCTGCAATTGTTATGAATGCCTACACAGTCTCCATCCTTGCAACGGGGGCATGTTTCTCATCATAATATCTTCCAAACTGATATTTGTACCCCTTAACCACCAATCGTGCCTTGTGTTGCTTAGATCCTTCCTTCAACATTACACTTGGTCTTGTAGACCCATTTCACCCTAATAACTTGCTTGTTGGGAGGCAAATGAGTTAGCTCCCATGTTTTTTTCCTCTATATTGCATCTATCTCCTCATCCATGGCCTCACACCATTTCTCCTGTTTCACAACATCCTCAAAACAAATTGGATCACCATGAGAAAACAATGCAAAATTCATGCTTTCATCAAACTCTTCATGATACCTTTCATTTTGGTAGATCTACCTTAGAATCTTGGTCTTTCTTAGAATTAGGGAGGTGAGAGTGGGTTTTGAACTTCCATTGTTGCTACTTCTTTGCTAAGAAGACCCTGTTGGGATTTGTTTCGAGCTCTCTATTTATGGCTCTGTAGTGGTCCAAAGTCATCGAGAGCTATTAGGAGCTCATCTGAAACTATCAGGAGCTACTGCAGGCTCCACTACATCATCTTGTTGCATTTCCTATCCTTTCTCTACATCGATAGAAGTCATCGGGAGGGGTTTGGGAGCTGAGAGGATCTATCAAGCTAGGCTAGAACTCATCCTCTAAGGGCTCCACATCTCTATTGATGACAATTTTCTTGGTGACTGGGTTGTACAACCTATAGGCTTTGGAATCTTCAATATAGTCTATGAAGATGCAATTCTCACCCTTTTCATCTAGCTTGTGTCTCTTCTCTTTTGGTACAAGTGCATATGCCACACACCCAAACAGTCTTAATTGCTCAACCATCCACTTACGTTTTGTCCATGCCTCTTGTAGGATTTAGTCACAAATAGCCTTTGTTGGACTTCTATTTATAAAATATACATAGGTTGCTAGCATGCTTTTAGCCATCTCCACAATGGTCCTATTCTTTCTCTCACCCACTCCATTTTGTTGTGGAGTATAACTGGCTGTTAATTCCTTCTTGATGCAATTTTGCTTGCGAAAATTCACAAACTAATAGGACGTATACTCTCCTCCTCAATTTGAACTTAAGACCTTGATCACATGTCCACCCTCCTTTTCAGCCTAGGCCTTAAACAATAAAAAATTATCAAATGCTTTAGACTTATGTTGCAAAAAATTGACCCATGTCCTATGGGTATAATCATCAATGAAGATCATAAAATATTGGCTTTTACCAATAGATACGATTTGCATAGGGCCTATGAAATCCATGTGCACCAACTCCAATGGTGATCTTTCCCTTGTAGAGTTGCTCGATTGAAAGGGCTGCCTATGTTGCTTTCCCAAAACGAAAGTCTCACACTTAAATTTAGGCTCTACTATTCTTGGAAATCTATCAATCATTTTGTTCTTGGAAAAAGACTCAAATTAGAATATCCTAAGTGTCCATACCTAAGATGCCATATATTAGAGGGGTCTTCAATGGTACTCCTAAGGGCTACTTGGTGTATTGATGTACATTTTCCATTCATGAGAGGTGCAGCTACAAATTGCGAAGAGAAACATGTCTCAATCTTCAAAGGAAACATTTGGCTCTTTGTCATTTGAACTACTACAAACACTTTCATCCTCTCATTCTTGTCATAAATAATACATTGAGCCTTCTCCATCAACACTTTATATCTATTTTGGATCAGTTATCCAACAATCATAAGGTTATGCTTTAAACTAGGAGCAAGGAATACATTCTTAATCTCCTTATTTTCACCTTGCTTGGTGAAGACCATGATAGATCCTTTGACCACAACTGGAACTAATCCATTGTTTCCCATTCTTATCTTTGACTTTACATTCTTATCAATAGAAGAAAACAAAATCTCATTACCACTCATGTGGTTGCTGCAAACACTATCCAAATACCAGACTTTGGGGCTGCCTTCTTCACCAATGTTGCACATGATGAAGGTTGTGGACTGATTGCCTTCAACCACATTCACATCAACCATATTTGTATTTTTTTTGACTGATTGTTGTGATTTTTCTAGCACTCACTTACATAATGACCAAATTTATGGGAATAGTATCATTCAATATTGCTTTTGTCATACCTCTAATTTGAAATGTTGTTCTTCTTGCTTTGTTGAGAGCTAGTCTAAGAATTGCTCACTCCCTCTTGGTTGCCTACTCATCCTGAGCTTTCTCTTCCAATATTTCCTTGTCCAGAGTTGCCACAACCTCTACCTGTTGAGCTCCTTCCACCATTGTTTCTTCTCCCCCTTCCTCTTGCATTTGACTTAGTTTTAAAATATTGCTCTTGGGAAGAAGTAACAAAACTATTTAGGTGTTGCTCATGGGATTGAAGAGAATCCATCAACTCATTCGTAATCAAAGTAGAGAGGTCCTTTGCCTCTTCAATGTAAATGATGATTGCATCATACTTGGAGGGTAAAATTTTGATGATCTTCTCCACAATCCTTCTTGCTTTGATGGTTTCACCAATCATCCTCAACTGGTTGATCAAACTACAAACTCTTGTGTAGAAGTGTGAAATGGATTCGCCCCTCATCAATAGAGTCTTAAAATATTTTTGAAGCATCTGGAGCTTCACCAATATAACCTTATCAGTCCCTTTGTAGCTAGTTTGGAGGATTTTCCAAGATTTCTTTGCATAATTAGTTGCTACTATTCTGGAAAAATGGCCTCTATAAAGACTGTTTCTATCAAAATCAATGCCTTAGCATCCTTCCTTCTTAACTTATTCATCTAGGTCTTCTAGTTATTTGTGAGGGAAATAAATGTTGCTCCGGTTAGTCTCATCATTGAACCCACTAATCCAAAGCTCCTATAAATCATTTGGAATCATTATGGTCTTCATATTCTTTTCCCAAACATGATAGTTTTCTACATTAAATGGTGGTGGTTGCTACCAAATCTTACTCTCATCTCCAACCATGTATCCAACATAACAAATTTCAAACACCTAGAAAAAATAAATTCCCTAACTCACGAAGAAATGGGGTCTATGGCTCTGATACCATGTCGGGAATTTAAAACAAAAGAAAGCACGTAGAGCTATTGTTCTATTTTCCAAGCTAACTGGGAATACCCAAAATCAAATGTGAAATAACAAGAAAAATCGAATGGAGAAACACATCTGGGCATGTGATACTTGTTTTTTCTATTAATCAGAAAATAAACAAAATTACAAAATAATTTATAAACTGAAAAGTTACAAAATATTGGGAGAAATAAGGAGTTGCTCATACAAACTAACAACATTCAGGAGTTTCTATAATCTCTCTATTCTTCCTCTACACAAAACTATCAGGAGTTGTCTTCCACTCCACACACACACTACTACCTATTTGTAGCTATTAGGAGCTATCTTTCACTCACTATATACACACCTTGAGCTTCTCTGAATCACACAGAGAACCCACACAACATTCCTATTCTGAGACTACTGCTACTTATTTCTTGCTGCCGTAAAAACTCTTAATTGAAAAAACGATACAACAAAATTCATTCATTCTTTTTGTCCATTCAAAATTTCCTCTCAAAATTCGAATTCACCTACCAAAATTAATTTATTTGTAGATAGGGTTGCACATCAGGAGCAAGTTGGGAAAGGCCGTAAAAACTCTTAACTGAAAAAACGATACAACAAAATTCATTCATTCTTTTTTTCCATTCAAAATTTCCTCTCAAAATTTGAATTCACCTACCAAAATTAATTTATTTGTAGATAGGGTTGCACATCAGGAGCAAGTTGGGAAAGAAACCCCAGAGACAATATTCTAGTTGTGCTAGTAGTAAATGCCCTGATAGGTAGGTGCCAATGGGAAGAGGTTGAGGGGAAATTATTTTTTCCAACATGGATCTCCTATAAATGCTTCCCATCTTTCCCAACATTCATCCTCCAATGTATCAAATCTAGATATTAGAGATTATGAAAGATGAAGCTTGTAAAAATTATCCTGATAATCATGTGGAGAGGAAATATATAAAGGAAAGTGAAAAGGGTAGCTTGTGCCTCAATATGATAAGAAGGTGGCTTGAATTATCCATGAGAAGCACTTCATTTTTTGTATTGGATGCATAATTATCCACTCTGAAAACTAGATTTACCAATGAATCAAACACGGTGAATCCTTTACCATTTATTAAGAGGGATTTTTTTTCCAAAGTTTGAGGATGGTAGATGAGGTTGAACAATATTTATGATCAGTTAAAACATGGGGAGACAAGAAGGGAGAGACAAGATGCACTTGAGTCATTTCTTTAGCTTAGAACATGAACTACTTGTTATCAGAAAATCTGAAGGAAGAAAAGCTATTGTGTGTAGTAAAATTTCTTAACCTAAAGTGTAAAATGCAAACAAAATGAAAGGAAAGATAAATCACAACAACACCTCAGATGAGGCCCGAGTTAAACTTGAACAAAAATAAGAAAGGAATAAAATTACCTTGCCCAATTTGATCCTTTGGTTGGCCCTATTGATTGTTAGATTGTGTGCACTCCTTCAATGGAAATGCAACAAAAGTGAATGCACAATGATGTGGATGAGGTGAGGATTGCAATGGTGAATGTGGGTATGTTGATAGATGCATAAAATGGATGCAAAGAAAGCTCAAAGATTGCAACAATGGTGGATGCTTGAGAGTACAAGTGTGATTGCTTGAATGCTTGAGTGTTAAAAGTGCATGTGTTGCAAAATGAGGGAAAATCCTCTAATTTTAGGGGAAATGCCACTAAGTAATGAAGGGCTAAAATTGATCCCTAGTGGAGGAGATCAAGTGCTTGGGGTGAGTTGAGAACTCACAAGATATCCTTTCTTGACATGTGGCAGATGATGTGACCAAAAGGACATGAGGTGGAGCTACGTTTCTAGTGCCTTGGGATTAGACAAGATCTCCTCATAAAGGAAGTCCTTGTCCTCATGTGGGTGATGTGACCTTTGAGGAATTAAAAATTCCTTAAAGTCCTTGGAGAAATAAAAGTGAATTTAAAATTCAACTTGGGAAAGGGATGCCTTCTCCAAAAAGGGAACAATTTAATGAAAGGGTTGAATTTTGAAATACCATCAATGGCATGAGGATTATGCTGACCTGATCAAGTGGTAAAATAAGGATTAAAATATAAGTGGGGTATGATGGGGGATGTGACATTAACCCCAATTAAGGGTGTGCACATCCATAATTACAGATTAATTAGATTATCCAAATTAAGGATGGGTTATGGAGGATGGGACAATGAGAGAGAAAATAATGAATTTAAAATTGATTTAAATTCATAAAGGTTAAATGACTAAATTAAATAAATGAGAGTATTCATTTAATTTAGAGAGGAAAGGGCTAATGATAAGGTATTTAATTAATTGAATTAAATACCTTAGGAACATTAGGGAAAAGGGAAACATTAGTTAGATAAATGAGTTAATTAATGTTGATGGAGAAGATGAAGTGGGTGGATGAAAGGGATGAATTTGACCTTATGCAAGAGGTCAAATTTGGATATCTACATTTTTCCCCTTTTCGAAATATTGTTAGAATAATAGTGTTTTGAAGAAAAATAAAATATAGTTGACTTGATAGAGGAATAGACTAGAAAGGTAATGCCCCAACGTAGTAATGATGGTAAGGAGTGTGAAGTGGAAGACAATGCAAGAACATGCCTCGGTCTTGTGGAGAAATGGATAGGACAAAAGAATGGATGAAAATAGCAGGGTATGCCTCCTCGAGAGGGTGGATGTGGAGGAAAATGGTGCCCTGAGTGATTTCTCGATATGAAGAAATGGAGGGTACCATGCAGAAGAGCTTGAAAAACCCAAAAAAAATAGCTTTTCAAAGAAAAACAGATGAATGGGGCACAAATGGTGGCTCGTAGAAGATAGAGGATTAATTAAAGGAAAATAATTTAAAT
This sequence comes from Sequoiadendron giganteum, assembly GCA_007115665.2. NCBI lineage: Eukaryota > Viridiplantae > Streptophyta > Pinopsida > Cupressales > Cupressaceae > Sequoiadendron > Sequoiadendron giganteum. The sequence goes on along the minus strand of CM021101.1, from coordinate 119,712,866 downwards.
AAAGGGAAAAAGATACCCAAAATTTAAAAGGAGGAAAAGTGAATATATAGTAATTTTTAGAAATTACTATTCACCATTTTCACTATTAGAGATTGAGAGAGGGATAAAAAGAGAAAGAACGAGGGTGACAAGGATGGCCTACGAGTATGACAATGAAGGGGACAGTGGGGAAGAGTTCAAGGATGTGATCATCCATCGAGGCGACCCATAAGAGTTTTCACACGAAGAGACGAATTTGTTTGTTGCCCAAAAAAATTCACTTGAAGAAGGGAGAAAGGTGAATCTGCTTGTGGGATAAGGGGTAGAAATGAGGGGATGGCGAGGTGAATCTGTCCCAAAGGGGTGAATCCACTCTGCCACAAGGGTGGATCCTCCGCCTTGTGTGGCGACACTCCTCATGGAGGAGCACATCTACCTTGTGAAGTGGGAATGCCGCCCACGCAAGGGTGGGTCCATCATGTCAGGAAATAGTGTTGCCCGAGCAGGGGTAGGGTGGCCTCAATGCACCTACCATGGATGGGGCAGCCCTGACGCACCCGCCACGGGTGGGGGTGACTAATGTAACCGCCACAGGTGGGGGCTCCTGGTGCACCCACCTAAGGCAGGTGCATGACAATCAAACCCGCCCAAGGTGGGGGTGCCACAAGGCGCCCGCCCCCACAGGTGGGATCGTGCCACCTGAAGTGGCGGTTCTGTCCTTCAGGTAGAATCACCCTGGGGCTAGGGGTAGAATCGTCCATCCGGGTGGAATCACCCCTAGAAGTGGTAAATCTGCCCTGAGGTGGAGAAAAGAAGAAAAGGTAGAAAGAAAAGAAATTGGAGGAAAATGATAGAGAAAAAGGAAAAATGAAATAAAAAGGGGGATTGTCGAGTGAACCAACCTAGGGTAGGGGAATTAGGAAGGTGAAGAAAAGATTAAATTCGAAAGGCTAATATGTGATTTTCATGGATGGGGTGATTTGAAATCTTGCACACCAGGGATAGACACTCAGTCATGTTAGCGGCGACTACCTACACCATGACTGGTGTGGATCATGAGGCATTGGCTCAGATGGGATTACTACATATGTTGGGCTATCCCAACATCTGTGCGCATAAAGAATTTTTGATGATGTTGATGGAGTGTTGGAGTTCGAAGACTTCCACCTTTCATCTCCCAATACAGGAGATGACTATGACCTTAGAGGACATTTGGAGGATTTTGTGGCTACCTATTATAGGTCATATGGTCAGTTGGACATGGTGTGAGGCGGGAGACTTGCAGATGTGTCTATGGATCCTGTTTGGATAGAGGAGACTTCCTATTCAGAGGATGGAGTTAGATTTAGATAGATGTTTGGGATTGGGAGTGCCTGCCTTACCACTATACCTATGTGGGTTGATTAGTGGTATCCTGCTATCGGACTAGAGTGGGAGGTCTTGAAGTCTCAGGCTGATGGAGATTGTGTGACACATTATGGAGAGGCGCAAGGGAGAGTTTGCATGGGGGACCTAAGCTCTAGCACAATTATATAGGATATGCACATAGTGTGCTACCGGAGGGCAAATAGTATCACACATGTGACACTCTTATAGATATGGGCATGGGAGCATATCAACGTGACCAGGCCAGAGATTGTGGTACATGGGATAGTGGATGAGACACTACTAGTAGCCTACTGGTATGGGGGAGAGCAGGGTTGGAGGTTGTACTATGCATATGCTGGTTCCCTAGAGGGGTGGAGGAGATTATATAATCTTCGGCAGGAGCACATCACATGGAGGCCATACATGAAACAAAAGTTCGCGGGGTGGAGAAATGATGAGCGAAGGCATAGGGGTCATTTCTACTATGTATTATACATAGTCAGGAGGGAGCCGTACATCAGTGAGCTTCATAGGGAAAACATGGTATTGAGGAAGTATGTGATAAAAGATATACCAGCAGCACAATAGAGGTTCAGGCAGACTTCATGGGAGGTGCTATGGGGAGACATGCTCACTATAGAGTTCGGAAGGTAGATGTGGGAGGGGCAACAAGAGATATTTTTTCCCAGAGGAATAGAGAGGTCGGCAGATGCAGGGACGACAATAGAGTTTTCTTCATGGTGGGCTCGACATAGGCCAAGGCAAATGATGACCGATCACCCAATTGTAAGCGCTCAAGGATTTAGTGCAGAGGACAATGTGAGGTTGGTCGTGTCGAGGAGGGGGAGGAAGAGAAATGAGTGTTGAAGGAAGGATGCATCTAGGGAGATGGAGGCTGAGGCAGAGAGGGAGGATTGAATGGGAGAGCAAAGAGAGGCAATGGAGGAGGGAGAGGATCAGATGGGACAACAGGGAGATATAGTGGAGGAGGGGGAGGATAAGATGGGAGAGCAGGTAGATGTGATGGAGCTGGACGTTCTAGAGGTCCAAAAATTAGTTGTGATGTTGTATGTACCACCACCATAAGAGGATCCATTTGTATTATTGGTAGGAGCTCTAGTGAGGCTACATATTGTGGAGCAATGACTGAGAGGATCAAAGGTAGAGAGGGAGAGACTATGGGCTAAGGTAGGGAGGATGAAAATCACAGAGTGAAGGGTGGTGGAGCTAGAGTCTGATAGAGATAGATTATGGTTTGAGGTGGAGAGGTTGCAGACTGCATATGATATGACCTTCAGGAACCTAGCATATGAGGCGGGATGTGAGATCGTAAGATATGAGACAATGATACAAGAGCTAGAGGGGAGACTAGCAGATGTCTAGAGGGAGTCAGAGGATAGGGGGAGGTTGATAAAGGAATGGACTAGAGAGCGACAAGAGAGGATGGAGTGTACAAAGGCAGCCATGGGAGAGTCAGGGGAGATCCTAGAGAGAGTTAGGGTAGCAAAGAGGCAGATTCATATGCTTCAAAGGGAGAGGGATACATCTGCTAAGAGACTATCATAGCTATGGGATCAGTTACAGTGAGAGAGAGAGACAACTGTGCAGGATCAAATAGGTCATCCGTAGGGTGGGGGAGACATGATAGGGGAGGAGGTGAGATAGATGTAAGGGGAGATAGAGTAGCTACGAGAGGAGATGACACAAATATAGGGATAGGCAGGCTAGCTACAGATGGTGCAAGATGCATGGGAGGAGGAGATTAGGTTCATATTGGGGGTACAAGATAGGTATAGATCAGAGAAAGATACTGTGAAGATGCAAGAAGAAGAGAGGGATGAGTTCGAGAGGGAGTCAAGCTACTACATGGCAGAATACTTCATGGAAATTTTGGATCCATCATGTCATATACCACCATATGTCTGAGCAGTGCCACAAATTTCAACACCATATAGGACAGTGGGGACACATACATGAGGCTACAACATCTATAAAGAGACTCCCCATGGAGGACATCAGTTCCAGATTCACCACTAAGGTCCAAGCTAGGTAGCTCAAGGTTTAGAGGATAGGAGGAATAGGATCCTGATGTTTGAAAGGTGCAGGGTGGATTGATGGGTGACATAGATAGAGGCTATAGGTTCCACACCGCAAAGTAGACATAGAGCAGCTGAGTTATTGATGTGGTTCCCATTTTTTAGGAGCACTCTATATTTTTATTTTATTTCATGACCTATGATGGACATGTATGCATCATTATGATGTACATTGTTATGGATATTTTTATGGACTTGGATATTTTGGTATTTATGTATGATGTGATGCCCATATTTATGTTATGCATTTATGAGGTTATGGATGCTTATGTGTTGATGTCTTTATGGATATTATTTATTATGAGATGTGATGGATAATGATGATGTATGTATGTATTTATCATGATCTATGTGATACACATGATGCCTAACATGTTGTGATCTAGAATGTGATGTACGATAGGATTATGGACTAATGATTTATTATGCAAGTGGCGATGCATGTGTATTGGCTTGTAATTTTATGATGTGCATCATGAATTTTATTATTGTGATATGATTATGAAATGAAAATGTAATAAGATACAATGAAAAAATGTGATTTATGCGTATAATGAGATGGATTATACATGTGATGGAGTGACAATGAAATGAATTTAAGTTAAGATGCTTAGAATAAAAAATCTATGTCAATCTAAACAAATTATAATGAGATGAAAATGCTATGCAAGATGGAATGAACCTTAAGACCTTAAAAACATTAATGTATAAATGAAATGAATCAGTTATACAAATTTAAATAAGGACATGCATAGGAATGGGTCTGGATCATTTTTAGGGGTGGGAGGTGTGAGACTCCACCTATCAAGACCATATAGATCTTGAGAAGAAAAAGAGATGGGAAGTGAATATTTGCACAACCAAAACCACTAGTCATAGGTTAGAGGAATGGAGGGGGATAAGTGTAATGCAATGTAATGATTTATGAAAATGAAATCATAATGCAATTTTCCAATTTAGGAGCATTGATTTTTGCTATAACAACAGACACAAGATGCCAAAGTATCAGGAACTAAGGCAGACATATGTCTAATGCATAAAAAAAACATAGCAGACAAGAAGGCCATCCTAATACCCCAAAGTCACAAGGACTTTGTTTAGGCTAGGTATCAGGATAACCACAAGGACAAAGGATTCCCAAGCGTAACACAAGATCACGTGGATCCTGATGGATATTACATGGGACAACCCAAAAGACAAAAAAAAAAAAGAGATCAAGCCAAACCCTTATGTTTATCAGTCAAAGCACAACATGATATAATGGATCGTGGTGACCTCAACAAGGCGTGATAGGAAGCTCAAATGAAAAAAAAATGCCAAAACATCAAAATATTTGAATCAAATTCAAATTTCCTTTGCCAAAAGATAAAGCAAATGGATGGGATTGAAATGGTATGTTAGGAAGGATGCATCTTTTTGAGACCAAATATGGAAACTAAACTAAAGAGAGAACATGATGTAAGATATTTGAAAACAATTGAATTTGATCACAGTAATGAATTTTGTTTGTAAGCACTAGCTAGGATAAGGGCGTACTTGATGACATGACAAGATCACAGAACATAAGCCAGACACACCCTAGAGACCTAGGGGCTTTTGGGTTGATCAAAGATCAACCTTGCCTACATTAAAGAGCATAGCCCTCGTAGTTCGAAAAAAGACCATTGATAAAAGTGGAAAGAAGACAAATGGGAACCATGATAAAGGACCAATACAGATGGATAAATGCCCTAGGGGCAGATCAAAAGATCGACCTTGCCTACATGAAAGTGCAGGGGCAACATAGTTCGAAAAATAAAAAAAGACAAGATGTGATGTGATGGCGACTGACACGATGGACGAACCAGGATGATGATGCAAGACCAATGACAGGACGAGATGTACATATGATGAAAAAATCAGATCAAGGATAATAAGCTCAGGAATGTGGATAGCCACTATAGATTGTCCAATGCTCAATAACAACATAACATGCAAAGGATGACAATAGGGTGATGGAATGACACAGATTGGTAGGGTGACACAGTAGGACTCAAAGATCAGATGAACATGAGGGTAAGGTAACTAGGACGCAAGGTAGATAATGATTAATCCCTCTACGAATGGTGCCCATTTCCAATTTTTCACCAAATTTACTTATTCAAGGTGCCACAAACAGTGGTTTTCACCATAGGACAAATTATGGGTATGTGCAGGATCATCATGAAAAAAATAGGCCCTTAAGTGGTAATGAAAATTCAGAAAATCAGAGTTAGGCAACTTGACGTAAACATTTGAATAAGTTATCTATATTATTTCAAAAATATGCAAGAATAGAATTTGTAGCAAATTGAATGTAGTTTCAAAACTACTTGGTTTATTTTTATTTTTTAAAATTTATTTGGTTAAAATTTGAAATTTCAATGCAGTAGTACTTAAATTTCAGGGAAAAAATAAGAAGTAGGTGTTTGTCTGACCACCCTAACCACAATAAAATGATAATATTTTTTTTACAATATTTTAGATATAAGTAGAGGACTCATGTCCCAATGTGATGCATATTTTTTTGTATTTTTTTTCCAAGTAAATAATTAATTCTGATTTTTTTATTACAACTTTTAAAAAATATAAAAAATTGAATGTCTGACCACCTTAACTTGGTCAAAACTTCATGAAATTCATTTTTTTTTAATCCTATAGTATGTGAAGAATAAAATGTGATGCATGTTTTCGATTTAAAAAATGTGATACCACTCAAAAGTTATAGATGTTTTTCAATCAGCCTATCAATTAGGACTTTAGTCGTAATTCAAATGGAAAATGAATAATAATTATTTATTAAATTCAAAGTAAAGCATAATTTATATTGGTGGAAAGTTGAGAATCTCCTTTAAAAACCCTTTTCATTTCATCAATTTTGGGTTAAAAAAAATTTGTTAGCCACATGGGCCATAATATCAGTTACATATCGCCACTTTTTGGCCCATCATGATCCTACACATAGCCTTATTTCTCTTTACTAGTTTTTGATTTTTTTGAATAATTTTTTACTTTTTTTGTATTTTTGTAGGATAGGACAACCCACCTGACTTAAGCATGAAAATGTGTCAGATGCTTAATGTTAATGGGCTCTTCCAAGGGTTCACCTTCATAAGTAGCAAGTATATATGCACCTGAACCATACTTAGTTGTGATGACATAAGGACCTAGCCAATTTGCCTCAAATTTTCCTTTCTTGTCTTCCTCTTGCTGATTGCGTTAATTCTCTTTGAGTACTAGGTCACCAACATTGAATTGGCATGGACAAACCTTCTTACTGTAGCTTCTCTTGAGGCGATGTTGATAGTATTGTAAGTGGTTGTAGGCTTTGATGAATTTTTCATCTAAGAGTTCTAATTGAGCAAGTCGTGCAACCCAATTATCTTCATCAATTATGAGATTCTTCAAAGATATGCAGAGTGATGGGATTTCAAATTCAATTGACAAGATAATTTCAACACCATAAAGAAGGGAATATGGTGTGGCACCAGTGGGGGTGCGGATGGAAGTATGGTAGGCCCAAAGGGCGAGGTGGAGTTGGAGATGCCAATCTCGACCAATGGAATTAACCATCTTTTTTAAGGATTTTTATTAAGGTTTTATTGGTTGCTTCTGCTTGACCATTACCCTAGAGGTAATATGGGGTAGACCAACGATGTTGGATGTGATAAGTCTCGCAGATGAATTTTACACACTTGTTCTTGAATGGATTTTTGTTATCAGTAATGATGGTGGAGGGGATTCCATTCCTGTAGAGGATATCATAGAGGATGAATTTAGATATCTAAACATTAGTAATTTGGGTGAGGAGAATTTCTTCCACCTACTTAGTAAAGTATTCAGTGGTGGTGATGATGAAAGTGTGGTCATCAGATGATGGAGGATAAATTTTTCCAATTAAATCAAAACCCCATTGTGAAAATGGCCATGGTGTGATAATGGGTTGTAGATCTTGTGCTGGAGCATGAATCAAATCTGCATGTTGCTGACAAGGAAAAAACCTCTTAACAAGCTCACAAGAATCATGCTCCATAGTTGGCCAATAATAGCCTACTCTGAGAATCCTTTTAGCTAAGGCCATACCATTAGAATGGGCCCCATAGATACCACTATGTACTTCTACCAATGTGGTGTGGGATTCAATCTCATTCATACATCTAAGAATGGTTCCATCATACCCATGGCAATAAAGAGTATCTCCCACTATGTTATAACAGGAGGAGAGTTGGATAAAGGATTTGCATTGATTGCGCATAATATTGAGAGGTAGAATTTTGCCATGTAGGTAAGTATAGATGTCATGATACTATGGTGATTCGAGACCTATGATGTCGCACACCATATCACTTTCAATGATATCACATGCTGGGATTAAGAGTTTTTCAACTAGGAATTGACAATCTATGCGACCTTTTGGCATATCAATCAAAGAACCAATAGTATCCATAGCGTCTGTTGCCTTATTTTGGAGTCTTTGGATTTGTTCAAATTGGATGAAGGTTAAATACTTCTTGAAATCATCTACCATGTTCTTATAGGGTAACAACTTGTCATCCTTAGTTTGAAATTCATCATTGACTTGTTTAATGACGAATTGGGAATTGTCAAAAACTCGTAAATGAGTGATATTCCATTGGGAAATGATTTTGAGATTTGTAATAAGAGATTCATACTCAGCTATGGTTTTTGTGAATGGAAAACCAACCTAAATGATTTTTGGATGTAATCACCTTGTGGTGTGACAAATAGGATACCTGCCTCGTATCTGTTGTGTGTGTATGAACCATCAAAATAGAGTGTCCAAGTAGATGTTTTTGTGATGGTGAGGACCTCTTCATCAAGAAAATTTGTAATAAAAGAATGCGCATCCTCCAAAGGAGCATCCACCAACTGGTGTACTATTACTTTCCCTTTTATGGATTTTCTATCCACATACTCTATGTCAAATCAACTTAGCAGCATGATCCACTTAGGCATGCGACTAATTAGAGCCATTCAAGATAGCAGATACTTGAGTGAATCAACCTTAGAGATGAGCTTGAATGCATGACTAAGCATGTCATGTCAAATTTTCTCTCAGCTGAAGACTACAGCTAGATAAGCCTTCTCCATTGGGGAATTGTTTAGCTCATAACCTACTAAGGTTCGACTGATGTAATAAATTGCTCATTCTTTAGATGACTCATCGTGTTCTAACAATGCCCCTAGTGCCACAGAAGTAGCTGAAATATAAAATAGGAGTGGTTTTCCTAGAATAGGAAGCATAGAATAGGTGGGTGAGACAAATATTCTTTGATATGATCAAAGCCAAGCTAACATTGTTGGTTCCACTTAAATGCATTATATTTCTTCAAGAGATGCATGAATGACTGACACTTATCAACTAGTTGATCAATGAACCTTTGGATGTATTGGAGCTTACCTTGCAAAATTCTTAGCTGTTTCAGGTTGCGGGGTGGAGGAATTTCCATGATTTTCCTTTACCTTAGCAGGATTGACCTCTAATCCTCTATAGGAGATAGTGAAGCTAAGATTTTTCTAGATGCGACACCAAAGACACATTTCATCTAATTAAGGCATAGCTTGTACTGTTCCAGTCATTAAAATATCTTTATGAGAATTGTAGGATGTTCTTCCCTCATTCTTGATTTTTCTAATAGGTCATCAATGCAATCTTCCATTATTATGTGGATGAGGTCGTAGAAGATGACTACCATAGAATGTTGATATGTGGCCCCTATATTATTGAGACCAAAAGGCATAATATTATAACAAAAGGTGCCCCAAGGTGTGGTAGAGGCAGTATTGTGTTGATCTTTATGGGTAATCTTAATCTAGTTGTAACATGAGAAACCATCCATAAGAGATAGCATTTCAATCCCATAGTGAGATCCACCAACATGTCAATATTTTGCAAAGGGAAGTCATCCTTAGGGTAGACCTTGTTAAGATCTCATAAGTCTGTATGAATCCTGATGCTCCCATTTAGTTTGGTTTTAGGTACAATGTTAGATATCCAGTATGAATAGTTAATGGGTCAAATGAATCCGGCTTCTACCAATTTCTCCAACTATTTTTTGACTAGTAAGGCTACCTAAGGATGCATTTTGTGTAACTTTTGTTTGAAAAGTTTGGCATCTAGCCAAACATCTAAATGATGTACAACTAAAGAAGGATCCAGGCCTGGCATATCTAAGTAGGCCCATGCAAAGTTAATGAAACCTTCCTTGAGAAGTTGGACAATGGTGGAATGCTCTTCTTCTGATAAGGATTCAGCTACATAAGTGATCCTTGGATTCTCTTATGTCCCCAAATTTACTTCTTGTGTCTCTTCAATGAGAATAGAAGATGGCTCAGGAATTTGAGTTCCCACAAGGGGAAGATGAATGTCCCCATCTTCTAGTGCCTTGTCAAGGTTTTCACTATTAGATACACCCTTTATTTTTACTTTTTCTAAGTGAAGAAGCACCTCTTAGAGGTTTTCACTAATGACTCCTTTTGATTTTGCTTCTTTTTATTTTTGTGGTTAGGGCATTCATCCTCGCCCAATCCCATAAGGTGTACATTATAAGTATTGATTGAAGGAAAGGTATCAATGGGTGTAGTGCTACCACATAGGTCCTAGGTAATGAGCTCATGGTGGCGAAGGGAGAGGTCAATAATACAAATAGATAGACAGTAAAACATGGAGGAGAGATCCACATCATCGTACACGAGTAGGATGGATTCTTCTTCATGTATTTATTCAAGGAGACCATTTTCTACACTAACGTTGTTAAATGCACTAGTTGACAATACAAGACTCTTTTGTTTCTGGTCATAGCCTAAGCCTATATGCCTTGGTCTCATAGATGCTTCAATGGGTTGTCATTTTCTCTGTTCTTCTATACCAAGACCTTTGCCTTGATAATTGCACTTTTCAATGAACTTGGATGCACACAGATAAGCTTCCTAAAAGTATTTCATGTGAGGATGTGACGGTTTGGGTTCTTCTCTGTAAACCCATTGGCTAATGTCATCTTCCAGTTGATCTTGAAGAGTACCCAAATCCCTAAATGTTGTTGAGCCCATATTTTTGGAGGTGAGTGTGAGTGTCTTTTGTTTTGCATTTGGTGATGGTTGAGAAGGCTAACCAAATGAGCGGTGAGAGGGCAACATTGTGAACACATTAAGTGCAGTTTGCATCTCGTAATCTCCACAACCTTTATCAATGATCTCAACCTTGGTGATGGTGGAGTTGGGAGTGATGGATGTGGTGGATGTGGTGTTGGTTGAGGGATGTTGAGATGGATTCGATGATGATGTCTAAGGTGCCCCCATTTCAAATCTAGGAAAGTAGTGGGAATGGGGGAAGGAGGCTTCCAAAGCGTGACAATACTCAAATGGTTGAGGATCAACTAGTATGGTCACTTCCATTCCTTGAAAAGGAAACTTCAGACATTGGTGGTAGGTAGATGGAATGACCTACATGTAATGAATCCATGGGCGACCAAGAAGAAGATTATATGGAAGCTCAAGATCAAGAACATGACACATGGTGTATTGCACTATAAGACCTAATTGCTTATGTCAACTGAGGTGTATCTAACCTGTTTTATGAACTTTAATGTACAAAGGTTGAGGGAAGAGCCATGATCTATCAAGACCCTTTTTACCTTATGTCGAGCAATGATAACCTCAATATGGAGTGAGTGATTATGATCTGGGTTGATTTTAGGCATGTCATTCTAACTAAAACCCAATTGATAAGATGACAACAAGTGCCCCACTAAAGCATGAAATTGAGTGGGTTCTATATCCTTTGGTACTTGGGTGTCCTATAAGGCCTTAGTAAGGATTTCCTGGTGTATAGGAGAAGACTTAAGTAAATTCAAAATGGATATTTGCACTGATGTCTTTCCTAGGTGGTCAGGAATGTTGTACTGTGAGCTTACAAAAGCCTCATGGGTCGACATGGAAGGACCAGGAACCAAAATGTGGGTGCAACGATTTGTGACAACACATTGAGGATCTTTGCCCTTGAAATGAATCATGGATACACTAGGCTCCACTTGTCTAATGCACATAACTAGGCCATCATAGTTATAGGGTACATTATTATAGTTGATATTGTTGGCACTGTTGTTTTGACCATTATTGGTATTTGCTGTAGGACTGGTGTTAGACATGTTAGCCCCTTGGTTATGGTTAGGGAAGGCATTATGATATATTTTTAGCCGAGCATTGTACAAAGTTGCCTTATTATTATTGACCTATATGTCCTCATGATCTATAAGATCTTGGACATATTTCTTGAGCTTGTTACACTTTTGTAGGGAGTGACCTTTGATCTTATGGAACTCACAAGACTCGTTCTCCTTATACTTTGCAGGCTTCGAGGCGAATGCATCAAAAGGATTGGTTACAGAATAAATGATCAGGTAATTTTCTTGGAACAACTTATTGAACATGACACTTAGGGGTTCTCCCAAAGTGGTGAAAGAGCATTTCTTGTTACCTTGATTATTGCCGTAGTTATTTTGATTATTTTGATTAGACTATTGTGGAGGACGAGGTGTGGATTTCGGCATAGATATGGGATTCAATTTTGGTTGTTGTGAAGGAGTATGTTGAGGCCACTACGAGGAATTTATTACTTGAACATGTTTGGTATCCATGACACCATCATTGGCTGCATTTTTTTGTTGTTCTAGTAGGAGGATTTTCCCCAAATTGCTTTTCTTTATTTGGGTTATAAATTCGAACCTGCCCCTTGGCAATAAGGGATCTCTCAATGATGGGACCTTTCTCAATAACCTCTGAAAAGGTTGAGACACAGTGAAGGTTAATATTATGTCTCATTTGAGGATGAGCATTAGACACAAATAGAGTCACAAGATCTTTTTCATTGAGTGTGGACTTCATTTAGGTAGTTAGCAAATTTTTCACAATCTCATTGTGCTTCTTTTTGAAGGTCTAAGGTATCAATATCCTTCTCCAAGTCGAAAGAGAAATTCAAGAGACAAAATTTTCTGAAATATCAACAAACGAAGCTATTGATTCTTTTTGAAAACCCATAAACTAGTCAAGAGCTGCCCCTATTAGACTCTTGGGGAATAACTGCAAGTGGTAGTTGTCATTATGGGTTTCTTTGTAACTATGCGAATAGAACTATTGAAGATGGTTCTTAGGGTCTGCCAGTCCCTTGTATTTTTCAAATGTGGGTATTTTGAAATGCTTGGGGAAAGGTATGAGCTATATTGAAGGGTTGAATGGATAAGGACAAATTTCCTCAAATTCGAAAGACTTTTTAGAATTGCATGTTTGCAAGTCTTTCAACGCGACCTTTACTTCTTCCAGCTCCTTATTGATAGGCGTTGATGAAGATGGATAAAATAGATTGGTTTGATTGTAGGGATCATATTGTTGGTAATATGTGGATGGAGTCAAGCAATTTGATCATAAGATGGCAAAGGTGGATATGAGGTATGCGACTGATATTGATTGGTGTATGTAGGTTGTGACGATGGATTGGTGTAAATTTTATGATAAGGTGGTGGATTTTGATGATAAGATGAAGGACCCCCTTGCTAATATGATGGAGGTGCCTAGTAGTATGATGTAGGAGCACATTGTTGGTATGAAAAAGGTACTTGATGATACGAATTGGAAGCACCTTATTGGTATTGCAGGTATTGTTGTGATTGATATTGTTGTGTCACTTAATATGGATTGGATTGGTAATTATAGTCAACATATTGTTGATCTGCATGCGAATGTTGTTGTGGAATGTGTTGGGATGTCTAAGATTAGGATTTGGCATAGGGAGCTGTGGATAGACCGTGGTTTGTGGATGATAAAGGTATTGCGCTATGTGGCTAGGAATGGAATGACGGGACTGTTGAGGCTGGCCCTGAACTTGTGGCTGAGGCAGGTGGTAAGTAGGGCGAGTAGAGTTTTGAGGCTGCTAAGTGATTTGAGGTTGGTGAGTAGTCTGAGGCTGATTGACGGGTGGATTTTTTTGGAGTGCTTGTTGGATTATAGAGCCCTAGGTCTGATGAGGTGGTCACAATGGGTTACTTTGTGGTAGATGCAAAGGCGGTTGTTGTTGATGTGCTGATGCGGGGATGTTTTGTTGAGGCAGTTGTTGTTGAATTGGCTATAACTAGATTGGAATATGTTGGGGTGTTTGTTGTGGCACTATTTGTGGATTAACTTGCGGTGGATGGGAAGGTGGGGCTGCACTTTAAGGGGGTGGGTAAGAAGAAAATGGAGGCAATTGTTGATTTAGAGGAGGAGTCCATCTAAGAAGTGGTGGCAGTTGGGCGAAAGGATTTCCCCCAGGATTATTGGGATGTTGGATAGATTGGATCAGCAATAGGGTTTGACCTTGATATGGCGATGAAGGAGGATTTTGAGGCATACCAAAGGCAAAAGGGTCATTTGGATCTGGTGGTGCTCCTGCAACTGTGATTGGGACCTAGGGTTGCAGCTCTAGATACAATATTGCATTGTCAAACCCTGGTTGGTACCAATTTTCAATGGAAGGGGCCTTGGGTACATAATCATTCCCTGGAAGGTTTTGTAAGGTTTGTGGGTCATAAGGTGTAGGAGGTGTTGAAGGTGGTATACCAACATACTTTGATAAATCAAATCCCGATGGTGGTTTAATGTCTTTTGCCAGTAAAGCAACAAGGATTTTTTCTCCATGTTCATTAAGAAGACAATCAATCATATGAAGATTGACAAGATTATTAAGATACTCGTCCATTGTGACCTCGGGTTGATTAACCATACTTTCATCAACTGGAGGCGATGTGGTTTGGGCCTCGTTGTTAGATTGTGATGAGCCTCCATTGTTTGGATCTTGAGTTCCATTATTGGGCTCTTGAGGGATATTGGGCTGAGCACCTTGGACTTGTTGATCGTCTATGATCTTCTTTGCTTGCAACCAAGTGGTAATAGGCATGTAAGTGAAAAATGGATCCAGATGATGAAAAAATGATTGATTGATTGGATTGGATGAATGATTGATTAATGCGATTAGATGAGGGATAAAGGATGCAAATTGGATGAGATAAGATAGGACTAATTGATGGGATGATAAATTCATTTGGTTAATTTGATTGAACTAGATAAGACGATAAGATTGATTAGATTGGATTGATAAGTGATCGATTGATTAGGTTTGGATTGGACTAGGTTAGCAAACTAAATCTAAAATCAAGTTCAGAAGCCTTGATTGGATGACATGAGGCACTAAGTGATCAGATAGAGATGCAATATAGATGATTATGATGCTGAATTCACCTTAGGATAGAGATTTATTGATTGGGTTGGAGATGATTTAATAAATTAGGACAAATGCATCCATAAGCAAGTACAAATGATGATGATCAAGATTAGACACCTAGGCCAACTTGGATAAGACTTCCCAAAATGAATTTTAGAGGATTTAGGTTGACAAACTGATGATGGAAATGCAATCAAAAGATGATGCTGGATGACTTGATTGATGGAATGATGAGATTTGAAAGTATAGTTGGACGAGAATGATGGCAAGGGAAAGACAAATGATGATAATTTACTTGCCCAAAAAGATTGTATTAGTCTAGAACAGAGGTGATGCATGGAATAGACTCAAATTCACCTAAAAAATAAGATAATATTATCAAATAGTTGTGGGTTCACCCAGAAAAAATCTAGAATCACCTATTTTAGCAATTTGACCCAATATGAACATTTAGAATCGCCCTTTTTAGCATATTCGCCAAACAAGAGTATGTAAAATTGCCTCTTTTAGTAGATTCACCCAACTAGAGTATGCATAATCACCACTTTTAGTAGATTCACTCAACCAAAGTATGGAGAATCACCACTTTTAGCAGATTCACCCAAAAATTTGCTTGTAAAAATGCCCAAATAGTAACTAGGATCACCCAAACATCATAAAAGCTGAGGAACCGATTGGTTTGACTCTCAAAAACTATGTTGTAGAGAAACCCACTCCCTTAATTAGACTCGAATAAAAACTATGATAGAGAAGAGACCTAGACGAAGACTTAGAGCATGGAATGAACTATTTAAAGGAACTCGAATGGCGACCCAAGATAGAGAATGGTGTGATAAACGAGAAAAATGGGGATGTGAAGAGACCTCAAGAAGACACAAAACCTAAACAAGACTGCAAACAAGACTATATAGAGACATCAAATGACGAACTAGATCACGAACGGGGCTGAACGGAGCCCCATTATAGGGAACAATATGGTAGACAAGGAGAGTGGATGCCAACATGATCCTTAATGGAGACTTAGATAAAAGATCAATTATAAAATGGGCCAAGAACAGAGAGCATAATCGCCTTTGTGTCAAGCAAGGTCACCCAATCTTCAAATCAAAATCGCTCCTTTAAATAGATTCACCCAAGCAAATTGAACATAATCACCCTTTCTGGCAGATTCACCCAAATAGACTAGGAAGAATCGCCCTTTCTGGAAAATTCGCCCAAACAGACTAGGTAGAATCGCCCTTTCTAGGAGGTTCACCCAAACAGACTAGGCATAATCACCCTTTCTAGAAGATTCACCCAAATAGACTAGGTAGGGTCACCCCTATGATTGGATTAGCCTGACTTTAAGGGCAGATTCGCCCAAATGACTGATCAAAATCACCCCTAAAAGCAGATTCACCCAACTAGGAGAGCATATTTGACCCTGTAGAGGGCACAGATTCATCTTTTTAAGCTGATTCGCCCTTGTGGAGGGGGAATATTCACCTTTTTAAGTAGAAAAACCCCTATATAGGGGGAAGATTTTCCCCTTTAAGCATAAATGCCCCTGTAGCAGATCAAGTTCGCCTCTCATTTCAATTTTACCTCTATAACTGAAATTTGAACTTGCAAAAAGGTAAACAACATAGGATGTAAAAGAAATGACTTGAGAAATGGGTCCCACCGGGTGTGCCAAAAATGTGTGTAGTGAAATTTCTTAACCTAAAGTGCAAAATGCAAAAAAAATGCAAGGAAAGATAAATCACAACAACACCTCAGATGAGGCATGAGTTAAACTTGAACAAACGTAACAAAGGAACAGTATAAGCCCAAGTTGATCCTTTGGTTGGCCCTATTGATTGTTCATTTGTGTGCACTCATTCGATAGAAATAACACAAAATTGAATGCAAAATGATGTGGATGAGGTGAGGATTGCAATGGTGAATGTGGGTATCATGATAGATGCATAAAATGGTTACAAAGTGAGCTCAAAGATTGCAACAATGGTGGATTCTTGAGAGTGCAAGTGTGATTGCTTGAATTCTTGAGTGTTCAAAGTGCATGTGTTGCAAAATGAGGGAAAATCCTCTAATTTTAAGGGAAAGGTCACTAAGTAATGAAGGGCTGAGATTGATCCCTGGTGGAGAAGATCAAGGGCTTGGGGTGAGTTGAGAACTCACAAGCTCTCCTTTACTGACATGTGGTGGATGATGTGTCCAAAAGGACATGAGGTGGAGGTACTTTTCTAGTATCTTGGGATTGGACAAGATCTCCTCATAAAGGAGGTCCTTGTTCTCATGTGGGTGATTTGACCTTTGAGGAATAAAACATTCCTTAAATTCCTTGGAGAAATAAAAGTGAATTTAAAATTCACCTTGGGAAAGGGATTCCTTCTCCAAAAATGGAAGCATTTAATGAAAGGGTTGACTTGTGAAATACCATAAATGGCATGAGGATTATGCTGACCTAATCAAGTGGTAAGTTGCGCAAACAACGAATTAGGTGGTAAAAGAATGATTAAGACAAGTGGGGTATGATGGGGAATGTGACATTAATCCCAATTAAGGGTGTGCACATCCATAATTTCAAATTAATTAGATTAATCCAAATCAAGGATGGGTTATGGAGGATGGGACAAGGAGAGAGAAAATAATGAATTTAAAATTGATTTAAATTCATAAAGGTTAAATGACTAAATTAAATAAATGAGAGTATTTATTCAATTTAGAGAGGAAAGGGCTAATGATAAGGTATTTAATTAATTGAATGAAATATGTTAGGAATGCTAGGGAAAAGGGAAACATTAGTCAGATAAATTATTTAATTAATGTTGATGGAGAAGAGGAAGTGGGTGGATGAAAGGGATGAATTTGACCTTATGCAAGAGGTCAAATTTGGATGTTTATAACTATCAACACTAAGAACTTGTACTACTTATTATAGATAGTTAAAGCCGACTACTTCCTTTATGCATACCTCTCACATTTACTGATATTTTTGTTTTGGCCTCTACCTTATTGTTCACTATTAAATTCATGGAATCCATGTGTATCTCGATTGAAAATTATTTTAGATGAAAAATAAAAAGTCGAGAAGGAATGGGTATATTACATAAGGTTGTCATAAATGCTAGAATGCACTAGGAGTCTTATGAAAAGAATAAATAATTGAAAGGAAGATATGCAAAACTATTGGTCATGGAAGAATTATGGCTCACCTCTATAAAAATTACATCACTTCTATTAAAAAATAGTGAAGGTTGTATGGTATAAGAGAACAATGAAATTGTTGAGGTAATGGGAAAAATATTTTAAGATTGGGTGAAAATATTATCACCCATTGAATCAAATTAAATTAGATATTTTAAATACAATTCCAAGCTAGGTTGTACTACATAATGAGTTTTTTAAGATTCCTTTCTCTAAAAAGGAAATAAAATATGTTTCTTTTTAGCTAGACCTAGATAAGGCTCCTAAGCTTGATGGTTTCACCATGATCTTGTTTTAGAGATTTTGGAACTTCATTATATAATATTTTCTCTTAGTTATGGAAGAGTCAAGAAATAAAGCCATTATTTTAAAATATAGGAACAATACCTTTATTACACCAATCAAAAAAAAGTTTTGAATGAAATCAATGGATGATTTCTATCCTAATTATATATCTAATATAGTATACAATGAGCCATGGTTAATTAGCTAAATATTTTTCTATCCTTAATTATTTTAGAAGTATAAAGTGGTTTCCTAGAAGGTAATTATATCATAGATAGAATAATCATAGCTCATGAAGCAACACAAAAAAATAAGGAAAAGTGAAGTAAATAAAATCATTATAAAAATTCAAATTAGGAAATTATACATCCAATTAATAAACAATTAATATTGGAAGTAATAGGAAAAACTAGGTTTTGTGCAAAATGGATAATATGGATTTGAATTTGAATTTTTCTCTTAGATTTTTTGTTTTGTTTAATGATAGTCTTCAAGGTTTATTTTCCTCATCTATGGGTATTAGGAAAGGGGACCCTCTATCACCTTTCAATTTCATAATAATTATTGAGGCTCTAGGATGATTTATTCTAAGAAAAGGATAAATGGGAAAATGGAAAGGTGTCAAGGAAGTACCAAAGATAATGTAGTCACACACCAACAATTCACATATGATAGTCTTTTCTTTAAGGTTTTGATAAATTCAAGTAAAGGTAACAAAGGTGGAATTGGATTAATATTATGTCATCTAAGGTCAATACATCAGATGGAGGATATTATAAATAGTTCTCTTTAACAATTATTTAAGAAAATAGAAAGAGATCACTCACATACCTAGTTTCAAAGTCAACAAACTTTGTAGTAAGTATATTTCTATCCTTCTATTTGTTGAGGCTAGTAAGTCAACATTGTGGGTGTCTCTCATTTTAAATATTAATCCAAATTAGAAATCATGGAAATATATATGGATGTCTTTCATGGATAAGATCCTAATGTTAAAATCAGTATTTTTTGCAGCATAATAATTTTTTACCCCTAACAATCTAACACTATGTTGACACTATGTTCTGTATATACAATCAGTTATATTCAAGTAAAAATGAAAACATGTGTCACACTTTATAAAAGAATCAACCAACATGAAAAATAATTCTCAACTTCGACCACATAAAAGTGGTCTTGATGTTTTGAATCTCAAAATTATGTAAACTAATGAAATGTAGAACTCTCAAGTTGAAGTTTATTCCCATAATTTTTTAGATTTTTTTGAAATTGTTTTGATATTTTTCTATCAATTTAAGAGCGGATTTTGAAATGCTGAAAATTTTAAGAAAGAGTGATGTTTAGTTGACGTCAAGAAATAAATTGAAAAAAACTTCATGTTTCTTGATTTTTTTTTTCCAAATAGGTGAGTTCAATAACTAGGCCATGGAAAAACAAAATTGAAACTTTGATGTATATTTTTCATGCAATAACATTTTAAAGTCAAAGTTACAAAAAATTGATAGTTTCAATTTGACGTCAACTATTGTTTACATTTTTTTTCATTTAAAATAAATAAATTATACCCTTTGAAGATGATTCTCGCTTCTAGGGAATGATACATTTTTTAAATTTTTTTATAATTTTTTACTATTTTCTTTATAATTTATAATCAACCACTTTTTTAAATTTACCAATCTACCTGCTTTATTTTTTGATATATATATATATATATATATATAGATTTAGTAGGTATGAGCTCTACATGAAAAATATTTATTTGAAGTTGGAAGTTTCAAAAAATTATAAATATGGTGAGTTGGCTACCAAGTGGGATGTCACTCAGGTGGTTTCAGTCAAAGCATTTTCAAGCAAATCAATGTTGGTCAAAAGGGTTTCTATCAAAACCCTTCCAACCGAAAAATGTTTAGGTCAAATTTATCTTTCAACCGAAAAAATACTTTTTAAAATACTTTTTTATTTTCTATTTTTTAAAATTAAGGAAATTTGGAGAAAATCCATTTACTTCTCTAAAAACCCTTAGTTTTTCAAGTAAAAAATTTTGAGATATGAGTATGGGCGCCCTAGTCCTAAGGATGTGCTTTTAAATATTGCAATTTGAGTATTGGCCTTGAGTGTTTTAAAATTACCCTAGGTCAATCTATGCCAAATACAATTAATTGGGATGCATATATAAATAATTTTTCCCTCATTTAAACAACTAGGAACTATTATGCTTTAATTACATGCAAATTCTTATCTATATTCTTACTATAACAACATATTTGTGTTATGTGGACCAACCTCTTTTAGTTATTCAAGGAAATTCATTCACTATATATCAAATATTTTTGGAAAATTATGGTGTGGTATCACTTCAACAAAGGTTTTCATGCATATGGTAATATTGTCTTATGTTATTTATTTATTTCTATCATTGTTATTAAGCTTACCACTATGACCTTGAGAGCATACAATTTATACCATCATCCTTTTTTGTTTCAGAGGTGGAAACACCAACAAAGGGGTGGTTTAAATGAGGAACACTCCTATATAGGACAACCTTTCCCCCTTTCCATGTGTATAGATTAGATCTAGATCTTTTATCAACATCTTGTATAAGAGTTGAGAGAAAATTATACTTGAGTGATTTGGAATCTAGGCATGTGAAAACATCCATACAAGGGTGCCCATGCTTGTGTCCCTCCATTTCATGCTTGAACTTAATCCATAAGTGCCCCTATATCTGCATTTTCTATATCTATGTTTGTCTCTATAATTTTCCATTTTTTGTGTGTTCTATCATTCATTTTTTCATATTTGTTCTTCTATCAATTAGGTTAATCAATTACACACATAAAATATGTCATTTTTATAAAAAAAGTAACAAAACTCTACAAGATTATCTCTCCTTTGTGGTAGTTAACCAATCATCAAACCCTAGTTGGTTTTTGTTCTAATGAATCCAAAAGGGAAAGGTGGATCTAAGCTAATTCACTTGCTGGATCTAGACCTCTTTTTCCTAATTAATATTTTGGTGAACTTGATGCTTCTTCCACTTGATTTTTTTATGATCTACCTAGCATAAGTCCTATAATATGATCAAGAACTAGGTTATTTTAATATCTTGTTGTTCATATGCACTTAAATTTAGTTTTCAAAATAATTTTTTTTCACTCCTTACTTACTAAACCCTTAGCCCTTTGGTGAGCTCAATTTAGATCACATTTGAATAGTATTATTGATTTAAGTGCATAGTATTAGATCTACATTTTACCTTTTTAAGCCATGAGATCTAAATATTTTATTTCTATTTACAAATATTATAATATTTATTTTTGAAAATAAAGCATTTAAAACACTTTGTTCTTTAAATAAAAAAAAACTTAAAATGGGTCTTCTTCTAGAATTTCAATGGAATATCAATCTTGTTAACACTTTCTCATACATCCCACCTCCTAGGAGCTCTCATATATGAAGCTGATTTGATCTATTAACTCCTTCAATTCTTAAAATTCTCGATTCATGCCTTCATGTTTCATGTGTTCGTCATCAATAAACAAAGGGCACATTAATTACCTATGTTTTATCAACTTTCAGACCCTGATCTTTGACATTAGAGACCTACAAAAAGTATTACGCATGTCCAAGATTTTAGAACCCACTTATCTATACTCTTGGACTAGGGTGCCCATGCAACTATCCTATTAGTTCAACTTCATTTTTTTGCACATGGTTATATTATGCAGTCTTTTCCTAGATATACTTCTATGTTTTCAAAAGGAATATATGTCCACCTTCGACTGACTAAATTTTTTCTTACTCATGAGGATATCTTGGTGCAAGAGAATATAATCATTAATACATTTCTTAACATCACTATATACCTCATGAGTTTAATATTGATCTTCTTGGCAAATAGTTGTGGAAATTATTGATGGGTAAGATTGAATGGGCTAGAATTGCTTGGAGCAAGTATTTACATGGTGTTGATGCTATCAGAGATTTCCTAAATCCTGAATTTTCTCCCCCTTCTAGGTTTTCTCTTTGGAATTGTATGGTCCGACTCCTTTTTGGGCCTCTTTCTGGTCTTCAAGATTGACTCCTAAGATTAATATTTTCTTCTAGCTCCTCTGCTAGAATAAGGTATTGACTACTAACAATTTGGTCAAGAGAGGTTTTATGATGCCCAATAGGTGTTTTTTGTGTGAAGAGGAGGCTAAATTCCATATATCTGTAGAGTGGATGTAGTTTTGCTAGAGGTGTGTGGGAACATGTTCTATTTCTATTGAATCTCAGTTTTGTGTTCCCTGCTTCGATTAAGGACTTGTGGGCTCAATGGATTAGCCCTACTTCTAATCTCTCTTTGTAGGTTTTGTGGTTTCTTTCTTTGCCTCATATTTCTTGGGATTTGTGGCTTGAATGTAATAATAGGATTTTCAAGAATTCATCTCTCCTTTCTCTCTTTGTGGCCTATAAAATTTGTGTGGCTATTAAATAAAATTTCATGGCTAGGATATCTTTTCATAATGGGCATCAGATCTTGTTGAACAATTATGATATTACTGTGGCTAGGAAGTGGAAGTTGCCTTGTGATATTTCCCTCTCGGTCATGAAAGGGAAAGCATCTAGAGAGAATGTTGCTTGGAAAGCATCTTTGGATTGTTGGGTTAAGGTTAACTTTGATGGAGTGGCTAAAGGAAATTTGGGACCTGTTGGTTGTGGGGGAGTGATTAGAAATTCTAATGGTAGGCTGATTTCTGTTGTGGCACTCCCATTGGGAATCTAGACAAACCACTATGCGGAAGCGGTTTTCACCCATCATGGACTCAAAATGGCTGAAACTAAAGGATTCAAGAAAGTTTGGCTAGAAGGGGATTCTCTAAACATCATTAATAATCTGAAAAATTGTGCTACCACCTCTTGGACAATTGAAATTTTTATTAGAGACTCTATTGATATTCTTAAATCCTTTGATAATTATTATATCTCTCACATTTTGAGAGAGGGTAATGGGCTTGTCGATAGATTTTCTAACATTGGAGTTAGAGTGGCTAGAGAATGGGGTCTAAATGACCCTCTACCCATAGAAGCTATTGCTACTATTGATAATGATGCCCATATATAAGGTGATATGTTATTCATTGCAGCATGGGACATGGATGTTTTTCATCACATGGTTGGTCACGATATGGAGGAGTCGTAAAGAAGATTTGAATCAGGCTGAATGTAAGAGGACTAATTGACATAGGGAACATAATGCTATGATAATTAGTATCCTTTTCCATGATTCCTTCTTTACATGGATTGTAGGCATTCTCAGTACTACCATCTTGAGAATTTTCCTTATTGTTACCATTTTTCTTAGAATTATCAACTCTGTTAGTTCGGCTACCATGGGTAGAGAAAGAAATCGCGTGAAACCTTTCTTGTGTGATGCAGTTAAAAAGAAGCCAAAGGTCTTCAAAATCCCAAAGAAAGGATGATTGACACCATATCTGGAAATATTACATGGGAATAACCCTCATATTACTGCTTTATTTTCCAAAAATTGAAATAATAGGGTTTTGAAGCTTAGAGGGATGTAGTTTGATGTCAATGAATACCTCATTGCTAACATCATTGGTCTGTTAATGGAGGGTATGAAATTCTTTAGGGGCAAGAAGGAAGCCCAAAATTCCATGCAACACTTTTTTAAGGGTGATGAAGCTCAAGACCTTCACACAATGAGAAGTGGAGGCTATCAGAGGAGAAATATTAAGGCATTGTGGGGGGTATGTGGTTGAGGAGATTATGTCATTCATTTCCCTTGAAGGTCATGTTTTTCCATTAATGCTATCACTTTGTTATGCTTAACCATTTTCTCCATAAGGAAAGGATTTACTTTCCCTTTTATCTTTTGGACTCTTTGGATGCTAGTATTATAGATCATAAGAAAAAATTGAAGAACCCTATTCTTCATGTGGGCCTTATCCTCTTTATTTCTAACTATGCCAAAGCCTATGAAATTGTGAAGCCACTTCCTACCCCGAAAGGTGCAAAGAAAAAGCAAGAGGAGGGTTATGAGATAGTCTCTGAGGAGAAGCTGGCCAACAAAAAATGTAAAAAGAGGAAACTCATTCTAGATAAATAGTCAACATTTGAGGATGATGCGAAGTATGTTCTAGAATCTCTAGCTACCATTGACATGGATATGCACTCCCCTATTTTGGGTAAGTTGAGAAAAGAGTAGTCGAGCCCCAACTAGGGTTATGGCACTTGTAGTGAGGATCGAGATGATGAAGTGTTGAGTTGTTGCAGAAAGGAGAAGAAGGATGTGGTTGGTGAGGTGTCATTGCATCCCCCTGCTCTTGAAAAAGGGGAGTTGATCATGGAAAGTAGTAAAAAGCTTGTGGTGAGGTCTGTGAGTAAAAAGATGGAGTCTAATTATCCACATAAAATTGTTGGTCGACAGGATGCTGCGGTTTCTCTGGTTGGGGTTAGGGATTTTCACAAGGAAAAGAAGGTTGTGGTTGAGATGGAATAGGGTGTTGAGGCTTCTCCTATGGGGACCTAGATAGGAAAATGAATATGAAGGTGATTGCTATAGAGATTGTTGAGTCCATTCAGAGAATCAAGATGCCGATTTCTAGTGAAAAGGGAAAGGTTGCTGCTAATAAGGGAAAGAATGTCACAAATGGTGTGGACAAAAGAAGTTCTTCATGTGAGGAGAATGTTGAGGGTGAGGAGATTTTCATTATTTAAAAATAAAATATTGTTGATGTTTTGGGAGCTACCAAAGAGGGCTCCATTATTTTCTATAAGATTTTTAAATGGATTCTTCATGAACTCAATATGAAAAATATAAAAGTGTTTGATATGATGATAAAATTGGATGAATCCCCTATTCAAGATTAGATTGATGATCTCATGAACTCTCTAAAAATTTTTGTGGAGAAAATTCTTTTGATGAAGCAAAATCTTGAAGAAAGAGTTCTCACCTTAGAAAATCTCATGGAAAAGTTATATGATAATATGGATAAAGGTACAGAAGGGACTAAATCTAGGTTCAATGTTGAATCTGTTGGTATTATTGATAGTGCTAAAATTTGTAAGGAGGCTAAAGATACTGGCGTTGATGGCATGTTGATGGAGGGTGTGATGCTTTGTGATAAGGGTGGTGAGAAGAGTAATGTATTCATTAGTGAGGTTAATTTGGATGGGCCTTGGGCTAGAACCCACAACAAAAACAAAGCTCAGGTTGGTGCTCTTGTTAAAGAGTTGTCTTCTATTGGGGATGAGGGCCTGAATAATGCAGTCTGTGATATGGAGTTTGCTGATATTCTGAAAAATATGTAATGTTGTTGGTTGGGTTCCACCTTTTTTGCTAAATTTTTGCTGAATTTTTATTGTGGTTGGGCTGATATGTTTTAATTTCTTATATCTTTTGGTTTAGCTTCTTTTTTTGTATAGGGTTTTGAGCCCCTTCAAAACCCATGTTTTACCTCTAATTGAAACATCACTATATACCTACTCTTCCTTCTTAAAGTAATGATGAGAATCATGATTTTTCCTCCCCAAATATTTTTCCTACACATGAGGATATTTTGATGAAAGAGTATACAATTATTGACACCTTTCTTAATTTTTTTTTTTCTTCTATCAAACTGGTAGGCATACATGAAAAGTATAAACTCATGGTGGATCCCCCATCAATAAAATATTGTCAACAAATAGTCAAATTAATTGAAATTGGTGCATCTTCATTTTGATTTTTCTCAACCACAAACTAAATCTATTCTCACTATTAGAGGTAGTCCAAACAGACCCAAACCTCCTAGTCACATTCTAAACTTTATGAAAAAATACTCACAATAATAATCGAAAAACTCCTTAATCAAAATGTGTCACAACAACCTCATTATTGAATGCAATTATGTTGGTGTTTCCAACTAACTATCTAAGTTTTCCTAAATATTAGCTTGTTCTGATGCTTAGAAACCCTAGGACAATGTCCAACGAATAGGAGATAGGCTTTATGATTTTCTTCTCTACTCTTTAGGATCCACTAAACCAAGGTGGTTTTCTCTATAACATCATCCAATTAGTATAAATTCACAAGTGCAATGATTCCTTTGATAATAGATTCTTCATACTTAATTTGTAAGAGGTTTTCTTGATGGGCTAAATCATCTTCAAAACCCTCTTGTATGAAATGCTATGCTTTAGGAGTGTGGATTGAGACATAAAACAATGAAAAATGGGTAAGAGAAAGAAGATGAGTCCACAAAATGTGGAATATTTTGACTTAGGCAAAGAAACAAAATCAACTTGCAAAAATTGGGATCTCATTTTTTAATGACCCATTTTAAAATAGGATACCATTTTTTAACAAGCCATTTCATAAAAAAAATAAAAATTATATTTTAAGAAACATGATCACATTTTTTGAAACATGATCCTATTTCACAGAACAAGATCTCATTTTCAAAACAAGATCCCATTTCATTTAACTTTAAAAATATATATATTTATGAAATAGGATCCTATTTTAGAACGGGATCCCATTTTTTAAAATTTTAATTTTTGGTCGGGTTTTGGCTTTGATTTTTGGTTCAAGAAAAGGTTTGGGGAGGCAGAACCTAAGCCTTGGACCTAGTTTGACCTACAAGTTGAAGGTCCTAGCAATTTCAAAATAAAATAGTAACTTTGGACATATATCTGAAGACCTTTTATGCAATTTTTTTTAACAAAATTAAAATCCATTATAGATGAGATAGTGTAGATTCCAAATATGTAAATCTATTTATAATTGAATTATTTTTTCTACTTTTTAATTAATTTATGATGATATTGGTCCATAAACTTGAAATATCAAAGTTCTTTAGTATTTTAATAAATTTTTATTAAAATAAAATTTTGAAAAACAAATTGTACGAAAGCGTACTTCAGACAATTCTT
This sequence comes from Sequoiadendron giganteum, assembly GCA_007115665.2. Taxonomy (NCBI): domain Eukaryota; kingdom Viridiplantae; phylum Streptophyta; class Pinopsida; order Cupressales; family Cupressaceae; genus Sequoiadendron; species Sequoiadendron giganteum. Next base: position 119,685,740 of record CM021101.1, on the reverse strand, counting down.
GTATATTAAAAAATTAAAAAATTAAAATTTTAGGTCATCTTATGCGTGACATACATAATGAGTTTTCAAAACACCAAATATGGCCGGTAAAAAATTAACAAAAAAAATATTCAATAAAAAATTAGAATAAATTATGGAAAATGTGCTTTAGTGAGTTACAAATCTTTTCCCAAAAGGATTTAGAAAAATGTGATTATTTAGGTCAAAATAGGGATGACATACACATGCATGGTATGGTAAAAAAAGGTGACTTTTAAACATTGGTTTTTAGAAATGCCTATTGAAAATCAATTTGTATCACTTGTGTATTGAAATAAATTACATATTTGGAAACTAGACTTTGAGTACTATATTTTATGATTAGTGATCATTTCAAAGATTCCATCTCTATGTGTTTCAAATTTTAAGGTCAAATGTGTCAAATTCTGAAAATGAGGGAAAACACTTCCACTAAATGGCCAAAAACTGGACTCAACTTCATGACAACACCCAAATATAGTAAAGTAAAAAATATTTAGATTTTATATATGATTTTATCTTATGTTTAATTTTTTTGATTTGGCTTGATCAATGCCTTATCCACAAAAAAATATAGAATTGAAGTAAACTCCTACAACATACCAAACTTTGGCTTCTAACAATCTTGCTATTGGTCACAGTGGAAAACCAAAAATAGATTGTCCACCACTATAATCAACGACGATATCAACTTTTATAATTGCAGTTAATATAGAGACTATTGAGCATATGAATGTTGTTTGCAAATAATTTGACACAAATACATATTTGCACATAGGTAAAATAAAATGAAATGCAGCAAGAGAAACCCTGCTCTCGACTCTACCATATTGGGCCATGGACTATCATAGGTTGTTACACAAATATATCCATAGGTGGAATTCAAACAAATGAATGTTGTATGCATATAATGTTAGAAACACACGTGTAGATAGGAAATATAAAATAAAACACAAGAAAGTGAGGGCTACTGTCGACCCTATCATATTGAGTTGTGGAGCTTGATGGGCTCTCACCAAACTCCTAAGAAATAACATACATCATCCACCCATTTGATCAATGGTGAAATCAATGTTTCTTATTACACTTACTATATATTCTATCATTCTAACAACTCCATTTTTTAGGCTAAAAGAAATAATAACTAAAAAGGTGTATTTAACGCATGCAATACATGTATATGCAGCTGCAAAACAAAAGTTGGTCTGATATATATCTCAAGTTAGATGCACATATATATGCATTGTTGATTGTACTCTACAAAAGACTATTATTTGTTGAAATAAATATTGTTTGATTTATGCTTCACCTTTTGTGGTGATGGTCTTGAATGGGTTTGTTACTATGAATTTTTGTGCTCTGGAGGTTTTTCTATCTGATGTACTATCTCAATTTTATTTTCTTGTGTGCACATATGTATTCATATAAAATTAGATGTACAAAACATTCATGTACACTTGGCTTTATAGTATGCATAATAAGAAAAAAAATTCCACATACACTGTGTTGAAAAGCTCTTTGAAGCTATGTAAGGAATAAGTTCTATAGACATGGTGGCATCAACGTTTGATATAACACTCAAAATACGGCTTACTTTTCCAAAAATGTTTTAGTACGTATATATGTTGTTTGCAACTGCTATGACATACATCAAAATCTGCACATGGCATTGTTCATTAGTGTTTCCCTTGAAACTATTGGCACCACATGCAAACCAACAATGCCCTATGGAAATTAACATAAACTGTATCCGTTCATTGTGGGGTTTCTATGAAGGTTGTTTTCGGAGAATATTTTCTATTTTTTTGCATGGGCCAATGAATCGAAAAGCAATACAATAGATCATAGTATGTGGCAGTCAAAAAAGACAAGAAGGAAATAGCTATATTGATATTAAAAACTGGACATATCCATATTTAGATAAATGCATTACCTGAAAGATGCATGTACATAATGAATATATAGACATACACACTAACACCTTAAATGAAACAATAATGGTTTCAACAACATCCTCAGGAATTATTTTCTTTTCAATGGGACCTTACCAGAAAGGAAGCAATATAGCCATAAAACACCAAGTTAAAGGGAAATGACATAGGTCATGAGGTCAAGCTAATTGAATATGGAACAAAACACTCAAAGGTAGATAGCAAGACTCAACAATGTCCTATGGAAAATAATACATATACATACATCACAACGAAGAAAAAAAGTGCTTGCAAACTCTAACTTAGAGAGGAATAATGCAACCAATGAACAAATAGGTAATATAAAATGAAACATAAAATATATAAAATTAACTATTTTACTTTGTTGCAACAATAACTACATAATAGAATCCATAAATCAACTAGTATTGGTTTCAACAATGATCCAGATGGAGAAACCCACAAAAAAACAAATATTCACAGTAACACAACCATGCAAAACCATAGCCACAAACTACGAACCATAAATGAAACAATATTTATTTTTCCACCTCTTCTTTCTTGGTTCAAACAGACTTCTTTCCACTAGGTTCCCTGTAAAAAATGGGCACCCTTGTAGAATAACCTTCATTCACCTTCAGAGAGGCTAGACAACACTTGATCCAACTTTCACCCTCACAAAAGCTTACCCTCCTCGCTCATGTCTTTGATAGTAGGTATAGCAAGAGAACAAGATCCAACAATTCCTTATTGGAAATTTAATAGACATTCACTGTGTTTCTTGAGGTTTTAAATGACGGGTGTTATTGCAGCCATTACTAGTACATGGAAAGCATACAACAATTGTGCCATGCCAAAAACAAAAAAATATGGCTCCAACCATCTTCATAGAAATTCCAGAATAGATAATTACATTTGCATGTTCACATAAGCTTTCCCTTCTCACTCACACCTCTAATAGAAGGTAAAGCCACAAAACCACACCCAACAATGGTTTATTGAAAATTACATAGGCAATCACTATTTTTTCCAAGGATTTAAATGGTAGGTGTTACTTACAACCATTACCACTACACGAAAAGCATACAACAATCAAAATGTGATAGTGACAAACCCATTGAAAACATTTTTCATAGAACATGAATCATAAATGTAAGTGTATTGGTTTGAATAGTGACCCAAATGAAAAACCCACAAAAACACAATAATTAACAAAACACAGAAATTCACAGTAACAATCAAACAAAAAAAAGAAACAATATTGCCTTCCAACCTTCGCGGCTATACTGATTCAATAAATAAAAAATTGTACCCTACGCTAGAGAACTACAATGAACAATGGCCTTTGGAAAATAACATAAACTATTTTCGAAACTATGTTGCTTTCAACAGTAACCTAGACGAAAAAACACAAAAAACACAACAATCCACAACAACAGTCCAATGCAAAAACAAACAATATTTCCTTCCAACCATCGTGGTTGCACAAAGAGCATAAATGAAACAATATACCCTAAGTGAGAGAACGATAATGAACAATAGCCTATGGAGAATAACATGAATTATTTTCCGAATACTCTAGAAAGAATTTTTCCAATATGCATCTCCACCCATACCTCTACCTTCTTACTTCAAATTCACCTCTTCCCGCTTTCCAAAACCAATACAATAGTATTGGTATTGACACTATTGATTAGAGTGATGGACAACGTATGGGCCCTATGCACAGATATGCATGTATGTCAGAGAAGATGCAAACAAAATTTATTCCATAGGATATTTGTGATTATTGTTCTCAAAGTTAGGGTGTACTATTTCATTCTTGGTATGAGGATGTTGAATAGGCTATACTATTTGATTCTTAATATTGTATTGTGAATTAGATATGAAAGAATATAGCTAGAGTTGAAGTGATAAAATAGTTTATACATTCTCGGTATGAGGATGTTGAATGGGTTGTACTATTTGATTCTCACTATTGTATTGTGAATCAAATATGAAAGAATATAGCTAGAGTTGAAGTGATTAAATAGTTTATGCTATTTTCCTAACTTCAGAAAGTTTTTCAATATATTGTATGTGGCAAGCAATGCTTAGGGGGACAAGTTTATATAAATGTAGTCTGCATTTTATTTTACATACATACATGTTTACATAAAGGAAAAGAATAATGAAAATTAACAAAAGAAAGAGATAGTTTAGTGTTTGCTTGCAAGGTAATAAAATAGCTCATTTCCTCTCAATACAACATAGTTGGTTATCTTTGTGTGGCCTATGGTGATAGTCTACTCTATTTTCCATAGGAAATTGGTTATTGTTGAGCTATGGGTTTACCAATACATGTGGAGAATTCATATATGCACATACACAGCCAGAGATAAATATAGTCATAGATGCATATCCTAAAAGATACTTGTAGAAAATGCATGTACACACAAACACACTCACATATACAAATGCATTACAGACACATTTTCCTACACACAACTATATCAAGATGTTGTATGCACTAATAATATTTGAGTTGCATGCATACATGTTTTTGTATACGTATATGTAGATATATACATCTATACAACCATGTCTACAAGTATATATGAGAACATCTGGAAATACAATGGGGTTTTTCAAATTCCACCTCTTTGTGCTTGGTTCAAGTGTACCTCTTCCCACTTTCTTTGTCTTTGTTGCTTGCTTTCTTGAGTTTTTGCAAAAAGTGGGTAATAAATTATCACAACCGACACTTTTGTATTGCTTTTCAAAATAAAACCCCAAGTAGGAAAACACAAAAAAATCCTCATCCTAGCTAGACAGTAGCTTGACAATGCATGATCGAACTCGCACCTTCACAAAAGCTTCCTCTCCTTACTCATAGTTGTGATAGTTGGTAAAGCCATATAACGAAATCCAATAATGCCTTGTCAAATATTGTATAGAAATTTGATTGTATTGATGGACAGTGTGTTTCTCCTATGTGCAGGAATGTATTTATGTCATAGTGGATGCAAAGAACATTGATAAATACTGATGCATACTTTTATTTTGTTGGCACATCCTTCGAATCATAAGGTGTATTTTAAGTGCTGTATAATATTTTTTTTGCATCTAATATCACATTTATAGACTTGTGCACATGGGGAAAATAAAATGAGTGGAAATGATAGTCAATAATTCCTTTTGGATAACTTGACATAAACTCTATAACATTTACTATTTTATTATGTATCGAAAATGAAATGATATAGCCAAAGCTAGAGAACAACAACTAACAATGTGTTATGCAAAACAACGTAGACTATTTTATTTTGTTCGAACCATTGGCACAAAACTAAAACCATATATGAAAAAATATTAAATTTTCTTGTGTGTAGATATGTATGTATGTCAAAGTAGATGTAAACAATGTACCAACACACTCTTCCCGATGTTTATTATTTTTTGAAAATAGTTGTTATTTTTTTGAACCTTGATAGGGAATTCTTTAAATGATATACAATATATTAGTTGTTATATACAAACATTAAATCCTTTTTCCTAATTATTTATTTTCCCCCATATTGTTGATGTTTGTCTAGAAAAAATTGAAAGATTAAAAAGATGGAACAAAAAATATGGAATAGTAAATTGTATATTAAGTGTTGTATGAATCATTTAACCCTTTTTAATTAATCCTCTGCTATCATATTCTTGATGTCTGTGCAAAAATTGAGAGATCATGTTGTGTTTTGAATTCATAGAGCTTGTAGTCAGTCGTCGACATTGTAACTCTCATCTTTTACAAGAGAATCCCCAACAATGTTAGTGGACATTGGATCTACCCAGCTGATGAACAATCCTCAAGTAGGAGTCTTGTAAATCTATTCCTTGTTTTATTCTTGTTGCTAAAAATTAAGTTGATACCTTTCCATGTGCATCAAGTAGATTGTGAATATGTTTCATTTGAATTAAGAGTTATTCTGATATATATTCTAACTAATTCATATTTAAAATCTTCATCTTTCCATTTACTTTCAATTTGTTGGCCATTTGGGAGTCACCTATGTATTAGGGGAAATTTTTTTATAGTTTCCAAATGTGTTGACATTGTTATTTGCTTCTAGGCTTGTGTCACAACCATCAATATCTCATTACTTTTGCTTCACTGAATGAAACAACCTTGTAGGATACAAATGTACATCCAGCCATGTCAGCACATGTGATACAATCTATTGACATTGGAGATGCTTTTCCATCTTTGGTTCTCCAGCTAATGTCTTTTCAAAAAATAGGAGGCGATTAAAGCCCAGTCTACCACTACAAAGTCATCCTCTTTGATGGAACCCACATGAAAATAGGGAGTTTCCTTGCAAAATACAATGACCTTTTGTTTACAGGGGTATTGAAAATAGGTTCCATCTTGTACTTGACCAAATATTTATGTAGGAAGCTATGGGAATCAAGGTTAGATATTGTTTTGCAATACTTGTACTTATTTTATGCTTTATTTCTTGTGGAGAGAACCTTTAAAATTATTTGATCGCTTAATTCCAAGGTGATTGTGATATTGTCCTTATATGTCAAAATGCCATATTTCCAGCTAATTGGAAAACCTAGATATTTGTTTAGAGATCAAGAAGAACAAATAGTTGGCTATGAGTCACCCTCCCCATCCAAACAAGCCTCAACATTTGGGATTAATAAATCCCCAAGATAGCATAATACTCCTACAAATATAATCCTTGTTAAAGGGCTGAATGTTTACCAAACCAAATGGATAATAAAAAGCCAAATAACAAAAAAAATGGATGTACATCATTACAAAAAATAGGGATGTGAGGTCCAAGTATTCAGCTTTGACATTATTGATAGTGAGGGAATAAAAATATGAATCACCTATTTTAATGATGTATCAAAATTGCATTATGATAGGGTTGAGGTGGGTTGTACTTATTATGTGTCAAAGGGCTCAGTGAGACAATCAAATAGAAAATTTAATAAGTTGAACAACCACATGGAAATCATCTTGGATCAAAACTCAATGTTGAAATGTTGTGATGATGAGGCCTTTGTGCCAGAGAAAGTATTTAAATTCATCCCTATAAATGAAATTACAAACTGTAGCAACAAAAATTTGATGGATATTATTTGGACTATGGTGCATGTGGGAATGGTATAGACTATACAAATGAAGGATCAGTTTGAAACAATTCGTAGCACTATTAAACTTAATGATTTTTCATCCTTTTGTATTGATCTTAATCTGTGGTGCTCAAATTGGGAAGCAAAGGGTGATGAGCTGTAAATGTTGTACACCCCTGCTTTAGTTGTCATCCTTGCTATTACAAATGTGTGTGTTGGGTATTTCAATGGAACAATTCTGAACACAACCGTAGGGACTCTTCTGTACATAAATCATAACATCCTAGAAGCACAACTTTTGACCCAATGAGGAAATATTGAGCCACCTATTGTTGAGCCCTCACGGATGGTCCCTCAAAAGGTTGCTTCGGTAAATGGGAGAGTTACCATTCAATATAAATTGGATCACTACCTTGGCTTGCCATAAACTTTGCAGGATACTCTCAAGGAAATAGTAAAATATATAAAAACTAATGCATTATGTTACATTGAATGTCCCTTGTAGGCCAATGGAAAACAATGCAAGAAAAAGTGTGAAGAGTTCACCCAAAATAAATGGTTTTTCCCTAAATTCATAACAACAATAGTTGATTGTGACTTTTGATATTTATTGCAGCTAAAAATGGACGACTACATAGGAAAAATTTGGGCTACTTATTTTGATGAGGCTGCAACAAGATTATTGCAGATGTTTGCAAATGAGCTTTACATGTTGTAATATGATTCTTCTCCTGCAATGATTTTTGATTCTATTATCAACCATGTCACCTAAACCTCATTCATTTTCACTATTCTTATTAAAACTCAAACCTATAATTCAGAAACAAGGATTAAAACAACAATAGTCAAAGTTGCAAGAATTAACTTTGAAGCAAAGTGCAAGCTGTTGTCATATTTGTCTGCAATTTTCCTTGCCCATCAAGAGTCCCTAAAGATAGTTGGCATACTGCCTTGAATGTCAAACAACCATGCCTAATTGTGACTTTGAATATTTTTTATAGTTTATGTTGACTGGAGATTTATTTCCTCCACTTTCTTTGCAGTGCTTGTCACATCAAAAGACCTTTCCTTTCTCATATTGTTGATTTGTTCCTCATTTACCAGGTTATATATTAAGACAATGAAGTTTAACTTATAATATTTAACAAAAAAAGATACACTTGTTCTTTTCCTGTATTGTTTAGGTTGCATAGACTTTTGTTCTGGTTTAAGTGTAAGTTCCTCATTTTATTCTATATTGTTTGGTTATATAGTTATGTCATCCTATCTAACACATGTATCTATATTTATAGTTGTTCTTATATATAGTTCTGGATATGGTTGTATAGATACATATATATTTACGTATGCATATACATAAATATATATGCATGTAATTGAAATTTCTGAGTGTATACAACATTTTGATACATATGTGCATACATATATGTGCCAATAATGGATTTGTATGCATATATGCATGTAGACTTGAATATTTATAGGTATCTGTGACTTGTTTTTAATATCAATATAGTTATTTGCTTCTTTTCTATTTCAATTCTATATAGTCTTCTCTACACAATTGTTCTTAGCTATAATGTTGGACACCTTCAATTCATGGCTATTAAATGTTGTCCTACCTTTGCATTCATAAAAAAAATGTCACATATGATTATCTTCCACTTTCTTGTAGTTGCACAAAACTTTGTTTTTTTAATAATATTTTCTATGTGATGTTTAATGATGACTATTCTCTATGCCCTTGGCAACACTTTTGTGATTTTCTTTGGTCCAACTTATTAAAATCTTCCATTGCAGAAGATTAAAATATAGAATTTAATAGAAATTTTGTCATTTTTTTTGTTGTTCTTCTCATCTTGTTCTGAATGTTTTGAGTGCATACAATATCTTGATACAGTTCTATGTAGATATATGTGTCTTTCATGTATTTGTATGTGTGAGTGTTTATGTCTGTATATATGCATCTAATGCTTCTTAAATGTTCTCCCTACTACTTTTCCATGTCTAATCATAATTTCATGTTGGATATGGATATCATAATGGTTCTTGGCTATAATGTTTGTTGTGTATGTTGTGCAGCTCAATCTACAACCCAACACTGAATAATGCCTTATTGAAAATAACATAAAATCCTCAACTAGTTTGGTAGGTTTTAAATGCAAGGTATTCTTGCAACCAATGCCAATATATGAAAACCATACATCAAACAATTTTTTCATGAAAATATTTACCAAGTGATGTTTGTTTCTTGTGCCCAACCAGCATATGTACATATATGTGGATTTAAACTTATCTATATTTCTTTTACATGTATTGAAAACTTTGGGTGTGCATATGTATGTATGTTGTTAGCAAAAAATATCATCACTATATTGGATCACAATCTTCATAGCAAGTAAACCTAAAAAAAATAGTCAACAATGTTTTATGGAAAATAACATAAATTGTTCAATTGCTTTGGTAACTCTAGAACTCTAAATATTATTGTGCCCATTGGCACTATATGGAAAGCATATCTGAAACAATGTTATTATTGGTCTATTTTATTATGTTGCAACCATCGTGTGTATATGGAAACCATAAATTAAATAATATTGATTGCTTTCAATCCATTGCCTCTATATCAAAAAGTTTACCCAATAGGCTATATGTGTGAACTTTGGATGAAATTTTCTTCAGCCTTCCTGGTTTCAAAGTTGCTAGGTAGTAATCAACAATCCATATATATTTGCATCTTCCTCTTCATACATATATATCAGTGTACATTTTTTTTTCCACCTGCATCTTTATCTATTGGATACATTTGATGCACATATACGAATTTGTTTCTTTGAAATATATTGCAACAAAAAAGTATGTACTTCTTTCGTTGTGTTCCATTTATTTCTCTTGGGTTAAGATATGTATGTATGTAAAATTAGATGTATACAACATATATTTCTCCCTATGTTTATTTCTTTCAAAAGATAGTTGTTATTTGTTCCCTCCTCAAAAGATAATTCTTAAAATAATAGGGCTTATATTAGGGTATGTGTAGGATCATCATGGAAAAAACATGCCCTTAAGTGGCAAAAAATTTAGAAACATCAGACTTAGGCAACTTGACATTAAAAATTGAATAAATTATCTATATTATTTCCAAAATATGTAAAAATAGAATTTATAGAAAATTGAATTTACTTTCTAAACTACTAGGTTTATTTTTTATTTTTAAAAATCTATTTGGTGAAAATTTAGAATTTCAATGTAGTAGTACTTAAATTTTAGGGAAAAATAAGAAGTAGGCGTCTGTCTAACCACCCTAACCAAAATAAAATGATAATATTTTTTTATAATATTTTAGATATAAGTAGAAGACTCATCTCCTAATGTGATGCAATTTTTTTTGTAATTTTTTTGTAAATAAATAATTAATTATGAATATTTTATTAAAACTTTTAAAAATATAAAAACTTGTATGTCTGACCACCTTAACTTGGTCATAACTTCATGAAATTCAAATTTTATTTTTTTAATCCTGTAGTATGTGAAGCATAGAATGTGACACATGTTTAAGATTCAAAAAATGTGATACCGTTTGAAAGTTATAATTTTTTTTCAATCAAGACTTTAATTATAATTCAAATAGAAAATTATTAATAAGTATTTATTAAATTCAAAGTAAAGCATAAATTATATTGGTGGAAAGCTAAGAATATTATTTAAAAACCCTTTTCATTTCATAAATTTTGGGTAAAATAAAAGTCATCAACCACATACCTTACACATACCCATCATATTGCCACTTTTTGGCCCATCATGATCCTGCACATACCCATTAGGCCTAATAAGAAACATCGATATCACCATTCATCACACTGGTGGGTAGTGTATATTCTTGCTTGAGGGTTTGGTGAGAGCCTATTAGGCTCCATGACCCAATATGGTAGGGTGGATACTAGGCCTTCTTTTTGTTTTGTTCTATTTTACTTTCCCTATGTGTAGATATGTATATTTTTGAAGTTAGCCATGGAAAAAATTCATCCTTGTGACCATCTGTGTAGGTATGTGAAGTCAGATGGAAACAAGTGATATTGTTGTGCTATCCTATGCCAAATTATTTTAAACTCTCAACCCATACCAAGTGTTGTTTATTTCCTATCCTCCCATTGTGAATTGTATATTGGTAGGTCCACGTATGGCTATATATGTTTGTTGTCTACTTATAAAATTTAGCTCATAGTAACAAATCGACTCAAAATATTCACCACAAGACATGAACCATAAATGAAACAAAATTAGTTTCAACATTAAGCCAGATGAAAAAACCAACACAAAACATGTATGATATTATCTCTTTTGCAACCATACACATAAAATGGTGACAATAGATGATACAATATAGCCTAAGCTAGAGAATTGCAACCATCACCACAAAACAAAATCCATAAATGAAACAATATTGGTACAATTAGCGACCCACATGCAAAAATGTGCAAAGATAATTTTTTTCCATCTTTCCCACGTCGCATCCAACATTCATCCCTATGTACAAATATTTATGTATGTGGGCTGAGATATAGAGAACATTCATATATACTCCTTCCTATGTTTATTCTTTTCATAAGGTAGTTGTTTTTTTATTTTTGTATGTCTATACTTAGACTTCTCCACATAAATTAATTGGTGCTTGCCTTCACATAGCCCTGCCTCTATTCATTGAAAATTTATGTGACATTTAACAAAAGAATGAGTACATATGTTTCAATTGACAACTGTAGTTTTGTTGTCCAAGACTCGCATCATACATTTATTTAAATTGCTTCAATCAACTAAAACATGTGATACATGTTCTTCTGTGAATTAATTCTCTCAGGATTTGCATTTTTAAGTTCTTTTTTCCAAAAAAAATGGGGGGCATGATTCACAACATGTGTCGAATTACATGTAGGAACATATGTTTAAAACCTTGAAAACATAGCGAATTTCTACAAAAATTTTGATAAGCCATTGTTGGGTCTTGTTTTGTTTCTATACCTGCTATCAGAGTTGTGAGTAAGGAGGGCAAGGTTTTGTGAGGGTGCAAATTCGATCATGTGTTGTCCAACTTATGTGAAGGTGGTTGGAGGTTATTTTGTGTTTTTTGCATGGAGAAATGTTTGCAAAAGATAAAGAAAAGGTGTTTCTTGCAATATTTCTTTGCTCACTTCTTGCAGTAAAGCTAGCAGGAAGAGGTGTGTTTGAACCAAATGGGAAAAGGTGAATAACAAAAAAAAAATTTGCAATTTTTTTTTCATTCGTGGTGTGCATAGAAATTCACTATGTTTTCTAAGGATTTAAAATGAATTTATCACTTACAACCATCACCACTACACAAAAACCATGCAATAATTAATCTTGATTTCGTTTCTCTTGCCCTCTCTATTCATGCAACAAATTATTTTAATCTAATAAACAAAAACCACACACCACCTTCCCCCTGACCGCCTCCTTTTCCCTAATCACTAGAAGGCTAATGAAAATCCTGACCAAATTTCAATGTAGACTGCCTTCCATCATCTTGTAGTCTATGTTCTCCCAAAACAACCAACTAATTGTACATAGCACTTCCCATTTGAAACCTCAAGAAACACAATGCTCACATATGTCGAGACCAGGCTTCTATTAAGGTTCAAGTGCTATTAGCTGTTGTGGAAATTATGGGAAGGTGGTTGGATGTTATTTTATGTTCCCCTTGAATGGGGTGATGGTTGCAAAATCACTACAAAAGTGTTAGTTGTGATAATTATTTTCCCATTTCTTCCTAGCATGCATCTTGTATATAACACTTAAAAATACAGTTTATCATTCCAAGAATGTCACATAAAGTAAACATAGGGACTAGTATGTATCAATGGTGTTTGCATATGTTATGACATACATACATATCTGTACATAGGGGAAATACATTGTGCATCACTGCGAACAATGGTGTTATCAATATTTTATACAACACTAAAAATACATCTTATCATTCTAAAAATGTGCTAGTATTTCTCAATGTTGTTTGCATCTACTATGAAATGCATCCAAACCTGCAGATTGCATTGTTCATCACTGTGGTCAATGGTTGCACCAATGTTCCATATTAACAGTTAAGATATAGCTTATCATTTCAAGAATGTCCCAAAAAATAAACATAGGGATAAGTATGTATCAATGTTCTTTGCATCTATGATGACATACATATATATCTACACACACAAGAAATCCATTGTCCATCACTCCGATCAATGGTGTCATCACACAAAAAATTCTATTGCTTTACCAACCATCCTCCCAAGCAAAAAAACACAAAACAAGTGATTTGTATTTCTGCCTGCTCACTATCAATAATGTCAAATCTGAATATTTGGTCCTCACATGGACTTGTTTATTGTAATGGTGATTGTCCCTTTTATTTGTCTGATGAACTTTTATTTCCCATCCTCTATCTATTGTTTATATGTAATTCTACATACATACATTTCCACACATTGTTTCTCTATTTATATATATCCAAGGAACATTCCCCTACAAATGCATCCAAGGCATACAATGCCTCTATACCTACTTGGAAAACAAAATATGCACTAATATATGCGTATAATAAAGAGCAAGCATCATTTTTTTGTGCATGGTTTTATATTTCCTATGTGCACATCTATTTTTTTCTGACATTAGATTTAGACAAGATTCATATCCTTGAAGACTACTTATGGATATATATGTGTAATAGCTTATGATGGTCCATCTGCCCAATATGGTAGGGTGGAGAGTAGGCTTTCTTTTGTTGTTTTTCATTTTATTTTATTTTCCCTATGTGCAAATATGTATCTATTTTATTATTTCTTTCAACCTCAAAAAAGAGTTGCTTGAATGATATACTATATGGGTATGTGCAGGATCATGATGGGCCAAAAAGTGGCGATATGTAAGCCATATGATGGCCCATATGGCTGACGACGTTTTTTTTACCCTAAATTTATGAAATGAAAAGGGTTTTTAGAGGAGATTCTCATCTTTCCACCAATATAAATTATTCTTTACTTTGAATTTAATAAATAATTATTATTCATTTTCTATTAGAATTACAAATACAGTCCTAATTGATAGGATGATTGAAAAAAATCTATAACTTTCAAACGGTATAATAGTTTTTGAATCGGAAACTTGCGTCACATTCTATGCTTTGCATACTATAGGATTAAAAAAAAAAAAAAGAATTTCATGAATTTTTGACCAAGTTAAGGTGGTTAGACAAACGGGATTTTATATTTTTTTAAAGTTGTAATAAAAAAATCATAATTAATTATTTACTTGGAAAAAAATTATAAAAAATATCAATCACATTGGGACATGAGTCCTCTACTTATATCTAAAAGCTTATAAAAAAACATTATCATTTTATTGTGGTTAGGGTGGTCAAACATACACCTACTTCTTATGTTTACCCTGAAATTTAAATACTACTGCATTGAAATTTCAAATTTTTACCAAATAGATTTTTTTTTTAAAATAAAGGTCTAGTAGTTTAGAAACTACATTCAATTTTCTACAGATTCTATTTTAACATTTTTTTGAAATAATATAGATAACTTATTCAAATTTTTGCATCAAATTTTCTAACTCTAATTGTCTATCTTTTATTACCACTTAAGGGCTTGTTTTTTCCATGATGATCCTGCACATACCCATATATTACCTATAATAAGGAACACTGATTTCACCATTCATCAGAGTGGTGGACAATGTATGTTCTTGCTATCCATAGATCTGTCTTTCTTTTTTGGTAGATACTATAGGATACATACCAGCAATTACAATGCACTAGGTATCAAACAAGAGGATCATCTCCAACAATTGTGTTTATTGCCATCATCATTAAATGTTGGTATTGTTAACGTTAATTGTACTTATTTTCTTTCCCTCTTCATTTCCATGCATATAGAATTTCCACCATTTCTAAATTCGCTTCCTTATCATTTTTTATATGCAACATGTAATCATGGTATTGCATATTTTTCCCTTATACATTATAAAACTATTTAAATTTTGTAATTTAGATATTGGTTACCAATGAAACATGTTCAACTTAGTAAAGTTTTCATTTTCCTTGTAGATATTGCAAGATACATACCAGCCATTGCAATGCACTATAAATCAAACAAGAGGATCGTCTCCAACAATTTTGTTCATTGCCATCATCATGAGATGTTGGTATTCTTAGTGATAACTGTACTTCTTTTCTTTCCCTCATCATTTCCATGCATATAGAATTCCCACCATTTCTAAATTTTCTTCCTTATCATTTTTTAATGCAACATGTAATCGTGGTATTGAATATTTTCCCCTTTTACATTATACAATTGTTTACATTTTATAATTTAGATATTGGTTACCAATGAAACATGTTCACCTTGCTAAAGTTCTCATTTTCCTTGCATGTGCCTATATTTGAGTTAAACCATTTTAGATTGCAACTACATTCAATTTATATACAATGTGTGGTGATTTCCAAAATTCTAAATACCTTTACAATTGGACATTTGCATGGTGTATGCCATTTTCCTACATTCTAACTATATATAATGCAAGGCTATCTATCTTTTATCCCATCTCTTATTTCACAATTGCATGTCGATTTATTAAAAAATGTATTGCATTGATTTGAAGATAACCAATTTCCTCAGGTCCCAAAGCATTGCTTTCACTATTGATCAAAGTGGTGGAGAATTAATGTGTTTAATTGGGGATTTGGTGAGATCCCATGCACCTCCATGAGCCAATATGGTAGGGTGGAGAGCACAACTTCCTTTTTGGTGTTCATACTGGGTGATTGCACAATACTGATTTACAATTTTTGGGCAAACTCGACACTGAACTGATTTTTTAACTAAATCTTCACTTGCAGGCTCTTCTAGTGGCTAAACCATGACGAATTTGAAGATGATGCAAACTAGTGATTTGTGAATTCTTTTCTATAGATTTTAAATATATTTTTTTCAAAAAATTTGGAATCAGTTTGCACTTATTTTTTCATCTCCTTCGAAAACTAGTTTTTATCAGTAAACAACATTTTTAAGGAGAGATGCTCATCGTATACAACATAATTTTTTTTATATGAAGGATAAAATTCTATTTCTTTTGAATTTAGATTTATAGTTCTACGATATCTAACCAGTTCATTTGGTTTCATAGTGTTTTATTAAATATTTTTTCCTTAATAAGTTTTGAAGTCAAATCAATTACAATTCAAATATAGGCATACTGTATACAACATAAATTTTTCTGTATGTATCAGAATTCAATTTATTTTTCTTAATGGATCAAGGACATCAATACCTAGCCTGAACATATTTTTAACTTTTTTTTTTTAATAATATTCTATTTTTCCACATGTGCAGAACATAGAGCTTGATTTTCGATGAAAAGCGTACATTCACAAGAAATAAAAAATAAATATAATAATCAAATTATATTTAATTACAATTATACTTTTTTGGAAGCTTCTAATAAGGACTACATACTTAGAAAAAGTAAATTTTAATTGAATTCATTTAATCCCCCAAAAGGTAAATCAAAAGTATGTTTTTATCAGCATTTTGATAGGTGTAAAGGAGACTTCGTTATAGGTATGGTTTAAAACTAGTGGGGTTCTATCCAAGGGGGCTTGTTCTAAGCTGGTTTGATCAAACCCTCTTCAATTGGAATCTTTTAAATGAAACTTTTCAAGGCTTAAATCATTATATTTTCTAAAAATATGTGATTACAGCAAAAATCAAGATCTCCCAAAAAGTATAAACCACAATTATGGCAGCACCATAATGCAATCCATTGCACGCACGAGGTATGCCAACATTTTTTCTAATTGTTGGATTCTATTATAGTTGCATTGAATATTATTTCTTATACATTGTAGAAGTCTTTAAATTTCTTGATTTATTTAGTGTCTGTCTATGGCACGTCTTTATTGCACTAAACTTCACATTATTCTTTGATCTTTGTAGACCATGTAATCAAGCAGAAAAATCCTCCTTTGTGGGTGTTTTGATGCCTTTAGATCTTCTATAAAGTTAGTAGGGCCTTAAACATTGTTTTCACCATTGATTAAAGTGGTGGAAAATTTAGTTTTTTGTTTCGAGGTTTGGTGAGAGCACATGATGCTCCATGACCCAGTTTCTTGTCTTTATATTGCATTGCACCACGTGCACAAGGTATGCATGTATCTTCAATCCCTTATATTACAGGTGACTTGCATATTATCTAATATAAATTATAGAACTCTTTATATCTCTTGATTTAGATATTATCTACCAATGACAGATGATCACTGCACTAAACTTCACATTTTGTTCTTATTCTTGCAAAGCATACTGTAGCCATAATGCATATTTTGATGAAGTCATGTGTTATAACCGAACTTTCAAAATAATCATACTAACTGCAAAATCAGTTACAGTGACCAAATAAACAATTAATCCTCATACACTCAATATTAAGTGTAATAAGGAACATTGATTTCACCATTGACTAAGGTGGTGGACGATGTATGTTCTTACTCAGGGGTTTGGTGAGACCCCATGAGGCTCCATGACCCAATATGGTAGGGTGGACAACAAGCCTCATTTTTTATTTCCTATGTGTAGATCTATATGTTTCTCACATAAGATTCATTAAAGATTCCTTTGTTTCATAGCCTATATATTAAGTATGATATTAAAGATTTTTTGAGCATTGATTACATTGAGACATAAATCTCTATTTTTAAATCTTGTGCCCAAAATGTGTACATGTAATATTTTGAGATAATCTTTCAGATAATTCTATTATTCTTTTGACATAACCTACATGTATTAGTACCTTTATCTATCCGCTATCAGTTTTGTGTACACCTATCATAAAACAATTATTAATAATGCCATAAGGATTCTTAAATCTGGCCACTTTATCTATCTTTGTATATATAAATTTTGTTTTAATAAACTATAACATACATTGATATCTGCACATGCTCTCTCTCAAATTGTATTCCCCCCATTTGTATTTCGCTCCACGTATCGCCTCATCCTTGCATGTCACTACATGCAACTGCTAGTATTTTTGAGTCTCATGCAATTTATTATTTTGTGTACTTTTATTAAATTATGAGAGTGACAAAGAAATTTTTCGTTCCATACCAAGGTGGTTTATCCTATAGTTCTTGGTAGTTTTCAAAATTGGGAAGCGTTATCAAGTTTTACTCCACCAACTTCTTCATGATGGTTTGGACAGGTTCTAACAACTATGTGTACTTTCATTTTAGATAGTTGTTCTTGTTAGTGGTTAATCTTTGTTGTGTTTCAATGTTATTGATCTGATTATTTTTTTAAGTTGTTGTTTATTGCATAGTTTATTTAATGTTAGCTATTTGATTGGTGTTTGACTAAGGAGCACTTAGGACCACCTTAGCATCTACCACACCATAATTTTTCATGTTCTCATTCTTAGCCCATCTGTGAGGATTTTCATTTGAATTGGTTGATGGGTAGTTATCTTTGTAAGCTTGAGTATTTACCTATGAGATTAGAGCTCTCTCGATATTAAGTGCTCTAGGGACAAGCTCTTAATAAGAGGTAATGCACTACATCTTCAAGTGGAAGGATAGATCTAGATCTATATTTTCCATGATGATCCCTACTTGTTGTTTATCGGGAATGGGCCACTTGCTCTTGCTAGTTCTATGTCTCTAGTGTTGCAAAAAATTGGAAAAAATTCTCCTTTGTTTTGTTTGAGAGTATACAACTCTTCGAGGCTTACGTCCACGTCTATGTTAAAGAAGTGATCTATGAATTTATTAGTGATTTCTTGAAAAGTCTTGATACTTGTAGGCAATTGAGAAAACCAATAGATGATTGGGCTTGTCAAGCTTCATGGAAAGAGGCACATAAAATAAAAATCATTGTAGGAAACCTCCATACACATGTCATTAAACTCTTTGATATGGTCTATAGAACTTCCTCTCCCTTTGTATTTATACAATCCGGGGACTTCAAAATTGGGAGGGAATGGTACCATTGGGATTTTTTGATCAAATGGATGTGGGCATAGGTTTTGTGTATGCGGATTCTTCATCTTTACCATATGAAGATCTTGCATTTCTTGTGATAACACCTTAATTTGTGATGCTACATCATATTGTGGGTTTGGTGGAGGAACATACATTGCGTATTGTTGGATGACAAATGGGTTGTACGTGGAATTTTGATATGATAACGTGTTGTATGGTGCGTATGGTGGCATGGGATTTTTTGAAGGTGATTGAGACATTGATGTATATGTTCCTAACATGTTTTTATTGAAGATGTTTTGTTGAGGAATACAGTAGGAACTTTTTTGTTTTTGTTCTTGTTGTTGGGAATAAGTTGTTGAGATAGTAATGCTTGTTTTTTTTGTTGAGCTACAAGGGATTGTTTTTGGGCATGTTGTTGTTGTTGCCCCACTAGGGCTTGCTATTGGGCTTCTTCTTGTTGTTTCTCCACTAGGGTTTGTTGTTCGACTTGTTGTTGTTGTTGTGCTAAGGCTATTTGTTGTGTTGTTAAGGTTGCTTGTTGTTGTTGCTATTGTTGGTGTGTTGTTAGAGCTTTTTTTTTTTTTTGTTGTTGGTGTGTTGCTAGGGTTTCTTATTTTTGTTTTTGTTGATGTTGTTATTGTGCTGCTAGGGTTGCTTACTATTGTCGTGTTGCTAGGGCTACTTATTGTTGTTGCACTACTAGGGATGCTTACTATTGTTACTACTATTGTTATGTTACTAGGGTTACTTTCTATTGTTGTTGTTGTTGGGTGACTTTTTAATAAGCCTGTTGTGCTTGCAATGTAGGATCAATTGGTTGTTGGGACATCTATGATGGTTTTTGGGTGTTGATTTTTTTGATGGGGTTGCAGATTGTTGCTGAGAGGTTGGGGGTTTTCTTGGTTTAAAATTCCTTGTAATATGGTGGATTGAGATGTAAGAATGTAAGTTTGAGGTCCCATTTGATTTTGCATGGTGAAAGGAATATTGGGGAAAGATGATGATGGTGCCATTAGGTATTTTGATGGTAATGGTCACAAATTAGGACCTTGAGTCCATTTATTGAAAAGGTTCCCTTGAATGATGTATTGGGGATTTACTTGCATTAGGGATGTGGTCAAGGTATTACTTAGGTTGATGGGTTTGTGACAAAATGATTATTTTGATTCGGATTGATGATGGATGGGATGGCATGGATGTGTTTTGTGAAACCAATGTTGTAGATGAACCAGTTAGGGAATTGGATAAATATTTTCCTATTTGTGTTTAGGGTTGAATTTTCATTAGGGTGTTGGCATGCCCTTGTTGGTCTATTTGAGACACTTGGCCTATGCTTCCTTCTGTGATGTAGGGAACACTCATGGTACTTGTAGGGATAGATGAATATGGGTGACCTTGATATGTTGAGGTTGTCATGGATTAATGAAGTGTAAGTGGTTTATTTTTATGAAAGGGCTGTTCAAGAATGACAAGAGCACCAAAATTAGGTGTCCAAGTGGTGGTTTGAGGTGGATTTTTATTTAGGGTACCCACAAGTGTGTTGCTTTCAAATAAAAGAGTATGGCCAAAGTCCTTAGCAAGACTAGTTGCAATACTAGGAATGAATGTTTGATTTATCCCTAGCCATGGAGTTGTTAAGCCTTGCATCAAAGGTTGGACAAAAAAGGATGGGGAAATTGGAGCTATGCTTTCTAAGGCTTGATGTTCCATAATTTCCTCACTAGTTAGTTCAAATGCATTGTTCGTAATGTATTTTATTTCAGATGGTCCTGATGTAGATGATGGTTGTTGTGATGGGGTAACTTGAATTCTTAGATCAAATTCTTGAGGATTTAGATCACTTGAGGTGAATGTGACTTTTGTTTTATCCATGATTTTATTGTGTTGTGATCATGTCTTTACCATAAATTTTGGGTCACCTATGGGAGAATTATGTTTATATTTGTAATGTTTAAACTCTCCAGTTGACTCAAATCTAGTTAAAATGGACTCTCTAAGTTGTAGGAGTTGATAAAATACAACTTCACAAACCCCAAAGATCACCTACATGCAAATAACCTGTCACAAAAGAAGAAATGAAGACAAACAAGCAAGGGTTCTCTAAATAATGAAAATTTATATATCAGAGAGAATGAGAGAATGAATTGATATGAAATACAATGGGATCAATCCTTATAAAAAGGAGATCATGCAAACCCTAATAAAATCCTAATTGGAAAAACCCTAAACAAATCCCTAATAGGAAAACATTTAATAATTAATATAATTATTAAATTTCACTTTATGCAAACTAACGTGAAATCTTAAGAAGGGAATAAAGGTAACTTAATCAACATAATTAAGTTAAAACCTTTACTCTAACAACCCCCCTTAAGATGAGCAATAGTGCCGCTACAAACAAATGCAAGAAAGCAAAGGTAACTACAATACAAGAAGGAAAACATGGGTCTCGGAAACTAGGCCAGATTAGGTACCCAAATACAACCAAATCTTTATAAAGTGGAGAAATAGAGAAAACCTCATGGGAAAAATCTCTACTCCAAAAAGAGATGCAGAAAGTTAAGAAGAACATCACTGAAGTAGAAGAAGCTATAAACAACTATCAAAAGATGACTACTATAGTGTTGGAGAACCTCCGCTGAAGATGGAAGATCCCTTCCAAGGTGAAACCAAAGAAGAATTATCACGAATAGTATAATACCCCCCCCCCATAATGTTGAACTAGGAGAGCCTGACAGATCCACTGAAATGGTGTGAAACACCCTATAGTGCATGAAGGAGAAGAAACAACATCTGAAAGTGCACAAGAAAGCACCTGCAACTGAAAAAGTGGTGTGCAAAAGAAAGCACACATGCATGAGGCTGGAATTAGATGGACTCACTGTCATCGTGGAGGGACACACACCAGACAAGGATGTGATGGAAAAATAAAGACAAACTACACAACCCCCCATAGCACTTTATAATAATAGTGCGAGTACAAAATATGGAACAAACTTATGTGCAAAATCCCCAAAAATACATGTACAATAGTGTTGCACTTTATCTCAGTGCGTTTACATAAAAGATAGCTTACAAATGATGCTCAAAATGTCCAAAAAGGACAAAGCTGGAAATACATGAAGAACAGCCAAAAAACTAACTCTAGAATGCACCAACAGAAGAAAGAAGTGATGAGACCCACACTACTAGAAAGAAGATAAAACCAACTTTCCAACGATATCTCACTTGCCAAAAAATGATATCATATGCCCAAGTTACGGCCTCTAGAAGAAAACAACTCCAAAGATTAAAAAAGCCAGCACCAGGTTAAATTTGACGGTCATATGGCCATCACAACAAAATCTAGGCTTAAATTTGACAGCTAAATGGTCGTCACTGCATTTCTTCAGTATGACTTATACATGAAACATTGTTTTTTTTTAAATAAAAAAAACTTTACAAAAAAAAGTTTTTTAAATTTATTTTTTTAAAAAGGTTTTCATGGGGGCCACCACCGTACCCTATGAAGGGTGCGGGCTTCCTGTAGGGTACCTGCTTGCATAGGTGGCCATGGTTAAATTTTTTTTTTTAATTATTTAAAAAAAAAAAAAAATCAAAAAAAAAATTTACAAAGAAAGCAAAAATTTGTTTGTAAAAATAATTTTTTGATGATGAAAAAAAGGCAGGAAAAAATAAATTCCGAAATTTTTTCTTACCAGGTGGGTGGACGGGTATGGTCATACGAGCTAATTTTTTTTTTCCCCAAAAATCAACTTTGTCCAAAATGGATGAATGAACAGTCGATTTAGGGTTTTTGGACCGCTGCGAATGCAATGGCAAGGTCTGTTTGAGCTGAAAATGCTTCAAAATTGCAGGTATGCCCTGGATCAAAAAAACAAACCCCAAACCCTTAAAGCTCCAAAAATATTCAAAACAAGAACGTGAAGCAGTAGGTCTGAAGCTCTGATACCATGTAGGAGTTGAAAAAATACAACTTCACAAACCCCAAAGATCACCTGCATGCAAATAACCTGTCACAAAAGAAGAGATGGAGACAAACAAACAAGGGTTATCTAAAAAATGAAAAATGTATATATCAGAGAGAATGAGAGAATGAATTGATATGAAATACAATGTGATCAATCCTTATAAAAAGGAGATCATGCAAACCCTAATAAAACTCTAATAGGAAAAACCCTAAAAGAAGCCCTAATAGGAAAACATTTAATAATTAATATAATTATTAAATGTCATTTTATGCAAACTAACGTGAAATCTTAAGAAGGGAATAAAGGTAACTTAATCAACATAATTAAGTTAAAACTTTTATTCTAACATAAGTATTTTTCAAGAAATAATGAAAATGTGAAATGAAGAGGTGAATGATGTGGGGAGTGATCTTTGCAAATGTTTTGGGACAACACTTTTGACTTTAGCTTGATCTTTTGATGTTTGGATAAAGGATGTTTATGAAATTGTGAATCTTTAGGGTAGTCTTGTGACCTTCAAGATAGTCCAAAGATGATAATTAACTTAACTAAATGCATGGAAAATGATTCATTTCTTATACAAAGTAGTTAAGTTAGGATTTGGGTTGATAGATGTTTAAGTCAAAAAGTGTTGGTGTATTCAATTTTTTTGCAAAGTTTGCTAAAGTGAAGAATCAGTTTTGATGAAGGGGTGGATGAAATGTTTGACCCAATGTTTGTTAGAGTAATTGGACATTTACTTTATTAATTAAACAATATTTGTTTAATTACATAAAGTTCCTTTTTACCTCTTTTTCACTTAAGTTAACATTAGGTGTATAATAATTAATTACTTTATTAATTATTATTGTGCAAGCCTAGGGTTTTCCTTTTTAGGGTTTTCATCTATATATGGTTGAAAACTATCTTTTGTATCATTAATTCATTTTACATTTTCAGGTAAATATATTGCTCCACATTCTTGAGCATTTCCTTTGTTGCCTCTCTTTGCTTCTTCTTGTAATAGGTTATTTGCTTGCAAAGATCTTTGGGCTCCTGTGGTGTTGTATCTTCTCAACTCCAACATGGTATCAGAGTTTCAGATCTACAGCTGTTTGTTCTTGTTTTGAAGATTTTTGGAGCTACAAAGCCAGAGTCAAAATCTGAACTGGGTATCTTTTAGATTTTGCATATCTTGCACAAATCTGGAGAAAATCACTGTTGAAAAAATGGTGCATGTCATTTTTCTCCTGGCTGAAAGTAAAAAATAATCATTTTCTCGTATTTTGCTTGTTGGATCAAGAAACAATTTCTGGATTTTGTTTCTAGCATCAAAATATTTCTGGCTTTTTATTTTTGTCTACAAAAAGTGAGTAGATTTTCCAGAAATCAAGTTAGAAATAAACGTTTTTTGCTAGAAAATTCGTTTCTTGCAAGCTAAATTCAGTTTTTGAAAAATTCATAACTTTTGGCCACTGTGTTCGTTTTGCATAAACAAATAAGCGTTGGAAAGGTGTTACATTGCTCTTTCTAGATATACAGTCTATTTTATCATAATATTTACTAGGTATTTTTTATTCAGCTTTGTGTGCTTTTACACTTTGCTCAATTACTTGGTCATTCTAGCTCCTTCATGGGTTTTGTTTGCATGGAATGGGTTATATGAATTTGATCTAAATGTTGTAAGGTCAGATTTCTCAAATTTTTTTCATTTGAAGAGTTATCATGGGTTTTTCTACTCACCCTTCAGTTGTTCTTCTGGAACAGACTAATTATGAGTCATGGGCAAAGGGTATACTTACACATTGTAGGTGACTTAATATTTTTCCTTATTTGTATGATCTCATACCTGAACCAATGACTTTAGAGAGAAAATTAGTATGGGATATCATTAGAAATCACATAGAAGGACTTATATTGTCTAGTGTTGATCATGACACTATGTTGGCTATATCAGACATTGATTGTCCTCACCCACTTTGAACACGTCTATGGGAGATCTATGGAGACCCAATACTCTCTCCATTTCCAGAGGATCTTGCTGTTGATTGTCTCTTACCCATTGCTTGGAGAGATAATACACCCTTTGATCATGATACTTTAGAGGAGCTTGAGTATTTAGACACCCTTACATGTTCCGATGGATCGGAGGTTTGTCTCACAGTTCCTACTCTTTAGACTAAGACTTCATCAACATCTCTTGTTGTTCTTGATTCAATGTAGCAAGGAATCATACATCTTCCAGACATAGCTACTTTGGACTCTTATGTTGCAGACATATCTTTCTTGTTTGTGGAGTCCTATATTGCAGATTTGGAGGATTATTTTGAGGACATTCATCTCCTCTACTTTGATAGTCAGGTTATCACTGTTCACCCACAATTATCCATGCATTCAGAGGTTGCATTTTAGTATTCTCCATATCAGTTTGGATTTGACATCATTTGTTTCAGTTCAGACAGTGAGATTCTTTAGCATCCTATCATGACACACATTTTGAGAAAGATTGGTTCATCACTCTTCACAAGGTTTCTTTGACATCGTCCTTTGGATTTGTTTCTTCCCAAGGGGAGGAATATCATTTTTCGGTTCAGGATCTCCTTTTGTATTCTACATCAGGCATCTACCATTGTGACATGAGTTTCTTCATTGTGGGGGGGCCTTCTTCTCTCTTTCTATCTCTCCTATGGAGACCATTGTACATATACTTATATGATAGAAGTTGTCTATGGGGGCTATCATGTTATCCACCTCCTATCCTTCTTTCATTATTGCATTGCATTCCTTCCTTGCATTATATTTTGGGGAGGAGTTTTGTTTCCACTGGGTTTTCTCTTTTACCCCATTTCATTTAGTTTGCATTGATTTTGTACATGGGTACCTGATCTGGCCTTGTTGTCGGGACCCATTGTTTTTGCTTTCAGTAGTTTCTTTTAGGTTTTAGCTTCTCCCTATGTCTATCTTAAGCGGGGGTGTTAGAATAATTGGATATTTACTTTATTAATTAAACAATATTTATTTAATTACGTAAAGTTCCCTTTTACCTCTTTTTTCACTTAAGCTAACATTAGGTGCATAATAATTAATTACTTTATTAATTATTATTGTGCAAGCCTAGGGTTTTCCTTTTTAGGGTTTTCATCTATATATGGTTGAAAACTATCTTTTGTATCATTAATTCATTTTACATTTTCAGGTGAATACATTGCTCCACATTCTTGAGCATTTCCTTTGTTGCTTCTCTTTGCTTCTCCTTGTAATAGGTTATTTGCTTGCAAAGATCTTTGGGCTCCTATGGTGTTGTATCTTCTCAACTCCAAAAATGTTGACCTAGAGTGAAAATTTGTTTGATAAGACCAAGGTGGTGAGAAACATGATAGACCTTTAAAGTGTTCAAATCTAAAAGACTAATGTTTTAATTAAATGAGGTGTTCATATTGCACATACATGTCTAGATCATTCATTGAAACACGTCTATAAAAATTACTTACCAAATGGTTCCTATTGTGATAGAGAGCCACAAGATGTTTTTTGATAGCTTTTGGACTATGTTGCCTAAGCTGAATTGATGGCATGTAGACCTTCTCTTAGAGATTTTGATTTTGTGAGAGATCCTTCATACAAAAAATGTTATGTTGTATATGGTGAGCGTCACTTTTTAAAATTGTTGTTTTATGAGAAAAACCAATTTTCGTGGGACATGGAAAAAGAAATTCAATCTGATTCCAAAAATTTTGAAAAAAATATTTTTAGAATCTAAAGACAAAATGTGATAAGACTCTAGTTTGCATCATCTTCAAATTCCTCACGGTTTAGCCGCTATAGGTGCCCGAATGTGAAGATTTAGTTAAAAATAATAATTTCAGTGTCTAGTTTGGCCAAAAATTGTAAACCACTATTGTGGGATCACCCTGGGTGTTTATTTTGTTTTAAAAGTATAGCTTCTCAAACTAATAATTATATCCATTTTATCTCCCTCAATTAGTTCAAATTTTTTGTGAATTATAGTGGGCATAAGGTTTGGTTGTTCAATTGGAGTGATTGGATGCCAAATGGTCATGTGCGGTTCAATTTGTCAATTTATCTTTCTTAAATGAGTTTATTTTACCAAAAAAATTATCTTTCTTAAGTTCAAACTAAATATCTATGTCAAAAACATCATTCCTTTCACAATTACATTTTGTGAAAAGGATGAAGTTAAGGGCATAGTTACCTAGGTTAACTTTAGGAAGTATGGATTGAGATGCAAACCAAAATATTTAGAAGTATCTAAGAATAGATCCTTAGTACCAACATCAATATCAAGGTTTGTTCAAAGGGTATCCATACTTAGACCAAAGGGTTTGAAATTTTGAAAAGACTTCTTGATGTTTTTTTTGTAATTGTTTTGGAACCAAGCAAGTGTTAAATTGACTCTCAAGCATTTACAATCCTAGATATAGTAGGTAAATATTTATTAGTAGGCTTACCATCATCAGAAGAGATGAGTAATCCATGAAGATGAAATGGTAAAATCGGCTATGTAAAGGAAATCTAACATCTTGACATGGTAGGTAAAGGACTCCCTTCCCCATTTTCTTTATTGCCTCAATCAAAAATTGGACATGGTAAGTAACTTCTAGGTGTGGTGCTACTCCCATGCACTAATTTGAAATAATTTTTGGATTTGGAACTGGTTAACCACTATAGCAAGGTTTTTAATGACCATATCCAAGATAAACTAGTGCCATACACGCATAAATTTAATCAATTAAAAGGCCTCCTATCCCTTAGAAAAATATAAGGGTTTTAACACATCATAAGGATACTAAGGGAGACATTTGTCGGTATGGAACAACCACAACTAGCGAGTTAGTAACTTTTGTCACACCAAATTATTTATATATTGAACCGGATAGAAAGCACCACTTGGGTCATTCCCTCTCACAAGTTGGGAGGCAGGCCCTCTAAAGGTAACACATCTTTGAAGCATAAAATACTTTTCATTAGCCAAGAATTTCCAAAAGGCGTGAGGGGAGAGGATAAGAGATTCCAAGAAAAAAATGGACTTGTGTGTTTCTCTTCACCCAAGATCACATAAAACAAAAGGGGATTGGATACACACAACAAGATTACATCGAAAAATCAAACACATCTTCATTTTAATCCATCATAGCATAGTGAGTTCATTTCAAGCACCAATTTGAAGTGATAGATTGTATTGTTCAATTTTAATCCAACAAGAAAAATAAAGTGAGGGTTCAATTTTAACAAATTTGAATGTTCAAAGCCCAAAAGAAATCTAGTTAGGTCTTAAAATGTGAAAGAAAGCATCATAAATGGGTTATAATTTCCCCATGAGAGTCAAAACTATAGAGTAATTGGGTATCTACTTTATTAATTAAACAATATTTGTTTAATTATGTAAAATTCCCTTTTACCTCTTTTCACTTAAGCTAACATTAGGTGCATAATAATTAATTACTTTATTAATTATTATTGTGCAAGCCTAGGGTTTTCCTTTTTAGGGTTTTCATCTATATGTAGTTGAAAACTATCTTTTGTATAATTAATTCATTTTACATTTTGTGTGAATTCATGGCTCCACATTCTTGAGCATTTCCTTTGTTGCTTCTCTTTGCTTCTCCTTGTCATAGGTTATTTGCTTGCAAAGATGTTTTGGGATTCTATGGTGTTGTATCTTCTTAACTCCAACATGGTATCAGAGCTTTGGATTTGCAGCTGCTTGTTCTTGTTTTGAGAAATTTGCATTGGAAGCAAATCTAGGGTTCTAAGTTTTTTTTTGGGTAGATTCAGCATACTCCTATTTTTGGGTTCACTTTGGGCTCAAATGGATAGTGCCATTGGATTCGTAGCACCCAAAAACCCCTAAAACGACTATCCAATCATCGATTTTGGCCACAGTCAACCAGGGTTGCAAATTTTTTTTAGGTTTTGGCCGTACGGTCCCCTCAGAAAAAAAAACGCACAAAAATCACAAAAAAATAATAAAAAATATCAAAATCTATGGTTTTTTGATTAAATTTTTGTGTGGCCAGTGCATTTGTTTTTCATCGCCTGGTGGCCACCACAGCGCCACCAAGCTGCCACCAGCTCCGGCTGCGCCGCCCGTTGCCTCCAACTCTGCTGCATTCAGCTCGCCGAGCTCCCCAGCTGCCCACCCACTCTACCGCTACCAACCCCATGCTCCGCTCAGCTCTGCCTACTCCTCGGCTCCGTCGAGCTCCCTGGATCTACTCACCCTGCTCCGCTGACCCTGCGCACCGCTCGGCTGAGCCCGCCGACGACGACCCGAGTCCACCGATGCCAAGCCGAGCCCACCGACGAGCTCGCCCATGCCAGCCCCCGCGGGCCTCTAAACCCCGGCCACCTAGTCACATGGGTGATCATGGGCTTACAGCTACCAGCCCCCTGGTCATCCACGTGACCAAGGGCCCAAGACTTTAGCCCTTGAGGGCTGCAAACAATTTTTTTTGCACATTGGAGCAGCTTGCGCTAAATCAGGTGTAGAATGGGAATTTTTTCTCAATTTTTTGCAAACAAGATATCATCGGAAAGCTGGTTCCGGCACCGTTCTAGTGGTACTAGTAATTTTTCCTGATTTTGTAGTTTTGCTATGTTTTTTGCCAGTCAAAGTTAGTACTTGGTTTTTTCACTCCAAGGGGCGTATCTTTTGTGTCCAAACTCCATTTTGCACAAACGAATAGGCGTTGGAAAGGTGTTATAGTGCTCTTTCCAGATTTATAGTCTATTTTACTAGATTATTTACCAAGTATTTTTTATTCAGATTTGTGTGTTTTTACTCTTTACTCAATTACTTGGTCATCTTGGCCCCTACATGGGGTTTGTTTGCATTGGATGGGTTATCTTGATATGCTTTATCATTGCTAAGATCATTAGTCTCTAAATTTTTTCATTTGAAGAGTTATCATGGGTTTTTCTACTCACCCTTCAGTTGTTCTTCTAGAACGGGGTAATTATGAGTCATGGGCAAAGGGTATACTTACACATTGTAGATGGCTTATTATTTTTCTTTATTTGTATGATCTCATTCCTGAACCAGCAACTTTAGAGGGAAAATTAGCATGGGACATCATTAGAAATCACATTGCAGGAGTTATATTGTCTAGTGTTGATCATGACACTGTGTTGGTTATATCGGACATTGATTGTCCTCACCCACTTTGGACACATCTTTGGGAGATCTATGGAGACCCTATTCTATCTCCATTCCCAGAGGATCCTGCTTCAGATTGTCTCATACCCATTGCTTGGCGAGAGAATACACCATTTGATCATGATACTTTAGAGGAGCTTGAGTATTTAGACACCCTTACTTATTCCGATGGATCAGAGGTTTGTCTCACAGTTCCTACTCTTCAGACTGAGACTTCATCAACATCTCTTGTTGTTCTTGATTCAGTGCAGCAGGGAATCATACATCTTCCAGACATAGCTACTTTGGACTCTTATGTTGCAGACATATCTTTCTTGTTTGTGGAGTCCTATATTGCAGATTTGGAGGATTATTTTGAGGACATTCATCTCCTCTACCTTGACAGTCAGGTTATCACTGTTCGCCCACCATTATCATGCATTCAGAGGTTGCATTTCAGTATTCTCCACATCAGTTTGGATTTGGCATTATTTGTTTCCATTCAGACAAGTGAGACTCTTCAACATCCTATCATGGCACACATCTTGAGACAGATTGGTTCATCATTCTTCACAAGGGTTTCTTCGATACAGGTCCATGGATCCGTTTCTTCCCAAGGGGAGGAATATCATTTGCTGCTTCAGGATCTCCTTTTGGATTCTACATCAGGCATCTACCATTGTGATAGGAGTTTCTTCATTGTGGGGGGGCCTTCTTCTCTCTTTCTATCTCTCCTATGGAGACCATTGTACATGTACTTATATGATAGAAGTTGTCTATGGGGGGTATCATGCTATCCACCTCCTATCCTTATTTCATTAGTGCATTACATTCCTTCCTTGCATTCTATTTTGGGGAGGAGTTTTGTTCGCACTGGGTTTTCTCCCTTACCTCATTTCATTTAGTTTGCATTGATTTTGTACATGGGTACCTGATCTGGCCTTATTGTCGAGACCCATTGCTTTTGCTTTCAATAGCTTCTTCTAGGTTTTAGCTTCTCCCTATGTCTATCTTAAGGGGGGGTGTTAGAGTAATTGGGTATCTGCTTTATTAATTAAACAATATTTTTTTAATTACGTAAAGTTCCCTTTTACCTCTTTTCACTTAAGCTAACATTAGGTGCATAATAATTAATTACTTTATTAATTATTATTGTGCAAGCCTAGGGTTTTCCTTTTTAGGGTTTTCATCTATATGTAGTTGAAAACTATCTTTTGTATCATTAATTCATTTTACATTTTGTGTGAATTCATGGCTCCACATTCTTGAGCATTTCCTTTGTTGCTTCTCTTTGTTTCTCCTTGTAACAGGTTATTTGCTTGCAAAGATCTTTTGGGCGTCTGTGGTGTTGTATCTTCTCAACTCCAACAAAAACACTTGTTACAATTATACAATTAATTAAAAAATGCTCCTTCACCTCAAATTTTATCATCTAAACCCGCAAAACCAACTAGTCTAAAAAACTAAAACAAGAATTTAGAAATATATTTAGTATCAAATAAAGCCAAAAAATTCAAACACATGTCAAAAAATAAAGTTCTATTTTGTTTACCAATAATTTATGATGTTGAAATCAATTGTGTCACTCAAAATTCATCAATAGTGTTACTATAAAGGATATGTGTCACTATAATGAAAAATTAATAGCGGCCCTCTGTAGTAAATAGGGAGGTCTGTTGCATCGCCATATCAATTGCATTGCTAAAGAAAAAATCATTCTATGTGAAAAAAAAAATTAGTGCCGCTATATTAAAATGAAGTGATGAAATTAATTATGTGTTGCTATTTCAATTATGCGTTGGTAAACTGAAATTACAAGTGCATCGCTATAGAGTGATGCATCATCAAATGCATCGATGGATAATCAATAGTGTCATTTTACTTATAAACACAAGGAAAAAATATATTTAGAGAAAAATTTGTTAGATTGATTAGTTTGTGCCCTCCTTCTAGCACTAAAATATGACCGACGGATTAGTATGGGTTGACTACACTTGATCCATGAT
This sequence comes from Sequoiadendron giganteum, assembly GCA_007115665.2. Classification (NCBI taxonomy): domain Eukaryota; kingdom Viridiplantae; phylum Streptophyta; class Pinopsida; order Cupressales; family Cupressaceae; genus Sequoiadendron; species Sequoiadendron giganteum. The sequence goes on along the minus strand of CM021101.1, from coordinate 119,653,512 downwards.
GATTCAAAGCATGTTGAAGCCACTAAACATCAATCCAATAAGATCAATCAATAGAAACTAAACTAGGAATCCATTAAAACTAACATATTAAAATATGAAAGCTTCATAAAAAACCTATTATAATCCATTGAAACTTATCATATTGGGGGAGTGGTGTCACATTGATGTGGAATGGCAATCCTTTCCCATTCCTGTAGGTAATGATCTTGTTTTGATCGATTCTATTGAAGAGATCCAATAAAATCTGATGATAGATGTGTGATGAAACATGATTTAAATGCTAGATTAACATGATGCAATCCACTTTAACCCGATCTATGCTAAGATGATCAATATGGGTGTATGCAAAGCTAATCTAAATAGATTTTAAGCTTAAAATATTGAAACCTTATTTAATGAATAAGGTAAATGGATGCATTTATGTTATCATGGAAGAAATTAATGGAAGCTAAGCTACTATTGCAAATAAATTAAGCTAAAATGATGCTAAATATGAGTGCCAGTGAAAGTGAATTTAACAACATAATTTTGCTCGTAAAAGGTGGATCCATTTGTTTCCAAATAATGACTTATTTTTGGAGGAAAAATGAGAAATGTAGGGTTAAAATTAAAAAGGTTACTCAATGGCCAAAATTGGAGGAAAATTTAAACATGGATCATGGATTCGCATCAATGGATGAGAATCAATGATCACATAGATGAAATAAATAATCAAGGATTCATATTGTAGTGCCAAAAAATGTCATTAGTAAAATTTTCATAATTATTTGGGCTCTCCTTGTAAAATTAAGCCTAATGGTGCCTCGACTTAGTGTTGTAATGTGTTTAACACACTCACATTAGGTCTTGGTCCCTTTTGAACTAAAGAACATAAATGTTACCTTGCTAAAGTGTTGTGAAGTGTTGTAACACACTTTGACACTTTTCTAAGGTTTTATTAATTAACTAAACTAATGAATCTATTTTTAATCAAAATAAAGCTTAATCATGCCTTATTTGAAGTGTTGTAAAGTTTTGTAACACACTTTCACACTTTTCTATGGATTTCATTAATAATTGGGCTCCTTTTATGCTTTAATTAGCCTTATTTTGCATCCACAAACCTCATTTAATGCATCTTTTCAAGGATAATCCCGACACAGATCAACAAACAATCATAATTTAGGTTTTTTTAGGTTGAATGGCCCAAATTTAGTGATCTAGGACTCATTCACCACCTTGGATGAATGAGTCCCACCTAGGTTTTTGGGTCTCGAACCTGGTTTCACACCTTTCTAAATATTTTTAAACATGGTCTCATAAATTATGCCTAATGGGACTCATTTGCAACCTTGGGTGAATGAGTCTTGTGTGGCCCAAAATCAAAATTAATTCAAATTTGGGTATGTGCAGGATCATCATGGAAAAAATAAGCCCTTAAGTGGTGATAAAAATTCAGAAAATCAGAGTTAGGCAACTTGACATAGAAATTTGAATAAGTTGTCTATATTATTTAAAAAATATGTAAGAAAAAAATCTGTAGCAAATTGAATTTAGTTTCTAAATTACTAGGTTTATTTATTTATTTTAAATCTATTTGGTGAAAATTCAAAATTTCAGTGCAGTAATACTTAAATTTCAGGGAAAAAATAAGAAGTAGGTGTCTATGTCAACAAACTAGCCATAATAAAATAATAATTATTTTTTATAAGAATTTAGATATAAGTAGAGGACTCATGTGCCAATGTGAAGCATTTTTTTTGTAATTTTTTTTCAAGTAAATGATTAATTATGAATTTTTTATTATAACTTTTGAAAAGTATAAAAACTCATATGTCTAACCACGTTAACTTGGTCAAAAATTCATGAAATTCACTTTTTTTTAATCCTATATTATGCAAAGCATAGAATGTGACACATGTTTCAGATTCAAGAAATGTGATACTGTTTGAAAGCTATAGATTTTTTTCAATCACCCTATCAATCAAGACTTAAGTCACAATTCAAATAGAAAATGAATAATAATTATTTATTAAATTCAAAGTAAAGAATAATTTATATTTATAGAAAGTTGAGAATCTCCTTTAAAAACCCTTTTCATTTCATCAATTTTGGATTAAAAAAATTCATCAGCCACATGGGCCATTATATCACTTACATATCACCACTTTTTGGCCCATCACGATCCTACACATACCCATTTTTTGTGGTAGTTTATCCTCCTAGATCTAATGTCAACTTGTAGTGTTGTAATTTTGGGAATTTTTGCATAATTAAGTATAAATATAAGTTTCTTTCACTCATTTTCACCTAACAAGCAATTAAGTGACATAGCAAGTTGAATGAGCATTCTTATAGAAAATTTGATTTCACAAGAGCATTAAAGAGAATTCAAGGGTAGATCATCAAGCATTTTAGAGTATTCTTCAAGCATCGTGTTTGTTTTTGAGCTAACAATTGTGATGTAGGGTTTTGTGATTCAAGCTAGTGGTTCATTCAAGATCTATCCTATTCAACAAAGATTCAAGATCTACATCCATTAGATCCACTTAATACATGTTTGTAGCACTTCATTGCTAGGGTTTGGTAAGTTGTAACATCATATTTTTTTCATTCATCATTCTCCATTTCTATTTCATTCTATTTCAAGGTTTGATTACCAAAATGGGCTTTGACCAAGGAAAGCTATTGTCCACTAACAAAGAAACATTTCCCTCTCTCTTTAGTGTCTCATTTGTAGGTTTAGATTGAAGAAACATTGAGGAGAAAGCTTGGAGAAATTTTCCAAAGTGCCTAGAAGTTGTCAAAGTTGTCATCAAGCATTGGAGAGCACCTACAAGTTGATTTACAGAGATTACGATCTATAAACCTAAAGAAGAAGATAAAGCAAACTAAGAAGAGCACTTCTGGTGAATGAGTTCTAGTTTTAGTCAAAATTCAATTTTTTGCAGATTCAGCTACCCATTTGCTAGATTCGTGCTCTTGTACAAAAACCCAAAGTTTGGACTGATTCACCCAACTTGGCAAATGAGTCCCAGTTAGCATTCAAGTCAAAATTTTCAGCATTTAAGACTCCCTTCCAGTCATCTTCAAATTCCTAGGTGCACATCATTTATCCTACAACTTGTTTTTCTATTTATATGCATTTTTAGGTCATTTAGTTAAGGCTTGCATTGAATTAGGGTTTATCATTGCATCTTGAATTACATTTCTCTTTCCAAGCCTTAGCTTCATGGTGAACCCCTCATTAGTTTATATTCAACCCCTAAGACAACCCTATTGCAAGATCTCTTTCTCCTTTGTATTGAGATCTTGAGGGTTTTTTCTTGAACGAGGGAGAGTGAAGATTTTCATTCTAGGTCCTAAACCCTACAAAAGCATACAATTTTCCACCTTACACATATTCTCCCAAACAAACACACTTTCAAAACTTACACAAAAATTCTTGCAATTTTGTTATAAAGAAGAATATTCCTTTTTCCAAATGAGTGAAAAAAGAGAATGTTCTTTAAGATATTCTCATGGGTGAGGAAAATCAGATATTTAACAAATTAAAAAAAAGTTTTAATGTGCAAAAGGGGAAAGAATATTCCATGAGAATATTCCTTTTGGAGGAATGTGCAAATGAGGAATATTCCCTTGCAAGTAGGGGGACTATATTTATTAGTAATTTGATAATTAAATAAGGTTTTAATTATGCAAATTAGGGGAATTAGACAATACTCATTAAATAAAATGATTTAATGAAAAGCGGAAAGTGATATGATATTTAATTAAATGACTTAGGTTTGTTTAATTAAATAAGAGGACTTAGGGATTTAAATTAAATAACTTGATGTATTTAATTTAATAAGATGAAATGTTAGTATGAAAGATGGTGAATTAACTCAATTAGATTAATAGATGAAATATAAATTAGGTAGCCTTCTAAGAAAAATAAATAAATAAAGAACCATCATAATATGATGCATAAACTATACCAAAAAAACATTATCAAATATACATTCAATATAATAAATGATCATTTACAAGTAGAATTGAGGAAGCTATATTAGCAAAATTCACAAATAAATAGAGTCAAACAACAAATAAAAGCTCTAATTCCTATTTTATTTGCATTGAAAGAGGAAAATTATATGTTCCCCTAAGTTCCACCACTTTTCTATTATTCTAGCTTATAAAGATATAAAATAATAAATCTAAAATCCTCCAAAGAAAAGCCTCCTCCTTTATGCATCCATCCTCATATATAATTTTATTTCCGTCA
>CM021101.1:119531694-119649166 GCA_007115665.2 Sequoiadendron giganteum | reverse complement strand
TATTTGAGACACTTGGCCTATGCTTCCTTCTGTGATGTAGGGAACACTCATGGTACTTGTAGGGATAGATGAATATGGGTGACCTTGATATGTTGAGGTTGTCATGGATTAATGAAGTGTAAGTGGTTTATTTTTATGAAAGGGCTGTTCAAGAATGACAAGAGCACCAAAATTAGGTGTCCAAGTGGTGGTTTGAGGTGGATTTTTATTTAGGGTACCCACAAGTGTGTTGCTTTCAAATAAAAGAGTATGGCCAAAGTCCTTAGCAAGACTAGTTGCAATACTAGGAATGAATGTTTGATTTATCCCTAGCCATGGAGTTGTTAAGCCTTGCATCAAAGGTTGGACAAAAAAGGATGGGGAAATTGGAGCTATGCTTTCTAAGGCTTGATGTTCCATAATTTCCTCACTAGTTAGTTCAAATGCATTGTTCGTAATGTATTTTATTTCAGATGGTCCTGATGTAGATGATGGTTGTTGTGATGGGGTAACTTGAATTCTTAGATCAAATTCTTGAGGATTTAGATCACTTGAGGTGAATGTGACTTTTGTTTTATCCATGATTTTATTGTGTTGTGATCATGTCTTTACCATAAATTTTGGGTCACCTATGGGAGAATTATGTTTATATTTGTAATGTTTAAACTCTCCAGTTGACTCAAATCTAGTTAAAATGGACTCTCTAAGTTGTAGGAGTTGATAAAATACAACTTCACAAACCCCAAAGATCACCTACATGCAAATAACCTGTCACAAAAGAAGAAATGAAGACAAACAAGCAAGGGTTCTCTAAATAATGAAAATTTATATATCAGAGAGAATGAGAGAATGAATTGATATGAAATACAATGGGATCAATCCTTATAAAAAGGAGATCATGCAAACCCTAATAAAATCCTAATTGGAAAAACCCTAAACAAATCCCTAATAGGAAAACATTTAATAATTAATATAATTATTAAATTTCACTTTATGCAAACTAACGTGAAATCTTAAGAAGGGAATAAAGGTAACTTAATCAACATAATTAAGTTAAAACCTTTACTCTAACAACCCCCCTTAAGATGAGCAATAGTGCCGCTACAAACAAATGCAAGAAAGCAAAGGTAACTACAATACAAGAAGGAAAACATGGGTCTCGGAAACTAGGCCAGATTAGGTACCCAAATACAACCAAATCTTTATAAAGTGGAGAAATAGAGAAAACCTCATGGGAAAAATCTCTACTCCAAAAAGAGATGCAGAAAGTTAAGAAGAACATCACTGAAGTAGAAGAAGCTATAAACAACTATCAAAAGATGACTACTATAGTGTTGGAGAACCTCCGCTGAAGATGGAAGATCCCTTCCAAGGTGAAACCAAAGAAGAATTATCACGAATAGTATAATACCCCCCCCCCATAATGTTGAACTAGGAGAGCCTGACAGATCCACTGAAATGGTGTGAAACACCCTATAGTGCATGAAGGAGAAGAAACAACATCTGAAAGTGCACAAGAAAGCACCTGCAACTGAAAAAGTGGTGTGCAAAAGAAAGCACACATGCATGAGGCTGGAATTAGATGGACTCACTGTCATCGTGGAGGGACACACACCAGACAAGGATGTGATGGAAAAATAAAGACAAACTACACAACCCCCCATAGCACTTTATAATAATAGTGCGAGTACAAAATATGGAACAAACTTATGTGCAAAATCCCCAAAAATACATGTACAATAGTGTTGCACTTTATCTCAGTGCGTTTACATAAAAGATAGCTTACAAATGATGCTCAAAATGTCCAAAAAGGACAAAGCTGGAAATACATGAAGAACAGCCAAAAAACTAACTCTAGAATGCACCAACAGAAGAAAGAAGTGATGAGACCCACACTACTAGAAAGAAGATAAAACCAACTTTCCAACGATATCTCACTTGCCAAAAAATGATATCATATGCCCAAGTTACGGCCTCTAGAAGAAAACAACTCCAAAGATTAAAAAAGCCAGCACCAGGTTAAATTTGACGGTCATATGGCCATCACAACAAAATCTAGGCTTAAATTTGACAGCTAAATGGTCGTCACTGCATTTCTTCAGTATGACTTATACATGAAACATTGTTTTTTTTTAAATAAAAAAAACTTTACAAAAAAAAGTTTTTTAAATTTATTTTTTTAAAAGGTTTTCATGGGGTTACCTCCAATCGCATCTCTATGAAGGTGCTGGCCTCGTAGGCAATTGCATAGGTGGCCACCTAAGCAAGTCAGAATTTTTTTTAATTATTTAAAAAAAAATCAAAATCAAAAAAATTTACAAAGAAAACTGCAAAAATTTGTTTGCAAAAAAAATAATTTTTTTTGATGAAAAAAAAGGCGGAAAAAATAAATTCCGAAATTTTTTCTTACCAGGTAGGTGGACGGTCGTATGGTCATACGAGCTAATTTTTTTTTTCCCCAAAAATCAACTTTGTCCAAAATGGATGAATGAACAGTCGATTTAGGGTTTTTGGACCGCTGCGAATGCAATGGCAAGGTCTGTTTGAGCTGAAAATGCTTCAAAATTGCAGGTATGCCCTGGATCAAAAAAACAAACCCCAAACCCTTAAAGCTCCAAAAATATTCAAAACAAGAACGTGAAGCAGTAGGTCTGAAGCTCTGATACCATGTAGGAGTTGAAAAAATACAACTTCACAAACCCCAAAGATCACCTGCATGCAAATAACCTGTCACAAAAGAAGAGATGGAGACAAACAAACAAGGGTTATCTAAAAAATGAAAAATGTATATATCAGAGAGAATGAGAGAATGAATTGATATGAAATACAATGTGATCAATCCTTATAAAAAGGAGATCATGCAAACCCTAATAAAACTCTAATAGGAAAAACCCTAAAAGAAGCCCTAATAGGAAAACATTTAATAATTAATATAATTATTAAATGTCATTTTATGCAAACTAACGTGAAATCTTAAGAAGGGAATAAAGGTAACTTAATCAACATAATTAAGTTAAAACTTTTATTCTAACATAAGTATTTTTCAAGAAATAATGAAAATGTGAAATGAAGAGGTGAATGATGTGGGGAGTGATCTTTGCAAATGTTTTGGGACAACACTTTTGACTTTAGCTTGATCTTTTGATGTTTGGATAAAGGATGTTTATGAAATTGTGAATCTTTAGGGTAGTCTTGTGACCTTCAAGATAGTCCAAAGATGATAATTAACTTAACTAAATGCATGGAAAATGATTCATTTCTTATACAAAGTAGTTAAGTTAGGATTTGGGTTGATAGATGTTTAAGTCAAAAAGTGTTGGTGTATTCAATTTTTTTGCAAAGTTTGCTAAAGTGAAGAATCAGTTTTGATGAAGGGGTGGATGAAATGTTTGACCCAATGTTTGTTAGAGTAATTGGACATTTACTTTATTAATTAAACAATATTTGTTTAATTACATAAAGTTCCTTTTTACCTCTTTTTCACTTAAGTTAACATTAGGTGTATAATAATTAATTACTTTATTAATTATTATTGTGCAAGCCTAGGGTTTTCCTTTTTAGGGTTTTCATCTATATATGGTTGAAAACTATCTTTTGTATCATTAATTCATTTTACATTTTCAGGTAAATATATTGCTCCACATTCTTGAGCATTTCCTTTGTTGCCTCTCTTTGCTTCTTCTTGTAATAGGTTATTTGCTTGCAAAGATCTTTGGGCTCCTGTGGTGTTGTATCTTCTCAACTCCAACATGGTATCAGAGTTTCAGATCTACAGCTGTTTGTTCTTGTTTTGAAGATTTTTGGAGCTACAAAGCCAGAGTCAAAATCTGAACTGGGTATCTTTTAGATTTTGCATATCTTGCACAAATCTGGAGAAAATCACTGTTGAAAAAATGGTGCATGTCATTTTTCTCCTGGCTGAAAGTAAAAAATAATCATTTTCTCGTATTTTGCTTGTTGGATCAAGAAACAATTTCTGGATTTTGTTTCTAGCATCAAAATATTTCTGGCTTTTTATTTTTGTCTACAAAAAGTGAGTAGATTTTCCAGAAATCAAGTTAGAAATAAACGTTTTTTGCTAGAAAATTCGTTTCTTGCAAGCTAAATTCAGTTTTTGAAAAATTCATAACTTTTGGCCACTGTGTTCGTTTTGCATAAACAAATAAGCGTTGGAAAGGTGTTACATTGCTCTTTCTAGATATACAGTCTATTTTATCATAATATTTACTAGGTATTTTTTATTCAGCTTTGTGTGCTTTTACACTTTGCTCAATTACTTGGTCATTCTAGCTCCTTCATGGGTTTTGTTTGCATGGAATGGGTTATATGAATTTGATCTAAATGTTGTAAGGTCAGATTTCTCAAATTTTTTTCATTTGAAGAGTTATCATGGGTTTTTCTACTCACCCTTCAGTTGTTCTTCTGGAACAGACTAATTATGAGTCATGGGCAAAGGGTATACTTACACATTGTAGGTGACTTAATATTTTTCCTTATTTGTATGATCTCATACCTGAACCAATGACTTTAGAGAGAAAATTAGTATGGGATATCATTAGAAATCACATAGAAGGACTTATATTGTCTAGTGTTGATCATGACACTATGTTGGCTATATCAGACATTGATTGTCCTCACCCACTTTGAACACGTCTATGGGAGATCTATGGAGACCCAATACTCTCTCCATTTCCAGAGGATCTTGCTGTTGATTGTCTCTTACCCATTGCTTGGAGAGATAATACACCCTTTGATCATGATACTTTAGAGGAGCTTGAGTATTTAGACACCCTTACATGTTCCGATGGATCGGAGGTTTGTCTCACAGTTCCTACTCTTTAGACTAAGACTTCATCAACATCTCTTGTTGTTCTTGATTCAATGTAGCAAGGAATCATACATCTTCCAGACATAGCTACTTTGGACTCTTATGTTGCAGACATATCTTTCTTGTTTGTGGAGTCCTATATTGCAGATTTGGAGGATTATTTTGAGGACATTCATCTCCTCTACTTTGATAGTCAGGTTATCACTGTTCACCCACAATTATCCATGCATTCAGAGGTTGCATTTTAGTATTCTCCATATCAGTTTGGATTTGACATCATTTGTTTCAGTTCAGACAGTGAGATTCTTTAGCATCCTATCATGACACACATTTTGAGAAAGATTGGTTCATCACTCTTCACAAGGTTTCTTTGACATCGTCCTTTGGATTTGTTTCTTCCCAAGGGGAGGAATATCATTTTTCGGTTCAGGATCTCCTTTTGTATTCTACATCAGGCATCTACCATTGTGACATGAGTTTCTTCATTGTGGGGGGGCCTTCTTCTCTCTTTCTATCTCTCCTATGGAGACCATTGTACATATACTTATATGATAGAAGTTGTCTATGGGGGCTATCATGTTATCCACCTCCTATCCTTCTTTCATTATTGCATTGCATTCCTTCCTTGCATTATATTTTGGGGAGGAGTTTTGTTTCCACTGGGTTTTCTCTTTTACCCCATTTCATTTAGTTTGCATTGATTTTGTACATGGGTACCTGATCTGGCCTTGTTGTCGGGACCCATTGTTTTTGCTTTCAGTAGTTTCTTTTAGGTTTTAGCTTCTCCCTATGTCTATCTTAAGCGGGGGTGTTAGAATAATTGGATATTTACTTTATTAATTAAACAATATTTATTTAATTACGTAAAGTTCCCTTTTACCTCTTTTTTCACTTAAGCTAACATTAGGTGCATAATAATTAATTACTTTATTAATTATTATTGTGCAAGCCTAGGGTTTTCCTTTTTAGGGTTTTCATCTATATATGGTTGAAAACTATCTTTTGTATCATTAATTCATTTTACATTTTCAGGTGAATACATTGCTCCACATTCTTGAGCATTTCCTTTGTTGCTTCTCTTTGCTTCTCCTTGTAATAGGTTATTTGCTTGCAAAGATCTTTGGGCTCCTATGGTGTTGTATCTTCTCAACTCCAAAAATGTTGACCTAGAGTGAAAATTTGTTTGATAAGACCAAGGTGGTGAGAAACATGATAGACCTTTAAAGTGTTCAAATCTAAAAGACTAATGTTTTAATTAAATGAGGTGTTCATATTGCACATACATGTCTAGATCATTCATTGAAACACGTCTATAAAAATTACTTACCAAATGGTTCCTATTGTGATAGAGAGCCACAAGATGTTTTTTGATAGCTTTTGGACTATGTTGCCTAAGCTGAATTGATGGCATGTAGACCTTCTCTTAGAGATTTTGATTTTGTGAGAGATCCTTCATACAAAAAATGTTATGTTGTATATGGTGAGCGTCACTTTTTAAAATTGTTGTTTTATGAGAAAAACCAATTTTCGTGGGACATGGAAAAAGAAATTCAATCTGATTCCAAAAATTTTGAAAAAAATATTTTTAGAATCTAAAGACAAAATGTGATAAGACTCTAGTTTGCATCATCTTCAAATTCCTCACGGTTTAGCCGCTATAGGTGCCCGAATGTGAAGATTTAGTTAAAAATAATAATTTCAGTGTCTAGTTTGGCCAAAAATTGTAAACCACTATTGTGGGATCACCCTGGGTGTTTATTTTGTTTTAAAAGTATAGCTTCTCAAACTAATAATTATATCCATTTTATCTCCCTCAATTAGTTCAAATTTTTTGTGAATTATAGTGGGCATAAGGTTTGGTTGTTCAATTGGAGTGATTGGATGCCAAATGGTCATGTGCGGTTCAATTTGTCAATTTATCTTTCTTAAATGAGTTTATTTTACCAAAAAAATTATCTTTCTTAAGTTCAAACTAAATATCTATGTCAAAAACATCATTCCTTTCACAATTACATTTTGTGAAAAGGATGAAGTTAAGGGCATAGTTACCTAGGTTAACTTTAGGAAGTATGGATTGAGATGCAAACCAAAATATTTAGAAGTATCTAAGAATAGATCCTTAGTACCAACATCAATATCAAGGTTTGTTCAAAGGGTATCCATACTTAGACCAAAGGGTTTGAAATTTTGAAAAGACTTCTTGATGTTTTTTTTGTAATTGTTTTGGAACCAAGCAAGTGTTAAATTGACTCTCAAGCATTTACAATCCTAGATATAGTAGGTAAATATTTATTAGTAGGCTTACCATCATCAGAAGAGATGAGTAATCCATGAAGATGAAATGGTAAAATCGGCTATGTAAAGGAAATCTAACATCTTGACATGGTAGGTAAAGGACTCCCTTCCCCATTTTCTTTATTGCCTCAATCAAAAATTGGACATGGTAAGTAACTTCTAGGTGTGGTGCTACTCCCATGCACTAATTTGAAATAATTTTTGGATTTGGAACTGGTTAACCACTATAGCAAGGTTTTTAATGACCATATCCAAGATAAACTAGTGCCATACACGCATAAATTTAATCAATTAAAAGGCCTCCTATCCCTTAGAAAAATATAAGGGTTTTAACACATCATAAGGATACTAAGGGAGACATTTGTCGGTATGGAACAACCACAACTAGCGAGTTAGTAACTTTTGTCACACCAAATTATTTATATATTGAACCGGATAGAAAGCACCACTTGGGTCATTCCCTCTCACAAGTTGGGAGGCAGGCCCTCTAAAGGTAACACATCTTTGAAGCATAAAATACTTTTCATTAGCCAAGAATTTCCAAAAGGCGTGAGGGGAGAGGATAAGAGATTCCAAGAAAAAAATGGACTTGTGTGTTTCTCTTCACCCAAGATCACATAAAACAAAAGGGGATTGGATACACACAACAAGATTACATCGAAAAATCAAACACATCTTCATTTTAATCCATCATAGCATAGTGAGTTCATTTCAAGCACCAATTTGAAGTGATAGATTGTATTGTTCAATTTTAATCCAACAAGAAAAATAAAGTGAGGGTTCAATTTTAACAAATTTGAATGTTCAAAGCCCAAAAGAAATCTAGTTAGGTCTTAAAATGTGAAAGAAAGCATCATAAATGGGTTATAATTTCCCCATGAGAGTCAAAACTATAGAGTAATTGGGTATCTACTTTATTAATTAAACAATATTTGTTTAATTATGTAAAATTCCCTTTTACCTCTTTTCACTTAAGCTAACATTAGGTGCATAATAATTAATTACTTTATTAATTATTATTGTGCAAGCCTAGGGTTTTCCTTTTTAGGGTTTTCATCTATATGTAGTTGAAAACTATCTTTTGTATCATTAATTCATTTTACATTTTGTGTGAATTCATGGCTCCAAATTCTTGAGCATTTCCTTTGTTGCTTCTTTTTGTTTCTCCTTGTAACAGGTTATTTGCTTGCAAAGATCTTTTGGGCTTCTATGGTGTTGTATCTTCTCAACTCCAACATAGTATTAGAGCTTCAGATTTGCAGCTGCTTGTTCTTGTTTTGAGAATTTTGTATTGGAAGCAAATCTAGGGTTCTAAGGTTTTTTTGGGTGGATTCAGCATACTCTTTTTTTTGGTTCACTTCGGGCTCAAATGGATAGTGCCATTGGATTCATAGCGCCCAAAAGCCCCTAAAACGACTATCAAATCATCGATTTTGGCCACAGTCAACCAGGGTTGCAAAATTTTTTTAGGGTTTGGCCATACGGCCCCCTCAGAAAAAAAACGCAAATTTTTTTTCAAAAAAAAAAAAAGGCTTTTGATTTTTTTTTCGGCAGCCATTGCAATTTTTGGTCAGCACCCATCCGCCGCCAAGCGGCCACCGCCCGCGCCGCCCATCGGCCATCGCACCGCTTGGCATCCACCTGTGCCACTCCGCGCTCAGCCCACAGCACCGCCGTCGAGCTCAACCATCTTCCGGTCGCCACCAACAGCTCAGCCGCCTCTGTGCTCCACTCCCCATGCCGACCCCAAGCTCGCCCCCCCGACACCGCCAACTCCCTACTGAGCTCGGCCCACTGACACTGCCTAGTCCACCTTGACCCCACCGAGCTCACCACCGACGACTTCATCCGAGCTCATCGAGCTCACGCCGACACCCCACAGGCTCGCCGACCCTTGTCAGCCCCTTCAGCCCCCACGGGTTTCAAACCTGCACCACCACGGTCATATTGATGACCAAGAGCCATGCGCCCAGCACCCAACCACCAGCCGCCTAGTTGTCCACGTGACTAGGGGCCGAAGACTTTAGCCCTTGAGGGCTGTGAACAACTTTTTTTTTTGCACATTGGAGCAGCTTGCGCTAAATCGAGCGTAGAATGGGCATTTTCTCTTGAATTTTTGAAAATGAGATATCGTCGGAAAGCTAGTTCAAGTGTCGTTCTACTGGTACTAGTAATTTTTCCTGATTTTGTAGTTTTGCAGTCCTTTTTTTTAGTCAAAGTCAGAACTTGTTTTTTCACTCCAAGGAGTGTATCTTTTGCGTTTGAACTCCGTTTTGTGCAAACGAATAGGCATTAGAAAGGTATTACAGTGCTATTTCCAAATTTATAGTCTATTTTATCAGAATATTTACTAGGTATTTTTTATTCATCTTTGTGTGTTTTTACACTTTGCTCAATTACTTGGTCATCTTGGCTCCTACATGGGGTTTGTTTGCGTTTGATGGGTTATCTTGATATGTTTTATCATTGCTGAGATCATTAGTCTCTAAATTTTTCATTTGAAGAGTTATCATGGGTTTATCTACTCATCCTTTAGTTGTTCTTCTAGAATGGGGTAATTATGAGTCATGGGAAAAGGGTATACTTACACATTGTAGGTGGCTTAATATTTTTCCTTATTTGTATGATCTCAAACCTGAACCAGCAACTTTAGAGGGCAGATTAGCATGGGATATTATTAGAAATCACATTGCAGGAGTTATATTGTCTAGTGTTGATCATGACACTGTGTTGGTTATATTGGACATTGATTGTCCTCACCCACTTTGGACACATCTTTGGGAGATCTATGGAGACCCTATTCTATCTCCATTCCCAGAGGATCCTGCTTCAGATTGTCTCATACCCATTGCTTGGAGAGATAATACACCATTTGATCATGATACTTTAGAGGAGCTTGAGTATTTAGACACCCTTACTTATTCCGATGGATCAGAGATTTGTCTCATAGTTCCTACTCTTTAGACTGAGACTTCATCAGCATCTATTGTTGTTCTTGATTCAGTGTAGTAGGGAATCATACATCTTCCAGACATAGCTACTTTGGACTCTTATGTTGTAGACATATCTTTCTTGTTTGTGGAGTCCTATATTGCAGATTTGGAGGATTATTTTGAGGACATTCATCTCCTCTACCTTGACAGTCAGGTTATCACTTTTCGCCCACCATTATCTGTGCATTCAGAGGTTGCATTTCAGTATTCTCCACATCAGTTTGGATTTGGCATTATTTGTTTCCATTCAGATAGTGAGACTCTTCAACATCCTATGATGGCACACATCTTGAGACAGATTGGTTCATCATTCTTCATAGGGTTTCTTCGATACAGGTCCATGGATCCGTTTCTTCCCAAGGGGAGGAATATCATTTGCTACTTCAGGATCTCCTTTTGGATTCTACATCAGGCATCTACCATTGTGATAGGAGTTTCTTCATTGTGGGGGGGCCTTCTTCTCTCTTTCTATCTCTCCTATGGAGACCATTGTACATGTACTTATATGATAGAAGTTGTCTATGGGGGGTATCATGCTATCCACCTCCTATCCTTATTTCATTAGTGCATTACATTCCTTCCTTGCATTCTATTTTGGGGAGGAGTTTTGTTCGCACTGGGTTTTCTCCCTTACCTCATTTCATTTAGTTTGCATTGATTTTGTACATGGGTACCTGATCTGGCCTTATTGTCGAGACCCATTGCTTTTGCTTTCAATAGCTTCTTCTAGGTTTTAGCTTCTCCCTATGTCTATCTTAAGGGGGGGTGTTAGAGTAATTGGGTATCTGCTTTATTAATTAAACAATATTTTTTTAATTACGTAAAGTTCCCTTTTACCTCTTTTCACTTAAGCTAACATTAGGTGCATAATAATTAATTACTTTATTAATTATTATTGTGCAAGCCTAGGGTTTTCCTTTTTAGGGTTTTCATCTATATGTAGTTGAAAACTATCTTTTGTATCATTAATTCATTTTACATTTTGTGTGAATTCATGGCTCCACATTCTTGAGCATTTCCTTTGTTGCTTCTCTTTGTTTCTCCTTGTAACAGGTTATTTGCTTGCAAAGATCTTTTGGGCGTCTGTGGTGTTGTATCTTCTCAACTCCAACAAAAACACTTGTTACAATTATACAATTAATTAAAAAATGCTCCTTCACCTCAAATTTTATCATCTAAACCCGCAAAACCAACTAGTCTAAAAAACTAAAACAAGAATTTAGAAATATATTTAGTATCAAATAAAGCCAAAAAATTCAAACACATGTCAAAAAATAAAGTTCTATTTTGTTTACCAATAATTTATGATGTTGAAATCAATTGTGTCACTCAAAATTCATCAATAGTGTTACTATAAAGGATATGTGTCACTATAATGAAAAATTAATAGCGGCCCTCTGTAGTAAATAGGGAGGTCTGTTGCATCGCCATATCAATTGCATTGCTAAAGAAAAAATCATTCTATGTGAAAAAAAAAATTAGTGCCGCTATATTAAAATGAAGTGATGAAATTAATTATGTGTTGCTATTTCAATTATGCGTTGGTAAACTGAAATTACAAGTGCATCGCTATAGAGTGATGCATCATCAAATGCATCGATGGATAATCAATAGTGTCATTTTACTTATAAACACAAGGAAAAAATATATTTAGAGAAAAATTTGTTAGATTGATTAGTTTGTGCCCTCCTTCTAGCACTAAAATATGACCGACGGATTAGTATGGGTTGACTACACTTGATCCATGATGATTCAAAGCATGTTGAAGCCACTAAACATCAATCCAATAAGATCAATCAATAGAAACTAAACTAGGAATCCATTAAAACTAACATATTAAAATATGAAAGCTTCATAAAAAACCTATTATAATCCATTGAAACTTATCATATTGGGGGAGTGGTGTCACATTGATGTGGAATGGCAATCCTTTCCCATTCCTGTAGGTAATGATCTTGTTTTGATCGATTCTATTGAAGAGATCCAATAAAATCTGATGATAGATGTGTGATGAAACATGATTTAAATGCTAGATTAACATGATGCAATCCACTTTAACCCGATCTATGCTAAGATGATCAATATGGGTGTATGCAAAGCTAATCTAAATAGATTTTAAGCTTAAAATATTGAAACCTTATTTAATGAATAAGGTAAATGGATGCATTTATGTTATCATGGAAGAAATTAATGGAAGCTAAGCTACTATTGCAAATAAATTAAGCTAAAATGATGCTAAATATGAGTGCCAGTGAAAGTGAATTTAACAACATAATTTTGCTCGTAAAAGGTGGATCCATTTGTTTCCAAATAATGACTTATTTTTGGAGGAAAAATGAGAAATGTAGGGTTAAAATTAAAAAGGTTACTCAATGGCCAAAATTGGAGGAAAATTTAAACATGGATCATGGATTCGCATCAATGGATGAGAATCAATGATCACATAGATGAAATAAATAATCAAGGATTCATATTGTAGTGCCAAAAAATGTCATTAGTAAAATTTTCATAATTATTTGGGCTCTCCTTGTAAAATTAAGCCTAATGGTGCCTCGACTTAGTGTTGTAATGTGTTTAACACACTCACATTAGGTCTTGGTCCCTTTTGAACTAAAGAACATAAATGTTACCTTGCTAAAGTGTTGTGAAGTGTTGTAACACACTTTGACACTTTTCTAAGGTTTTATTAATTAACTAAACTAATGAATCTATTTTTAATCAAAATAAAGCTTAATCATGCCTTATTTGAAGTGTTGTAAAGTTTTGTAACACACTTTCACACTTTTCTATGGATTTCATTAATAATTGGGCTCCTTTTATGCTTTAATTAGCCTTATTTTGCATCCACAAACCTCATTTAATGCATCTTTTCAAGGATAATCCCGACACAGATCAACAAACAATCATAATTTAGGTTTTTTTAGGTTGAATGGCCCAAATTTAGTGATCTAGGACTCATTCACCACCTTGGATGAATGAGTCCCACCTAGGTTTTTGGGTCTCGAACCTGGTTTCACACCTTTCTAAATATTTTTAAACATGGTCTCATAAATTATGCCTAATGGGACTCATTTGCAACCTTGGGTGAATGAGTCTTGTGTGGCCCAAAATCAAAATTAATTCAAATTTGGGTATGTGCAGGATCATCATGGAAAAAATAAGCCCTTAAGTGGTGATAAAAATTCAGAAAATCAGAGTTAGGCAACTTGACATAGAAATTTGAATAAGTTGTCTATATTATTTAAAAAATATGTAAGAAAAAAATCTGTAGCAAATTGAATTTAGTTTCTAAATTACTAGGTTTATTTATTTATTTTAAATCTATTTGGTGAAAATTCAAAATTTCAGTGCAGTAATACTTAAATTTCAGGGAAAAAATAAGAAGTAGGTGTCTATGTCAACAAACTAGCCATAATAAAATAATAATTATTTTTTATAAGAATTTAGATATAAGTAGAGGACTCATGTGCCAATGTGAAGCATTTTTTTTGTAATTTTTTTTCAAGTAAATGATTAATTATGAATTTTTTATTATAACTTTTGAAAAGTATAAAAACTCATATGTCTAACCACGTTAACTTGGTCAAAAATTCATGAAATTCACTTTTTTTTAATCCTATATTATGCAAAGCATAGAATGTGACACATGTTTCAGATTCAAGAAATGTGATACTGTTTGAAAGCTATAGATTTTTTTCAATCACCCTATCAATCAAGACTTAAGTCACAATTCAAATAGAAAATGAATAATAATTATTTATTAAATTCAAAGTAAAGAATAATTTATATTTATAGAAAGTTGAGAATCTCCTTTAAAAACCCTTTTCATTTCATCAATTTTGGATTAAAAAAATTCATCAGCCACATGGGCCATTATATCACTTACATATCACCACTTTTTGGCCCATCACGATCCTACACATACCCATTTTTTGTGGTAGTTTATCCTCCTAGATCTAATGTCAACTTGTAGTGTTGTAATTTTGGGAATTTTTGCATAATTAAGTATAAATATAAGTTTCTTTCACTCATTTTCACCTAACAAGCAATTAAGTGACATAGCAAGTTGAATGAGCATTCTTATAGAAAATTTGATTTCACAAGAGCATTAAAGAGAATTCAAGGGTAGATCATCAAGCATTTTAGAGTATTCTTCAAGCATCGTGTTTGTTTTTGAGCTAACAATTGTGATGTAGGGTTTTGTGATTCAAGCTAGTGGTTCATTCAAGATCTATCCTATTCAACAAAGATTCAAGATCTACATCCATTAGATCCACTTAATACATGTTTGTAGCACTTCATTGCTAGGGTTTGGTAAGTTGTAACATCATATTTTTTTCATTCATCATTCTCCATTTCTATTTCATTCTATTTCAAGGTTTGATTACCAAAATGGGCTTTGACCAAGGAAAGCTATTGTCCACTAACAAAGAAACATTTCCCTCTCTCTTTAGTGTCTCATTTGTAGGTTTAGATTGAAGAAACATTGAGGAGAAAGCTTGGAGAAATTTTCCAAAGTGCCTAGAAGTTGTCAAAGTTGTCATCAAGCATTGGAGAGCACCTACAAGTTGATTTACAGAGATTACGATCTATAAACCTAAAGAAGAAGATAAAGCAAACTAAGAAGAGCACTTCTGGTGAATGAGTTCTAGTTTTAGTCAAAATTCAATTTTTTGCAGATTCAGCTACCCATTTGCTAGATTCGTGCTCTTGTACAAAAACCCAAAGTTTGGACTGATTCACCCAACTTGGCAAATGAGTCCCAGTTAGCATTCAAGTCAAAATTTTCAGCATTTAAGACTCCCTTCCAGTCATCTTCAAATTCCTAGGTGCACATCATTTATCCTACAACTTGTTTTTCTATTTATATGCATTTTTAGGTCATTTAGTTAAGGCTTGCATTGAATTAGGGTTTATCATTGCATCTTGAATTACATTTCTCTTTCCAAGCCTTAGCTTCATGGTGAACCCCTCATTAGTTTATATTCAACCCCTAAGACAACCCTATTGCAAGATCTCTTTCTCCTTTGTATTGAGATCTTGAGGGTTTTTTCTTGAACGAGGGAGAGTGAAGATTTTCATTCTAGGTCCTAAACCCTACAAAAGCATACAATTTTCCACCTTACACATATTCTCCCAAACAAACACACTTTCAAAACTTACACAAAAATTCTTGCAATTTTGTTATAAAGAAGAATATTCCTTTTTCCAAATGAGTGAAAAAAGAGAATGTTCTTTAAGATATTCTCATGGGTGAGGAAAATCAGATATTTAACAAATTAAAAAAAAGTTTTAATGTGCAAAAGGGGAAAGAATATTCCATGAGAATATTCCTTTTGGAGGAATGTGCAAATGAGGAATATTCCCTTGCAAGTAGGGGGACTATATTTATTAGTAATTTGATAATTAAATAAGGTTTTAATTATGCAAATTAGGGGAATTAGACAATACTCATTAAATAAAATGATTTAATGAAAAGCGGAAAGTGATATGATATTTAATTAAATGACTTAGGTTTGTTTAATTAAATAAGAGGACTTAGGGATTTAAATTAAATAACTTGATGTATTTAATTTAATAAGATGAAATGTTAGTATGAAAGATGGTGAATTAACTCAATTAGATTAATAGATGAAATATAAATTAGGTAGCCTTCTAAGAAAAATAAATAAATAAAGAACCATCATAATATGATGCATAAACTATACCAAAAAAACATTATCAAATATACATTCAATATAATAAATGATCATTTACAAGTAGAATTGAGGAAGCTATATTAGCAAAATTCACAAATAAATAGAGTCAAACAACAAATAAAAGCTCTAATTCCTATTTTATTTGCATTGAAAGAGGAAAATTATATGTTCCCCTAAGTTCCACCACTTTTCTATTATTCTAGCTTATAAAGATATAAAATAATAAATCTAAAATCCTCCAAAGAAAAGCCTCCTCCTTTATGCATCCATCCTCATATATAATTTTATTTCCGTCAAGCAAAATATCTAATTCAAATCTCTAATTATAAACATGGGTACCATTATTAAAGTAAAACCATTCAAATCTTCGACATATATTCCCACGATTCATGTATAAATATACATGTCAATCCTTATTTAAACTAAAACTTCCCTTAATATGATATGCATATATGCATACGTCTATGGATATGTAAAATTATCATTTTCAAATTCAAAATCCATATTTGATATGATATTCATATCTTTGTATCAAATACAAATTTCTCTTAATATATTTAGTATCTTAAAAATTAAAGAATCATTATTTATTTATTTATGTTTAAGTTTTGTTAAATTTCTATTCTTCTATCAAATTATAAAATTATTTTAAGCTTTTTTGATTTTTTCTTTGAGAAACATCTATCCTTATTTTCTTCTTGTTTTTGCATTTCTTCAATCAATTCTTTGGATTTTATGATTGAAAAAATGATAAGCATTCAAATAAGAACGTATTACAATGTATGATCAAGTTTAGGTTGTGGGATAAGAATATAAAATAAACACATTCATATTTATGTTATTTCTTCAATCCTATATGATATATTTACCTAGAATACAATAAATACTTATAATAAGTTAATTAACCTTTATTTGTATGAAACAAAATTCCTTATTACAAAGAAAGAAACAAAAAATGAAAAAAATAGGAGGTAAATTATAATAAACTAGTTTTCAACAAAATGCAAAAGGTGAAGTGGAAAGAAGGAAATAAAAGAAAATAAAGACAAAAGGGAGGGAAAAGGATTCTATTTACATGGGATACTACTACTATTCAAAAAAAATTATAAAAATTGAAAAACCATTTATACTCATGCTTACTTTAACTTGAGATGAAATAGAAATAGTGTAATATTTTAAGAAAAATAAATAAATAAATAACCAACCATTATATGTTGCATGAATTATATCCACAAATTCATTATCAAAGATATATAAGAAAATGAATAATTGTTGACAAGTGAAATCAAATCGTCTACATTAAAAACATTTATATAAAATAGACTCAAACTATAAACAATATCTCTCACTACAAAATTTCTTACACTTAAAGAAGCTAATTCCATGCTTCTTACAAGTTGTACAACTTTCTTATTCTTCCACCCTAGAAAGATCTAAATTCTAACATCTAGAACCTCCTGAAAAAGAATCCACCTTTATGTATCCATCCTCTTAAATAGGATTATTTCCATAAAATAAAAAATATAATTCAAATCTCCACCTATGACCATTAGTACCATTTTCAAGGTAGAAATATTTGAGATCTTTGACAAATCTTCCCATATCCATAAATATATCCATATCAATCCTTTTAAAATTAAAAAAATGTATATTCATATCTTCATGTGTATACATTTTTTCCATTTCAAATTAAAAATATATTAAATCATAATATGCATATCTACAAATTAAATTGAATAGTTTACATACACTTATATCCTTAACAAATTTCAAATATTCACTCTAGACCAAAAATACGTTCAAAATTGTTTTTGTCAAAAAAAAAAAAAAATTAATGTGGTAGCTTAAGAAAACTCCATCCCCTATATACTTCCCTTCATATATTACATTCTTCGTTAGATCATTTTTTTTAATATCATTCATCTCAAACTAGGTGCCTAGTTCTCCTTATCTCGAGGCCTACCTTAGTTATTTTATCTTAGGCATATTAGTGAATTTCATTTATTTCGGATGACTATTTGCATGTTTTCAAAATGTGAATAAACCTTAGTTTGCCTAAGCAACATGACTATTTTCAAAAATCAATAATTATCCTTGCTAATAGGCCTATCCATATATACATTTCCATTATTTTCTTTACACACTTTTGTGTTTTCTTTTGATGGAAATTTTCATTAGATGCCCATTCTTCATAATGCTCCCCCTCTTTCTTCTAAGGTCCACCTTATATTATTTTATTTTTTATTTTTAATCTCTTTAATTTTAGTGACCTTCTAACATTATATGCATTTTTATTTTTTATTTTAAGTTTAAAAAATTAAAGTGGTAATTATCTGTTTTTTAGTGTTAAGGATGTTGGAGTATGTGGTTTATTGAAGTTTCAATACATATTTTGAAAATCACACAATATACATATTAAACATGAGATTTAGATAGATCATGAATTAAATAGTTCAACATCTTTCATAAATATAAAATTTGAGGATGAGATTGACTATTTCTTTAAATTATGTTTCTCATGGGCTCCAACATAGCTCTCACATTGCTTATGAATTATGCATATCATCCATGATCATCATCCTTCATACACAACATAATTAAACATAAAGGACCTTAAATAACAAAATAAATTACTAATGCATTACATAAGGCCATTTAATTTGATTTTTTAGAAATACAATTTGAAAATTATGTTTTCTATTCATGATATATTTTATTCTGTTACAAAGTGTATCATGAGTAAAAAATGGTTGTCTTAAATTTTCTATCAGCTAGACACAATTTTAAATTGTGTCAAAAGAAGAAAATATGCACAAACTATGAGCAAAGATTAAAAAAATAGGCCCCAATTCTTTGACAAAATACTAGATATATTACAAAAGAAGAAACACTCTCCTACTCAAAATCATACTCCCCCATCTTCTTTCCCTTTTACGTATTTCCTTCCATCTCCTTGCCTCCCCTTCCCCTTTGTATATCCATGGTTTTTTTTTACCTTTCAAGTATGTGTAGGATCATGATGGGTCAAAAAGTGGTGATATGTAAGTGATATGATGGCCCATGTGGCTAACGAGTTTCTTTTTTACCTAAAATTGATGAAACAAAAAGGGCTTTTAAAGGAGATTTTCATCTTTCCACCAATTTAAATTATGTTTTACTTTGAATTTAATAAATAATTATTGTTCATTTTCTATTTGAACTATGACTAAAGTCCTAATTAACAGGCTGATTGAGAAACATCTATAGCTTTCAAACAATATCACATTTTTTGAATCTGGAACATGTGTCACATTCTATGCTTCACATACTAAACAATTAAAAAAAAAAATGAATTTCATGAATTTTAGACCAAGTTAAGGTGGTCAAACATACAAGTTTATATATTTTTTAAAAGTTGTAATAAAAAAATCATAAATTTTTTAAGTATTTACTTGGAAAAAAAATACTTAAAAATATGCATCACGTCGGGACATGATTCCTCTACTTATATCTAAAATCTTATAAAAAATATTATCATTTTATTGTGGTTAGGGTGGTCAGACAAACACCTACTTATTTTTTCCATGAAACTTAAGTACTACTACATTGAAATTTCAAATTTTCACCAAATAGATTTTATTTATTTTAAATAAACCTAGTAGTTTAGAAACTACATTCAATTTTCTATAATTTCTATTATTACATGTTTTTGAAATAATATAGATAAATCATTGAAATTTTTGCATCAAGTTGCCTAGCACTGATTTTCTAAATTTTCATCGCCACTTAAGGGCCTGTTTTTTCCATGATGATCCTACACATACCCTTCCCTTAGTTTTGGTCTCAACTTACCCTTTGAAAGCTTTTCCCTTAATGCTCGAGGTTATTTTATTTTCCTATGTTTTATTCATTATTTTTCCTTCTTTTTTGTTCTCATATCCTATATTATCCTTTCCCCTTTATCTTTTCATAACTTCCTTTAGGCCAGTACCCATTACAAACTAGCTATAGAGGCAAACCAACAACTCATGAGCAGTGAGAAAAAAAAAAAAAAAAACGTAAACTATAGCTTAAATAGTTTGACTAGCAAGAAAACAACAAAAAAAAACCATGGGACAGGGACCAACACAAAAAACCAAACACCTGTAGGTTTCCTAAAAGCTTGAGACCATTGATTGTGTTCCACTCTTGGGATAGGAACTCAAGCTTCTTCTTGAAAGTCAAAATCCTATGAAAAATGGCTTGGGTATCCTTGGTAACATCACGAGCCAAGGTTTCCACCTTCTTACCCTTCTTCTACACATGACCATCATCCTCCCCATTTGCAAGCCACTTCCCCTGGCTCTCTCTTATCTCATCCTGAAACACCTAAAGAGTGATGGTCATATTTTTCATAGTTTCTTTGCTATAGTTGGTGATAACCCTCAAAAATTGCATGGTCTCCTAGGTCTGGTGAATGGAATAAATTTTATCTAGTAAGCTCTTTTTATCTTCTTCAAACCCAACAATGGCCCAAAGATCGTATGAATCTCTTTCCCACCTTTCCCACCTTTCAAAGGACTTTGCCAAAGAGGTCATCATGTCCCAAAGCATTTTTTTCTCCACCTCCCTAGGCCACACAGTCTATTGTTCTAGAACCTTGCCCTCTAGGATTTGTATCCTCTCTTTAGCAATTACTAGCTACCCCAAGATTCATTTCATAATATCCTTCTGAACATTGATTGTATTAAACATTTCAATCAATTCTTTAAATGTGGGATTAAAAGGGATATGAATCGACCTAAGAACATTCCCAACTTCATCCAATTTGACACGCGGGTTGGGGGATTTATGAGTGGTAGGGTTAGAAATAGGCGAGGTGTTGGGGACTTCTGAGTCATTTCCTTGAGATGAGGAGTAGATAGGAGAATTAGCCATGGTGGGGTTCCATAAATCATCATAATCATTGGTGTTATTAGAATCCCCCAACATAGAAGAAATGGTCATGGGAATGGGCTCTGACAAGGGCTTGCATTTAGGGATGAGAGGGGTATTATCAGTAGTAGGGGCTTTACTCTAGGCATGGCTACTATGATGGATGGTAGGACGATTTTCATCGATAGTGACAGAAAGGCTGGGATCCCCCAAGGGAATATTGGGGTCCAAAATAGTTAAAGTCTTCTTGCACACAGTAGTAGGGGATGGAAGAGAGGCCTCATGAAACTTACATAAACATAGGATTAGGCCTTGACGAAGGGGAAGTTTCTTACTTTTGGCTTGGAAATTCTTAACAGAATGCTCAAGTGAAGAAATAATCCAAAAGGTGAAATTCATCCTAATATTGTACCTAAGATGGTTGAGCATGGGGAAAAGATGGGCATGGAAGTGGTGAAACCACCTTTCAAGAATGATGTACCTCATGAGGATTTCAGCGATGGTGCTCCAAACACTAGGAAGGTCCGCGTGATTGAAACCATTATGCAATTTGTTCACCTTCTCACCCTCTTTTAGATACCATTTCATTTACTCTTGGTAATGACTCTTGTACTTTTGCAGGAGGAAAATCCCCTCCAAAGAAAGCCATGTAACCTATGCAATAAGGTTAGGGGACACCACAATAGAAATACCACCCAAAATAATAGTCTCGTCCACCCATGAATTTGAAAATTCCATGGATAATTTACAATTAATACCTTGCATCCCCTTTCAAAAATATCCAAGACCTCTTTGTCCTACTTCCAACCATCACAAGTAGTAGGTTCATCTTGGACTAAATCACCACCCATCACGCCACCCACAAAAATCAGAGCAATGAAAAACTAGAAATGGAGATGGTGTTTGAAAAACCAAAGTCGTAAATAGCAATGACCCATCAAAGAGTGATTAGGAAGTTTAAGTTTCCATAAATGATAAGCATGGAAACTATCAAAATGAGCTAAAAAAAATACAACCCAATCTCAATTGGATTGTCCTTTGACATGATTACAAATTAAATCCAGCAGCTAACTAGGGACATGGCAGATATCCCATTTTACCAAATTAGAAGTAAAGGCTTCTAAATTTTCTAAGGCATTGATGACTTTATTACCACTCTTGAACACATGATACACTCTACAATTCCCAAGGGAAATCATTAGATTACAAGCCAAATAAATAGGGTCCTGAAGAGTTCAATAGGGAGAAACAAGCCCAATCAACATAAGAACTATATTCCTCAAATCCCCTTGAATGATTAAGTTAGAAAACCCATCTTGTGTGGAATTTTGGATGCAATAGAATGTAGTTACCACCTTAGAAAAACTAGAGGATTGGATCCCCAAATTAACTGCACATGCCAACACAAATCTTCCCCTACTATCACAAAAGACCCCACCCCCACCTACTCGACTTGGATTGGGTTTGGTTGAGCCATCAAAATTGAGCTTTAGCCAGCTAGGCTTGAGGGGACACTAGGGTGTACAACTTCTATCCGAAGGGATAAGCGAGCTGAGGGAATTGAGGGTCACAAAGAGATTCCAAGAAAAAGAAATCAAAATCTCTAGGTCATTAGGGTTTCTTTTGGGCTTGAGAGGGGTTGTAGAGACCTACTCCACAACCTGACTAATAATTTTGTTGGCCACCACTTGCCATGGGGAACTTTTTTTCTTGAACACTCTTTTATTGCACTCCTTCCAAAGCACCCAACCTAAGACAAACAATGATTTCCACAATAAATCAACGAGAAAAGGGTGAGATACCAAAGGGGACCAGCAGTTTAACATTTCATACACATCCTTTTTCCAAACCTAACAAAATTTAAAAAGGGATTGAATTCTCTGCCTAACCTGCCAAGAAAAGGGGTAGTGGAAGAACAAGTGAGGAATGGATTCAACATCATTTTCACACAAAAACAATGGTTCCCAAGTTGAATGCCTTTTTTCTTTAGATTATCTAGAGAGAGGATCCATTTGTGACAAATAATCCACCAAAATTAATCGGACTTTTGGTAATGTATTTCCATGTCAGATACACATCCAATCAAACAAAGAGTTCCAAGAACTCAAATAAAGGTTGTATCTAGTCCTAACAAAATAGATGTCAGCCTTAAAATTTTTCCAGATCAACGATTTAGGAAGATTAGAGGGGAAGAACTTGTGATTCTTGAAAGTTCTAATAAGTTCTTTAGCAACCAGCAGAAGGGGGTCAAACCAATTTGGGTCACTCTTCCATTTGGGGAGGTCAAGAGAGAAATCCACATAGTTTGAAACTTTATCACCCAACCAATTACAAAGGTCCTGATGAACAACATATAAAACAAGTTGGATTACAAGAGCTTGAGAAGACAACCAATTATCATACCAAAAGGAGACTATGTTTCTCGATCTGACCAGCTAAGAGGACCCAGAAGAAAGGAGGTTCCAAGTTTTTAAGAGGTTATTCTAGATCACCAAACCAAAAGGTGGGACCTCATTTTTCAAGAGGGAAAGACAATTACGACCCTACATATACTTATCATTAAGGATAGTAATTCATTTAGTATGATTTTTATGAAGCTTCCATGCAAATTTGGTGATAAGAGCCATGTTCATCGATCTAGTTTTCCTCAAATCCATCCCACCATAACATTTCTTGGAGCACACAATGTTGGGTAAACCCATATAAGTGTGTCTACAATTGTTATGAGGAAGGAAATTTCAGAAAATTCTCATGCATTGAAAATTTCATGTTTTAAAGGGTTCGTTTGAACTAGGGGGTTTGCACGAACCCAAAAGAGGGGTTCGGTCGAACCACTAGTTTGAGCGAACCCCCTTTTGCATGGTGGGTTCGCTCGAACCATGTGATGCCACGTTCCCTTATGAGGAATTCAAAAAAACCCCTTCACCCTTTCGAGCAAAGGGGGGTTCGCTCGAACCCCCCTTTTTTGCCCTTCTCCCCCTCTTCCACCAAATTTTAGCAAAATTTTGCCCTTCGAAGCTCGGGTTGAGGATGAAAATGGAAGATACTTCACAAACCCAACTAGAAGATGGTAGTCCTCAGAACAAGCTATCCAACGAATTAAATTTTAATATTTTTTGGTTTTATTATGTATGTGTTTTTTTAGTTTCATTAAACATAGGTTTTTCATCGAAAGCCAAGCTCTTTGTTTTGCACATGTGGAAAAATAGAAGATTATCAAAATAAAGATTTTAAAAATATGTTGAGGCTAGGTATTCATGTCCTTGATCTAGTAAAAAAAAGAAAATTGAATTTCGATACATACAAAAAATGTTATGTTGTATATAGTTCGCCTATGTTTGAATTGCAATTGGTTTGACTTTGAAACTTGATTAAGGAGAAAATATTCAATAAAAAACTATGAAATCAAATGCAAGTGCTAGATATCATAGTTACAAATCTAAATTTGAAAAAATCAAAATTTTATCCTTTATACAAAAAAAGTTACGTTGTATACGATGAGCGTCACTTTTTTAAAATGTTGTTTTCTGAAAAAAACCAGTTTTCGTGGGAGATGGAAAAAAAAGTGCAATTTGATTCCAAGAATTTTGAAAAAAAATAATTTAGAATCTACAAACAAAATGTGATGAGACTCTAGTTTTCATCATCTTCAAATTCCTCACTGTTTAGCCGCTATAGGTGCCCAAATATGAAGATTTAGTTAAAAATAATAATTGCATTGTCCAGATTGGCCAAAAATTGTAAACCACTATTGTGGGATCACCTTGTCCCAATTTACGAAGGAGAACCTATTATTTTCCTTAGTATCCGACCATAGGAATCTACACTGAATTCATTCAAGTTTCTTTGACCACATTGTAGGCATAAAAACAAAGACATAAGGCACACAACCAAAATTTGAAGGTTGGTTTTAAGGAGGATGAGCTTACTAGCATTATTGAGAAGGACCCCTTCCCACGTAGAAATCTTTCTTTGAACCCACTCCAATATAGTAGACCAAATTGAATTATCCATATTTCCCACCATAAGAAGCATACCCAAATAAGTCAAAGGGAGGAAGAGAATTTGAAATTGAAGAACTCTGGAAATCTTAGTTTGGAGAGCAAGTTCAACATTCAAGAAAAACATAGCAGTTTTGTTAAAGTTAATACATTGCCTAGAGGCCAAAGAAAACTTAGACAAGGTGTCCATCCAACCCTAAGCCTTTTCCAAGGTGGCCACCCCATCAATATTGTAAATTGTTGATGGGAGATCAGGCTAAACAATGACAAAGGGGAAAATCCCTTGAGAGAACCATTCAAGATTTTGCATTAAAAATTACGACCAAGAGCTTTGGCCATTAAAATAAAGAGATAGGGGGACAACGAATTGCCTTGAAAAATGCCACCAGAAGCCGAGAAAAATCCTTGTAGAGTACCATTGATAATCATTGTCTCCATGTAGATTGTTACTTCTTGATATTATTTGAATATTTCTAAGAAAAAACTCATTCTCTTCTATATTATTTTTTCATCAATTTCTTATGTATTTAATATTCTTTCTTTCTTATTTAATAATTAGACAATTTTTTTTCTTTCTCTCCTAAGTTTTGTGTCTTACTTTTTCCTAGTAACTATTTGATAATAATTTCTTAATTTATTTTTTATTTTATTAATTCTTATTAATCTTAGTTTCTCTAAAATTTTAGTATCAGCTATTTTTTGACATCTATAATTCACATTTATGATTTTTTTTTAATTTATATTTATTAGATAAGTGGGGTAGGGCCCTAACCCAAACATAGTGGAAAAAAGAGACAAACAACACAAAAAATAGACTGGCCCCACATAGCCAATTAGAGAGACAACAACCAGCAATGACCAGTCAAAAACAAAAAAAAAGAGAAACTGTTCAAGGAACTAAGCTTGAACCAAACAAAGCCCCAGAGGGCAAGTTAAATGAAACTGAAACCTTCTTAGAAAATGCTTCTTCTTTCCATGAACCATTGTCCAAGGAGAATCAAAAACTCAAATTAAGACATTTTGATCGAAGGGGGAAGACTCCCCTCCAGAGTAGCAAACAAGATGAGTAGCTAATATTTAAGGTAAAGCATCTAAAACCAAGCTTGAAATAGTAGGATTTATGGCATCATTCTCCAAAAAAGCAGGAGGAGCAATACAAACAACATTAGGAATGTAACCAAAACCAGAGCCTCCATATCTACAAGAGGAGTAGCTGATACTTAAGCTGAAGAATCTGAAACCAAGCTTGAAACAATAGGATTTATGGTATCATTCTCCAAAACAACATTAGGAATGTAACAAAAACTAGATCCACCGTATCTACAAGAGGAGTAGCATCCACCATAACCGATTCATGTGAAGCAGAAAGAGCCTGCAAAGGATACTTTGCTAGGGTAGTAGGAGTATCCATAGGACGAGCATCAACAACCACATCAATGTTATTTTACTTCATAGAAGGCGGAGGTGTAGAATCCTCATCAAAAGAAGCAGAATCAGTAGTAGGGCACACTATTAAGTTCTCACAGAGTGAGTTCTTCCACTAGGTAGAGGAGGAAATAGTGTGGGAGCCATGAGAACAATCACGGGCTAGGTGACCAACAACAAAATAACATCTACAACCAAATGGAAGACCGTCATAATCCACCATTTGAGATCATGACCAATCATTAACCTACAAAAATACCTCACCAAGTAGAACCTTTAAAAGATTAGCCTCCACCAAGATCCTAGCAATGGAGGTATGAGTAAAATTTTTGGAATCCATATCCACTCACAAGACTCTACTAATAACATTACCAATTCCCTCATAGGAAAAGGAGCACCAAAACTGTAAGGAAAGATAAGGTAATCTTACACAAACAAGAAAAAAATCTAAGGGTTCATTAAAAGGATTAAAATAATGCACCCAAGGTCTAATGGAGAGTGGATGAGAGTCCCAAAACCACAAACCGTAGTCTAAAATGACCTATCTATCTTCAGGAGAGCTGAAACTCACTACAAAAACCCCCTTGTTGAAGGGTAAATATCTATCAACCAAAGGAGACCAATGGTTGCTGATCCAAAGGTACAAGTCAGGGAGGGAAGGCCACAAATGACAAAATCTACATAGAAGAGAATTCTCAAAATAAAAAGAAATATTTTCAATAATTTCCTTACCAAAAGAGACAATAGGAGCAGAGTCTGCACATATGAAGGGATGCACAGAGCCCTCTCATGGCCTCTTCGACTTCACAACATCAACAAAAGAAGGTTGGGGATGAACACTCACCCCCTAGTCAATTTCAAGCAGGCATCCACAACAACATCTGCATTAGGGGAAGGGGCAACCACATCGACAACCACCCCAGAACCCCTCTCGAGAGAAAGCTTGGAAGCCCCAACCACACCGGTAGCAACAACAGTTGGGGAAGCCCTAACCACAACCTTTGAAGGACCAGCAAGGACTTCCCCAAATTTACAAGCACTTTCTACCTCAGAGCAAACCATTCGCTCTACACCACATGGCTGAACAAAGCCAAACATAGCCGAAGAAGGCCCCACCTCACACAGTGATGCCAAACTATCATTATAAGAAACCAAAGAAACCATCGTAGGGAGAGGAGAGATATAAATGTCCACTACCAACTCACACCCCGATGATAGGGGCTTTGTAGCTAGGCAGGAGGAACTCGGGATGGGCGAATTAAAAATCGTTGGGCGGGAGACTATAGAGACTTCAAAAGCTTCCATCTGGGGGATCGAAGCATACAATTTATTATTATTAGATGATAGGATATTATGCATGGCGGAGCCCCACCAGGATCTCCTCCAGTCTAACCCGCACGGCGGGAAGAGGTAAAAATGACTGAAAAAAAGGCATCAAGTGTCAAAAAAACTTTCGCCGTCAATTTCGATGCCATTTAGGAAAAAATTGCAAGCTTTGCTTAAATCATGATATGATGGAAAAAAACAAATTCAAACACCATCACATGTCCCAAAAGTTGTGTGTGTATGGTCTCCCTTTATTATCTATTTTTTTAATGATGCACCATTGTCTTTATATTTGTATTTCGCCTTTAATTTAACTGAATTTGGATTTATATGAAGCGTAATTTATGGGTCGTTGAATATCTCATTATCCTTGACATCACGAAATAAATATAAATAATTTATATAATAAATAAAAAAAAGTATATAATAAATAAAATAAATAATAATTTAGGTAATTAATAAATAGTAATTTAAATAATAAATAACATAAAATAATTTATATTATAATTATTAGTAAAATAATTTATTTATATAATAAATTTATGTAATAAATTTATGTAATAAATAAAAATAAAAATAATTTATATAACAAATGAAATAAAATAAAATAATTTATACAATAAATAAAATAAAAAAGATTCTTTAAATAAAATAATATAATAATTTTTTAATAAAAATAAAAATAAAAATTATATAATAAATAAAATAAAATAAAATAATTTAAATAATAAATAATATAATATAATAATTTTTTAATAAAATTAAAATTTGTTCTACGTTATAAAATCCAAACAATAAACAAATAGAAAAATGAAAAACTAAAGTTGTATAGGAAGTGTTGTTTTTGGAATGAATTGGAGAGGAAGGAAAAGAAGTAGAGATGGAAGGATAGAGAAAGAGAGAGAGGAGGAGAGAAACGAAGTAGAGAGGGAAGGAGAGAGAGAGAGAGAGAGAGAGAGAGAAGTAGACAGGGAAGGATATGGAAAGAGGGAGAGGAGGGGAAAGGGATAGAGGGAGGTAGAGAGGGATAAGTGAGATAGAGATAGGGAGGGAGAGGGAGGTGGGATAGAAAGAAGTAGAGAAGGAAAGATAGAGCCAAAGAGAGTGAGAGAGAGAGAGGGAGGGAGGGAGAGCTAGAGAGGGATAGGGGAGATATAGAGAATTAGAGGGGGAAGGAGAGAGAGGTAGAGAGGAATAAGTGAGAGAGGGAGAGAAGTAGAGAGGGAAGGAGAGAGTGAGAGAGAAATAGGTGGGATGGAGGGAGGGACAGGTAGAGAGGGATATGTGATATAGAGAGAAATAGAGAGGGAAGGAGAGAGCAAGAGGGAGAGAGAAGGGGGGAGGGAGGGAGAGAGAGGGAGAGAGGGATAGGTGAGATAGATCACTTCTTTTTTCATGTCGTCCACTACTTTTCACGGTGATAAATAATGTGGGCTAAGCCTATCAACGTAAGTATCACGCCTTATTGGGATGCAAGTGCTAGTTTAATATAGCTTTAAAGTTTATTATGTTGATAAGTATAATCCATAATAACTATAAGAAATATAGGCATCTTAAGTCATGATCATAAAATAATAGTTGAAAGAATAAAATTAAAATCTATATATCATTAAATAATAAGTGAAATATTAAGAAAATCAATTCAAATAAATATAATAACTGAAAATATATGTATTCATCATATCTTATTAATATTTCTTATGCTCTATTTTATTTAATTAAACTTCACATAAACTACTAAATAATCTAATTATAAATCATTTATTATACAATTATTTGAATAGATTTACATAATTATTTTATTTTATTTGTTAAAATTATGTTCGTTTAAATATTTTTTTAATTATTTTTCATGGTCACTACATAAGATACATCACCTCCTTATTGCCATATAGATTATGATTCTTAGTATGTTTATAAGATTTTAATTTATATTTTTAATAGTATAATAGAAATATCATTTTAGTTCTTAAATCTAGTTTTATTTTATTATTTGTTTACTTTTTCTTTTAGTCTTCCTTTCTCTTTTAATTGGTTTTATTTTTTATTGTTATGAATAAATGTCATATATTACTTTATTATTCCTATTAAAAGATACTTATTAAGTCTTATGTATTACCTTAGATCAATACTAATGCAATTTTAAAGTCCATTACTAATCTAAAATTGTTTGTCTCGGTTTAATTAAAAACAATAATAACATTAATACAATATTTAATATGATAATATTAATATAATATTATTAATAATAAAATAATATAATATAATATAAATTCAATAATATATTAATAATAAAAGAAAAATAATATATTAATAATATTATATAATTTAATATTTGTGTTATTTATATTATTTTTCTTATTTATAATATTTATATTATATTATATTAAAAAATAATCATTTCTAAAAAGATATATCTTGGTTTAATTTATATAGATTATTTTATAATATAGATAGCCTAATATGACACATATTCAAAGAAAAAGATGGGTGGAAGAAATCACATTCCAAAATCTAGATGTAAGTACCTATTAAATTGTTAAATAATAAATGGTAGAAAACAAAAGTTCAAATAAAAATAAATTAATCACACATACACCCAGATGCAAGATAGAACATGATTTTAATGTGGTTCACCATAAAGGCTACATCCACAAACAATGGTTGATTTCTCTATTTTTATAAAATCAAGAATAATATCTTTGTTACAGCATACTAGCTATATACTCATCCTACAAAAAAATACACTTCACTTACCTCAATTTCTAACAATGGCCAATTCATAATAACCTATGAAAGACACTATTTTTAACCCCATCATGGAAAATCTAAGAATAACAATATTCAGACAATAGCAAAGAATCTCATAGCCTTTGCAATAATAAAGAGGTGGAAGTAACATCTGATTGGGCTTTAATAAGAGGTATTAAACACCAATAAATATCCCACTTGAAGTCTAATCATTGCTACCAAGAGAGTTGCCTAGAGAAATCCCCTAGTTCAAGCTTATTAAAAAATCTTGACAAAGCCAAGAGAAGTCCTTTAAAGCTCAAACTTCTCCCTTGTTACAATTTTTGTTAAATCATTTGTGTGACCCCATCCAATGATATTCAAATAATGTGAAATGAAACCTCTTGCCACCCACATGCAAAACCCAAAAAATTCTGAAAGAAGGACGAATTTGCTGCTAACAACAAAAAACAACAGAGTCACAGGCTTCCACACAAGTCTAGATGGTGTAGGGTTAGGCACTATTTGATTTTTGTATGCATTGGATCCATCCACACCCTCCCAATATTTCAAAGTAGAATTAAAATTCCCAACCATGTTTTTAGAATCCAAATTCATAGCCAAATTTTAGGAATTAGAATTCCCAACCAAATTTGATGACGAAGCATTTTCCCCCTCTGAAATAGTTGATTCCAAGTCCCACTCATGAGCTTCTAGGATTTGGGTACATAATTTCTTATCATCCTTACACACAACCCACTCGGAGTTAATTTTTTTATCTTCTAGTCCAATATATTGATTACAACCTGCACTTTGCCCTAGCTAAGAATCACCATCAATTTCATCTACCCTAGGTTCTTTGGAATCAACCTTCTCACCATCATCTGATTTATCCCCAAAACTTTCACTCTCAAACATACTAATAAAATTATTAGTAATAGAATCAATTTCAACATTTATCCAAAACACTTTTCTGGGTAGTCCATATTTCACACAATGACGAATCTGAAGTAGGATGCACAACTCCCACTTTAGTATGACTCTCTATTACATATAGGGTGCCTAATTTTCTACCCCTTGCAATTACCAAGGCCCCCTTTTTAACTTTGCATCTATTTGAATAAAAACTAATTTCACAACCTTGAGAACCCAATTGTCCAACCAAGATTACAATTTGTTTGAGCTGGTGAACATATCTAACATCACGTAACAACCAAAATACCAAGTTTTCAGTTTTAATGAAATATCCTATTTTACAATAATATCACAAGAATCATTATTACCAAGAAAAACCTTACCGAAGTTACTAATTTGTATATTTTTGAAATACTCCTTGCATGAAGTTACATGAAACGATGAACTTGAATCAAACACCCAAACATTAGTTGGAATTTATTCTTTGGTTAAATTAAGAACACCTACATCTTCTTGGTATGCTATATTGGCTTCAACTTCCTTTGGTTGTTCCATAAATTTCTTGTAAGACCAACAATTCCTTTTTATGTGACCTTTATTGCCACAAAACCAACAAACACCATCTCTACCTATAGATTTTGATTTTCCTTGTGACTTTCCATTCTTTGTTGGATTCCTCTCTTTTTCTTTTCATCTTCCTCTATCTCCTACACTCAAAGCGCTACCCAATGTTGAGGTTTCACCCATGCTCTTCCTATGCATTTCTTCACTCAAAATTATACCAACAACATCATCAAATTTTAACGTATTTGAACCAAAAACATAATTACTATGAACCCTAAATCTATAAATTTCTTCAAACAATGACCACAATTAACTTAGTTAGTCAATTCAAAATAAGAAAACCCAAGATTCCTATGAAATACTTAATCATGTTAAAATGTGCAAACAAGATAAGTAGAACAAAAATAAATAAACGAAAGAACATAAAAAACATGATCAAACCCTATCCCATAGTGGATTGGTGATCCTTAATGTGAAAAGAGAGCCCTTTCCCAATCACTGATAAGCAAAAATGCCAAGATGGAAGTGATGATAGTGCCAATACTAAGATTGTGCATCAAGTTGTGTTGTAAGTTGTGTCCATTTGAAGTAGAAATGCTTTGCATTTATAGATTTAAGGTTGGAAGATTGAAGAATTTGGATGAATGTGGGATCATTCATGAGCCAATGACAAGATGTCACTTGTCAAGATGTGAGAGGATGAGGGTTGTGCACATTTTGGTCAATGTGCCAGTTTGAAATTTGAATTTTGATGAAATGACATGTTTAGGGGGAATGAAAGAAGAGAGTTAATGCCATGTTGACTTGTGTAAGAGACATGTAAGAGCTCATAAATGCCAAATTGAAGGACAAGTCCTTTGGAGGGATTTTCAAATTTTTGAAGAATATTATCCTTTTATGCCATGTTGAGGGAAATTAGATGAAATAATAAATCAAATAAATTGATTTATTGTGCAAGTGGGTTGGTTAGTTAAGAGTCTAGATTTGACTCAAGTTGAGTCAAAAGCTAGAGAATGGGTGATTATGATTAGAGGTTAATTATTCAAATTAATTAACTTGGAGGATTTTAGGGGTTTTGATTTAAATCATTTTGATTTATTGAATCGAATAAGAAGAACTTAAGGACTTAATTAAATAATTTAATTTATTTAATTAGTTATGATGAAGCTAGGGAATTAATCAATAAATTATTTTAATTGACTAATAGAAGAATTGAATGTTAATTAGAGCGGGGTTTAGAGTCATGATGTTGATTATTTTGAGTGTCTACATTTTGCCTCTCTTTGAGGCAATGTACTTGTTGTATTCATTCAAAGAACTATGCCACTAAGATTGAAATTTAAAAAAAGATTGTGATTTTTTTGGATGCCCCAATGGAAATAAGTATGTTGGTACATTGCCCCCTCGAGAGATTGAGCGAAAAGTTCAATTTGAGAGTTGATCTCATGAAAAAGAGGTTCAAGATGAATGTGTGGATGGTTAGACTAATAGATCTATATTATAATGATGATGAGATTTTTGTAAGATGCGGGCATGTGCAGGGTCATCATGGAAAAACAAACCCTTAAGTGGCAATGAAAATTGAGAAAATCAGAGTTAGGCATCTTGACGTAAAAATTTGAATAAGTTATCTATATTATTTTAAAAATATGTAAGAATAGAATTTGTATAAAATTGAATTTACTTTCTAAACTACTCATTTTATTTTAAAAATAAAAAAATCTATTTGGTGAAAATTTGAAATTTCAATGCAGTAGTACTTCAATTTTAGGGGAAAAATAAGAAGTAGGTGTTTGTTTGACCACCCTAACCACAATACAATGATAATATTTTTTAAAAATATTTTAGATATAAGTAGACGACTCATGTCCTAATGTGATGCTTATTTTTTTTTAATTTTTTTCCAAGTAAATAATTAATTATGATATTTTTATTACAACTTTTAAAAAATATAAAAACTCGTATGTCTGACCACCTTAACTTGGTCAAAAATTCATGAAATTCAATTTTACTTTTTTTAATCCTATATTATGAAAATAATATAATGTGATGCATATTTTAGATTCAAAAATTTTGATACCATTTGAAAGCTATAGATGTTTTTAAATCAGCCTATCAATTAGGACTTTAGTCGTAATTCAAATAGAAAATGAATAATAATTATTTATTAAATTCAAAGTGAAGCATAATTTATATTGGTGGAAATTTGAGATTTTCCTTTAAAAACCATTTTCGTTTCATCAATTTTGGGTAAAAAAAAGGTCGTCAGCCACATGGACCATCATATCACTTAAATATCGCCAATTTTTGGCCCATCATGATCCTACACATACCCATTCTTAGAATAACAAATCTATATTATCCTAAACAACTTAAATGATTATGCAATGCATGTGAGATGGATGAGATGGATGATGTTGTCCTATGATGATATGAAATGATTATGTGGGATGAGAGTGCAGATGCAGGATGGATGCATTGATGAAATGATACTATGTTAGCGTGAAAAGAGAATAGAAGAATGAGAGGGATCAACCCTCGAATCCAGGAATATGAAAAAGTTCAACAAGTCCATTAGTCATCGAGAATTTATTAGATATGATGATGAATTATGATGATGTATTTCTTATCCAAGGATGGGAGACATAAAGAGCATAACTTTCCTTATGTTTGATAACCCACATAGGTATGATGCATTAAGGTATAGAGAACCAGGATGGCGTTGCACCTAGTGTGATGAACTTTGACTCGACAAACAGATAGGATTATTCTTGTTCAAACTTGACATACAAAAACCTTACTAGGATTTACTTCAGAAACTTCAAACATCTCAGACCATAGCATGGAAAGTCGTAACCTATCAATACAATAGTCAACAAGCTATTCAAAACACCTTCCATACATACCTAATAAAGCAACTATTTGTCAAGGTTATATTACAAGAACACCCAACAAGCATAGTAGATAAGAAGATAATGATCATTGCCCCATTTATTTCTCTCTAAATCATTTTTTTTAGACATCATCGAGAGGTCCTTGGAATGAGAACAATAAGATAATTCCAAAGAAAAGATAGAGTAAACAAGAAAGCTAATGTTCTTCATACCGCTAGCCAGGACTAAACTACGATGACGCCTGATGTTAATGTCCATCACGGGAAGGTCACATCCTAGGACATGTTGTGACTAGGTGATGATGTGATTGATTGGTTGATAAGCTATTGATACTCTGAGTTGATCAACTTGTTGACTCACTGATCTAGACTTGAGACTTTGACGATTAGGTGTTCACTTTTGAACCTACTAGACTTGCTTCTGACTGACTCACCAAAGGATGAAGATGATCTATTTATTATGAATGGTTCCTTATTGCAATTGAAAGAAAGATGAGACAAATGCACCATTTTGGGTTTTCTCAAATATTTAGATGTTTTTGTTGTTTTTCAAATATTTTGAGGTTGTTTTTGGAATTTGAGATGTTTTACAAATGTTTTTTGGGTTTTTTATGAGATTTTATGAATGTTTTTGGATTTTTTTGGTTTTTGAAAGTTTTTGGATTTTGCCTACATTTAAGCTCAGAGACGACATAGTTCGGTTTCCATGTTTTTGATGTTTTCTGACTTTTTGAGATGTTTTTGGATTTTTTTGAATGATTTGGATGTTTTTGGATTTTTGCTTGATTTTGACGATTTCGATATGGATATGTGATGATATCAGTGCTCTGTTTTGGGATTTTTGTTGAAAACCAAGCTTAAGGTCAATCGATTAGATTGATGGATTTGCGATGATGACATCGTTGAGGATACACAACAATGCAAAGATAGTGTTAAGCAACATGAGGATTGGGAAGGATATTCTGAGATAATGATGGATTGATTGGATTTGATTGATCAGGATTGATGAAGCTTGATTTGGAAAACAAAAATTGATGATTTGATGTGACGCTGATGTGTAAGTTAGATGTAACTGATATTGATTATTCATATTGATGTTCGATGAAAGATAAAGCTTGATAAGGAATATCGTTTGATCAAAATAAGCCATGGGCTAGTGATTTTGATTCGTGATCACAAATTCTTTGACCAATTTGATTTCATGTTTTCCAATGTTCGGATCACCACATAAGTTGGATGATACATATCAAGATTTATTCCCAAAGCAAGATGTAAATATCTGCCCCCAATGTCTAGCAATGTTTGAAAGGCCATTGGTGGATTCTCAGATAGATGGATGGATGGATGGATATGGTAAGAATGTAAAGGATGCCAAGGATTATCTTGTGATAAGATAAGGTGTTCAAACAAAGGATTCTTATTTTGATAATGCTTCAAGGCTCAAATAATGTTGGGTAGGATAGGATCAATGAAAATGAACCATGTCAAGATGTTACCATAAGCAAGTATAAAGTGTGCACCTAAATTTCATCAAGATCAAGATAAGGTAGATAGATGACAATGGGCTGGATAAAGTGTTTGTGGATGAACGAATGATATGGATGGAATTTTGGCTTCATTTTGGATGCGATAAGATGCTTTCAGCTGAACTGACACACACAAATGCTCGATTCTACACATGATTCTTGTTTGCTAGGTTTTCATCATGGTACTTGTCTAAAGTGCCACCAAAGTGGTTTCAACTAGAGGATAATGTTTTTTCTTTATTGTTTTCAATCCATTTTCTAATTTTTTTTGGATTTTAACATTCTTTTATATTTATTTCTGAAAGATTTTAAGCTCATGTTAAATCACCTGGTACTGTTGATGTTGATGTTTCTATCATAATGTTCCACCTGTATCCTACTTGAAGAAGCTACTTTGCGAAGATACATGCACTTGAAAGAAAATTTTGATATTTCTAATCTGCTTTGCTGATACCGGAGTTAACTTTGTCTTTGTGCACACATCACCATAGAGTGCATTCTGAATCTTTATGATGAAGGGTTGTTTCCAATACATGGTCAATGTGAGAATTGGATATCATGCATGGAGGCATGGATGGAGTGTGTTTAGGATAAAAAGATGGATTGGTTGACAGTTTGGAACCTTTGACTCTCCAAACTTGGGAAGATGAGGAATGATGAGTGGATATGAAAGTGTGCATGGAATTAGGACCAACAACTTGATATACTTTGTATGTTGCTTGAGAAGCCTGATTTTTCCTTTGTGGACATCTTTGATGGATACCTTTCCCTTTTTTGTTTTTCCCCATAGTTTCTTTGACTAATGGAGTTTGATAGGGATAATCTTTCTTTGTATTATTTGGTATCCATATGTATTTTATTTGTCTGATATGCTTCTTAGCTTCTTTTTCTTTTATAAAAATATTTCTTTTGATGTTGGTCCCCATTCATGGATGGGGTGATAGGTGAATGGAGATTTGTGATGTGGCAGATTGTGGTATTGATATTGGTTTCATCATAAGGATTCTTTGTGCTTTGTATGTTGATGTTTGCTTGAGATGAAGTTGGGCCCAATTTTGTAGAGGTATCACTGATATGTTTAGATCCCTCAATTGTCGCATAACCAAGACCTTGATGCTTTGGATTGCCAATAATTTACATGTGTTCTAGGATACCCTATTCATGTAGGCATAATCCTCTGCCTTGATAATGCATATGTTGAAAAAAATTATTTGCAATAGGATATGTTTTACGTTTGAAACAAAGTGTTAATCCTTCTTTGCTCCGTCGTGGATCTTCAAAGGTGATAGCTTATTCCTTGATCATATATTTTTCCTTTAAAAAGGTGAGTGATCCAAGTTTATAAGTGATAGGATCTTCCATAAGTGGGATAAATGCTTGATTGATATCTTTGGATTGATCTTGTGAAATATCATATTATAATGATTTTTCAAGAAGTTTTGATGATTCATTGTCCACGTAAAATTCTTCTTCATAATTCATTCTTGATATGCTTTCACATGATTTTTCTGATTCACAACTTTTGTAGGAGACTTTTTCATGATCTATTTCTTCTATGTCTCCATATGATGTTTTTGATTTACAACTTTTGTAGAAGCCTTCTTCATGTTATTTTTCTGATATGTCTCCAACCGATGTCTTTGATTCACAACTTTTGTAGAAACCTTCTTCATTATCCATTTATGATATATCTCTAGATTTTTCTACATCTTGGTCTTGTGTACAAATGTTAAGAGTATGGGATTTTTGTTCCTTGGTAATGATGTCAAGAGTATGAGACTCTTGTTTTGAATGAAGATCATCTATGTGTCCATCCAAATAAATAATCTCATGGGTAGATGGAGGAATATGTGCTATATGGGTATGGTCATCATTTGCAACATCTTGTATAGATAGGAGAGTGTTCATTAGATCATTGTAGTATCTCAGAGATATGAATTATTGATCTTGAATGATTTTGAAATTGCTTTTGACATGCTTTGGATCAAGTTCTTGACATGGGTCAGTTTCAAAGGATAGATTGCTTACAAAGGGTTCTTCGACATCATCATTAGGCATGAGAAGTGGCTTAATATCCTCTTGATGTTTGAGCAAACCTAGATCAAGTGTAGAGTCAAAGATTATTTCACTATTCACAACCGTGAGGTCGAAGGATGTTGATATGCCTTGGGAAGGACCATTGCTAGACCTTGGTGATAGATGTTGATCAGGCTTTGGAATAAATTCTTGAGATATGTCCTCAAACACATTAGGTGATGTAGAGGCATTGTCAACATGATCATTGGTGAATGGATTTTGGATTATATCAATAGGATCAAATAATGTTAACACTTCTTGAAATAGATAAAGAAAAAGTAACTCTTGATGAATGTTGATTT
Organism: Sequoiadendron giganteum; assembly: GCA_007115665.2. Classification (NCBI taxonomy): domain Eukaryota; kingdom Viridiplantae; phylum Streptophyta; class Pinopsida; order Cupressales; family Cupressaceae; genus Sequoiadendron; species Sequoiadendron giganteum. The sequence continues at coordinate 119,610,721 of CM021101.1, read as the reverse complement.
TATCATTGGATGGGATAGAAATATCTTCAAATTTCTCATTGATGGATTCATCTAGATCATTTTCCTCAACAATTATGGTGGAGAAATCGTCACTGTTTTCAACCATAAGATCAAATGATGTTAACTTTTCTTTAATTGGATCATTGTTGGGTATCATTGGTGGATTTTGATCATGATTCAAAAGTGACTCTTGATATATGTTAATTCAATCTTTAGAGGAGATGCAAACATCTTCAAGGTGTTCTTTGATGGGTAGTTTTCATTGATCTTTGACATGTGATGACTGACCTTCGAGATGGGATAATTTGGTTGGTTGTTGATTTTGTTGATATCCAACCTCTTGAAATTGGATATATTATTCTTGATGTGGTTGGGGAGACAACTCAATATTTTGATGACATGGTTCAACCAATGGAAGAGTGCATTTATTTTGGGGTGGAGATGTCTCTTGGTGATATGAATCAATGATTTTGTTTTTGAGTGTAGCAATTTTATTTTTCAAAATTTGATGTTGACATTCTCGATATCGTTCACTTGGTTGTTGACCAAGCATAATTGGCATGGAATCATGGATGGATTGATCTTGAGCAATGTTATGATTTGGTATGATGTTTAGATTTTGCATTACTGGTTGATATTGAACATTTTTGTGATTGGAAAACACATTGCTTGGATTTAGGTAACTTTGGTGTTGCATGGGGTTACCTTGACTTGGATCAATACATGGAGTTGCTAATATACTACTGGGATTTTCAACAACATTGGTTTGATTTGCAATCACATCTATCCCAAAGTTCACTAAGTATGGATTTGATATGTTTATGTTTGGTAAGCTTGGATTTGGTACAGTCACATTTGGCATGTACAGATTTAGTGGGATAATGTTGTTTAGAAGAGGACTCATGCATTGATTATTTGGTTCATAGATTTGTAGGTTTGGACCTTGCTTTAAATCTACCAAAGCGAAAGGTGTTCCAAAATTTAGATTGGGCATACTCACATTCGTTGTACCATTGATGTTTTTAGGAGATAATGATCCCATGTAGAAATTGTACAAATGTGAGTTTTGATAATCAATCGGCATTGTAAGGCTTTGAAAGTTCAGTTGATTTGGACTACTCATGATCTATGAGTCAAGTTTAAACTCCATGTTTTTCTTTTGTTTTGACGTTGTTGGCCTCTGAGGGGTTTAGGACCAATGATGAGATGAAGGATGAAAGGGGTGAATGATATGGGTGTTTAAAATTTTAGGAACTTTGGATCAATGCTAGACTTTAGGACTTGATCTGATTTAATTTTGAATTAGGGTAGTTTGACTAAGTGTGTTAAGTCAAACAAAGTGATAATGGACTGGATAATTTGACTAAGTGTGTCAAGCCAAACAAAGTGATAATGAACTTGTAAAACCTAGGAAGTTGTGTTATTCTAAAGTAAACACGTGCACAAGAGGATAATTTGACTAAGTGTGTTAAGTCAAACAAAGTGATGATGGATTGGACAATCTGACTAAGTGTGTTAAGCCAAACAAAGTGATTTTGAATAATGAACTTGTAAACTCTAGGAAGTTGTGTTATCCTAAAGTTAACTCATACACAAGAGGATAATTTGACTGAGTGTGTCAAGTCAAACAAAGTGATTTTGGATAATGAACTCCTAGACCCCAAGATGTTGGATTTTATCAAGAGGTAAATTTTCTCACAAGGATAATTTGACTAAGTGTGTTAGGTCAAATAAGATGATTTTTATTTTTTCTAAAATTTTAGCATAAATGATGTTTTCAAAGTTACCAAGAGTTTGTTAATGAGATGATGTTTGAGATTAGTGAAGTGTTTACATTGATCCTAGATGAACCTAAGAGGACTTGTTTACTAGACCAAGATATTGAAGAACATGATTTTCCCTAAGATTTTTTCAAACCAAAAGACCAATGTTCGCATGGAAAACCATAAGATAGAAGATTGCAAGCACATGTGTGGGGTTAAATTGGGGTTAATCTTGATTAATGACTTTCTTTTTACTCTAATCACTTCTTGCTTAGTTTTTCGAACCGAATGCCCAATGTCCTAATTTTCTTTCATCCCACAAAGTGCATTATGTGGAAATCAAGGAAATCAAGGCAAAGGTTACCTATTGTTACTTTAGTAAGAAAATTGAGATAAAATCCAAATAATTAGAAGCCTCTAAGGATATAAATCCCAAGGACAAGCAATAGCATGTGAATTTGTTTAAGGGTATTTGCTTCTCCTGAAGGATTTGAAATTTTGAAGATCTTCTGAATGTTTCTTTTCAATTTTTTTCAATCAAAGCAATGTGTTTTCAATTCCAAGAACATGTACAATCCTAGGATGAAGTGACAATATTTGTTGGGTTCCCACTTGGATAAATCCAGCTGCACATATTCAGTGCGGATGATTAGATGCTTGACCACACAGGCTCCCCCTTACAGTGCACTTGCTTCTCGGGTCATCCAAGCATTAGTACCCATGAATTTTCCATGGCATACTTTTCATCTCTGCAAAAAAACCGCATGTATATGTGAGGAAACTTCAAAGGAAATGACCTTTAAACCAACAAATAGATTAGGATTTTGGCCTCTACACAAATTGGTTCATAATTAGGGTACCTGTTCAGAAGGCCACACGAGAGGCAAGATCAACCCATATAAAGAGTATCACCTACATGTTCGTAGGAGTGCCTATAATGATGAACTTTCCTAACCATTCAAATTTGTATATCAGTTGGAAATAAATTGGTATTTAGCTCATTGCCGATTTGAGTCATTCCCTTGGCATGAGTACTTTCTCCCACCAAGTAAGGATCTCTAAAGGTGGATAATAGTGAAGAAGTGCATTTGTAGTTCGACCACCTAACACATTTAGGCGGGAGCACACACAATGTCTTTTCTTCACACTTACATGTTTTGTTCAAATTTTAGGTACCCAAATTGAAATGTGGAGGTAATCACTTACACAACTTATGATCATAAAAAGGACTTTTGATTCTCAAAATCGCTAAAAATCGTGAGAGAAGTGCATACATCTTTTTGATGATATTATTTTGGGTAAGTGATTACAAAACAAAGATGCACATGTTCATTTTAAATCCTTAAAGAAATAATTGGATTATTTTTAAGCATCAAACTTTGGGTGTGAAATTTTTTTGTTCATTTTTAGACCACATCAAAAAGCTACTAAATTCCCAAGTTCAATTTTAATCCAACTTTGAAAAGATCAAATCAGTGATTGATTTTAAACCCAAATTGAAAATGAGTTGTCCTAAAACAGAAAATGAAAGCATGAAATGGAAGCTCTAAGCATTTAAAATGCTTTGTTGATTTCAAGTTCACTACTCAATTTTCCAACTTAAATTTTCTTTGATTTATCTGCCTTGATGCGAAGTAGATCAAATTTATAGTTTAGCATGAAGAACTGATCAAAGTTAATCGATAGACTCCACCCCAACAAATATGCACCCAACAACTTTAAAATAGGAAAAAAAAAAAACTCCATCATAGATTAACAAATAAATTCAAATAGAAAATAATTTTTCTCCTTTTTCAGATGTAAAATATGGTGGCCAAATTGCAACATCAATATCCCATCATATCAAGCTTGGATCCCATTTTCCTATATAGACCTCACACTAGTGGCAAATCAGATTAAATGTATGTTGAAGTTGCTTTCTATAGTGTTGTTAATCTACATAGATAAGCCTTTAAGAACTATAAAATTCTTTTGTTATTTAAAGATCTGCACAAGGTAAAATATCAGTAAGACAACAACTTCGATATCATAAATGAAGCATACTTGATTAAGACATCAATATGAACATAAGAGGACCCAAGCTGGTTAAGACAACAAAGCATTTCGTTAAAAAGCCTTTTCCCTCAAGACCTAGTTATGGAAGCTTGTCAGAGAATTGAAGAAAGTAGCTTTAATTCCAAGTAAATCAATCAATCACAAACCAATAAGCAACTTTAAATAGCAAACATTAAATTTAGAAAACTACAAGTTGCAGTTGTTAGGCTCCATCATTAGCTTAGCAAAATGACAATAGTAATTCATGAAATGACTTCCATATGGCGGGATCTTGATTGATTTATTGTAAATTATTATATCAATTTCTCTACTTGACACTAAAGCAATAAAATAATTAAATATTTGATTCACTCTCTTTCCAAAACTAGCATGGACATTGTCTTTATGGAAAGATCTCTATCTTCCCTCAAACTACACCTATAGCCTGCGTCCTCTTAGTGGCAAACATTCAGTACCTGTAAGTGAACACAACAAGATCAAGTCAATCCATTTATAATTTGTGTGGGTTTTACTGACATTCAACAACAGGAGGAGGAGGCATGCAAGAACAGACACAAATTCTTTTATAATTAAAAATACTCAAATTATGAAACTTAAACATATATGCACAAACCCAGATTTTTATATTCATATTCATTCATTCTCAGAAATATATTTCATTACAACAGAGCTTCGGCTCTTCACATTTTTCATCCTCTGATTCAATCTATTTTCACTCTGCTCTTGGGAGCATTTTTCTCTCTCTCTGTCTATCTCTCTCTCTTCATCATCCTCCTCTCTTCTTTCTGTCTCTATCCATCTCTTTCAGACTTCACCACCTTTTCTCTCTATCTATCTCTCCCTCTTCATCATCCTCCTCTCTTCTCTTTGTCTCTATCCATCTCTTTCAGACTTCACCACCTTTTCTCTCTATCTATCTCTCTCTCTCTTCATCATCCTCCTCTCTTCTCTCTGTCAAACTTACCTGCACTTGTAGCATCATTTCCTTTTCCTGAATCATATCCGAGACCTTAATTCTTGGGCCTCATTACTACCTCAATAGGCTCTCTTCTCCCTTGTTCATTTTTTCCTAGACCTTGTCCTGTGTAACCCATTCTTTTCAACCCTGCATTCTCTTCACAACAACCAACTTCTTTTGCAGATTCTAGCTCTTTATCACGACTAGTCATATTTGCATATTCATCAACATGTTCATCTAGAAATTTTATATAATCAACATTTTCAATAGAAACAGATTTTTCAAATAAAGAACACAAATCTGTAGTGTCACATGAGACATCACACACAAAAAATTTTGGTTCCACAATTTTATTACATGCTCTTAATCTATCATTTTCTTCTTTCAATTCTGTGATTTCCTTCAATTGTAAAATTTTTTCCTCTTCTACCCTTTTCAAGAGTTTTCCCAAATCTTCATTCTTTTTCTCTATTTCTTCAAACAACTTCATTTTCAGTTCAACCTCCTCATTTCTTTTCTTAATCTCTTCAAAGGACTTCATCCTTTCTTCTAGCTCTTCATTTCTAGCCTTAACCCTTCTTAATTCCTTCTCAAAATCATCATTTTCATCTAATAACACACACTTCTCTTTCAACAGCTCTTTTATTCTCTCAATAAAACTCCTATTGTTCTTTTTAACAATACCCATTTCATCTTTAAGCAAAATTATTTCTTCTAAAACATCTCTTGCAGATGACAAATTTTCATTCTCTTTCTTAACTCTTTTCCCTGCTTTCCCCATTTGTAAAGGAAATTTCAACTTACCTCTTTTGAACTCATTCCAGGGATATAGCTGCTTCATGTGACTCTAATCTTCTTCAGCCTCTATTTTTCTTCTGTTCTGCAATAGGGTCTGCAACACTTGAATGATCAAACAATTGGTGTTCTGTTTAGTTACTTTTCTTCAACATGCCTTCTTCTTTATGTCAACACTTATCTTCACAAATTAATAAACCTCCTTATAACTCCTTCTTTTGCTTGTGGGCTTCTGCTCAGCTTCTCTTCTATTAGTGATCTCTTTTCTCTCTTCAAAATACAGCACTTCTGGCTTTTCTCAACAATACACTTTCAAGCATTCAAGCACACTAAATCTCCTTGAAAACTAAACTGACTTCAACCTTTTACAAGCAACCTTTTCTAATATCTTCCTCTCTAGGAATGAATTCCTACTCTCTTAACTATTTCTTAACACAAACAATTTTCCTTACAGACAGAGCACTTGTGGCTGCATAAACTTCTTAACCCTCTTCACATATCTCTAAACCCAAATAAACTTCTCATATTTTGCACATAAACAAGTCCTAGACATTCTATGGATTTCTCAATCTAGATAGTGATTTCTTCACACAAATTCACCACACATTTCTACTCCCAGTCAACCTGACCAACTAGGCTCTAATACCACTTTGTGGGTTTTACTAACATTCAACAACAGGAGGAGGAGGCATTCAAGAACAAACACAAATTCTTTTATAATTAAAAATACTCAAATTATGAAACTTAAACATATATGCACAAACCCAGATTTTTATATTCATATTCATTCATTCATAGAAATATATTTCATTACAACAGAGCTTTGGCTCTTCACATTTTTCATGCTCTGATACCACTTTGTGGGAAAGGATAAGACTAACAACTTTGCAACAGCTAAAGCTCTGATACCAATTGAAGGTTTTAAAAGGAGCAGATACAGAAAAATAAATAGAGATAATATTTTGTATTCATCACAAAACACATTACAAATATTTTCTTGAGCTACAGCTCATACTTCATACTACCACTATGATTCTTACAGCTTCTCTCACTAAACACTTCTTACAAAGCCTATTACAAATTTCATACACTCTAGAGCTTTGGCTCTTCATAAACACAATCACCATTACAGACTTTTTAGAGTTGTTGCTCAATGACAACCAGACACCCACTGCATCTCCTTACAACTTATAGAGCTTCAACTCTTTCTTCCACACACGATTAGACTTCTGAATTGCTTACAGCTCTTGAGAGCTGGACTCTTGAGAGTACATTACAAAAACAAACTTAACCAATATATAGATTTAAGCAGTCATTGATGACAGAGGATAGTCAATAAAATAATATATTATTTAGCACCCAGAAAGCATGCGAAGTAGGATGATGTGATGGAGGATAGGCTGGAGGAATTAATATGAATTTTAATCATATTCAACCCAAAATCTAACCTCATTACTTGTCTTGCTGACACGAAGGCTACGATGATGCAATCCAGCTGGGAAATAAATGCTCTAAAGTATGAGCAAATATGTGCAAGTAGAGATGGCAGAATTTACGGAGGAGTAGTTGGGATTACATTTTCCAACAATTTGGAGTATAACTTTCGATCATAAAAAAATATAAACAAGAGAGAGAGTCAATCAATTTGCAATCTAGAGTATATCTTTTGATCATAAAAAAAAAAAAATGCTTTTTTCGAGAAGGATAATTTTCAGCATTCTCACTACCCAAGGAGGATTATTTTCTTTTCCTGACTGCAACAAGTAAATACAGCAGCGCTCTCTCAGAATTGGTGTCCCTCATTCTACATGTACACAACCCTTACTTGGTACCTAGACTCTTAAATACCACACACAGTTGTTTGATTTTTTTAACACAACCTTCTATAGTAATTGCCCCACGACTAAATTCTTGTGAGTCTTATGCACACCAAGGACATGGCTCTACATAGTCTTTAAAACTTTCATCGTTTCCTCCTATGGTTTCTTCATATCATTGCAGTTGGAGTTTCTAACCACACGGGTTTTGTAATTCAATATCACCTTTGAGTACTTCAGTGGTAAACGTTATGTTTTCAATATCACCTTTGGGTACTTCAGACTAGTGTTGCAGATGTAAACAAAAGAATCCAACGTGATCAAAGCATAAAATATGAATAACTTAGCAGTCATAAATCACAAATAGAATAGACACATTAGAAATTTGATAGGCAAGGTAACTTTGTGATATATTATGAAAGCCTCTGAAAAAAACCGCATTAGTTGGCTATCATATAACCACGATTTACTCCACCTTCCCTGGCACGCCAATCAAGTAATATGTTGAGATTTTGCATATTTTAATTTCATAAGAGATTGGCCAGCATATTCACACAAGAAATAAGTGATAGATATAAGAATAATGTTGCTCAAGTAAATGTCCTCCTTTCTAATCAAACCAGCCGCTTTTTGCAAGAAATGACAAGCCCAAAGAAATAAGACCTATTCAATCTATGAATTCGTATCTGTGGGAAAGGATAAGACAAAACAACATAGGAGAGGAGGTCATGCACAAACAGACAAAAATTCATTTAACATAAAAACACTAAAATTATGAAACTGAAACATTATGCTCAAATCCATAAAATTATATTATATTCATTCTCATAAATATTTTCATTTTTACACTACAACAGAGCTTTGGCTCTTCAAATTCTCATCCTCAGATTCAGTCTCTTTTCACTCTCTACTCTTGGGAGCATTTTCTCTCTTCTTAGTCCTCTCTCTTCTCTATCTCTCTCTCTATCCATCTCTTCCAACTTCACCACCTTTTTCTCTAACTGTCTATTCTTACGAATATGAACACATATTTATAATATATTTCAACCATCGAAAACACCACATGTACAAAGACATTAAGGCTCCAAAGGTTAGCCAAGCTGTTGAGCACATTTCACAATGAACCGCCGTCCAATCGCATTCATCAAACTGTCCTTTCAATCCTCCGTGGAGTGCACAATCAATAGTCAGAAAAGTCAACATGATCAACAAGTGACGACTTACCGCGCTACCGCCATGGTTTACGAGGAGACCGCGGTGGCCACGATAATGGCGAGCAGATATAGGTAGGCGGCTTACCCTGCTACCGCCACAGTTAAATATCAAGCCGTGATCGCCGCGGTAACTGCTACGGTCTGAGTAGATAACATTGACGGACAGTTTACCGCGCTACCACCACGGTTAAATCTCTAGCCGCGGTGGCCACGGTAACCACAAACGGTCGGAGGGGGGCAGGCTTACCGCACTACCACTGCAGTTAAATAATTGACCGCGGTGGCCGCGGTAACCGCCAGGCAACTGTTAAACTAACCGCTAGGCACGAGCAAACATACACACTACGCTACCACGAGGGGAGGCTAGCCAGATTGCGGTGGCCATGGTAACTACCAGGACTCGATTAGCAGTCAACAAACTGGCGAAGAACAACCTGCAAGCGGTTAACCGCAGTACTGCACAGGGCAAAGTAGCAAGCCGCGGTATAGTGGTAAACTACCAGAATGCGAAGGTCAAAAGTCAAAGCTCGATTATGACCAGAAGGTGGAATTATTTCCAACACTCCCTCTTAATTTCAGCTTCTACGTCTACACTTCCATATATTCTAAAAACTCGATCCAACTCCACTTGTCTAAGCTTCTACAACAATCTCTTCTGGATCTTCTTCGAATCTCTTCATCATCAGCTGCAACTGGATTCCTTATCATTCATTCAACTAAATTCTGAACTGGGTTCTTCATCTTCATATGATCATTATTCTCAACTTTCTCATCTGTATTTTCCATTATCATGCTCTATTCTTCTGTATCTCTGTTCTTCTTCGAGGTCTGCAGCCTCTTCATCAATTTTCATCTTACACAATCTTCCTGCAAGTTTTTCAATCTGTTGTTATCTTCTATCAAATAGGGATGGTTTCAGTTTACCATTAACTCACAAGGATGTTTTGAATCCTTTATGTATCATGAACTTGACTGATTGATTTTAATTCTTCCCATGGTGGCACGTTGCTGGTGCTAGGGAGATCTATCATTTTCTGCACTTTCCTTAACTGTTTCAATTTCATTCTCTCAAAGAGGTGGTTTCAGATTACCACTAACTAGCTATAAAAAATTTCAATGTGGTGGTTTCAGATTACCACAAACTAACCAAAAAAAACTTTTAATGAGGTGGTTTCAGATTACCACAAACTAGCTGTAAATCATTGTGTTATTTCTCCCTCTTTATCCAAACCCTTGTTTCAACAGGTCATTCAAAAAAAATCAATCTCTCTTAAAAAAAACTTTTCAACTATGGCTGCTACCATTCATGTTCTATTACAAATTTTACAATATCTTCTTTCAAATTTTTGAATCTTGTCTTCTTCCTTCACTTTTCACTTTCTCATGCATAAACACACCTTTGATATAACTTTGTCCATATCCTTTTGACTGTACCTTCAGATTCAATTCTTGATGATGACCAATAATAGCTGCAGCTTTAACCTCTGTTTTTATTCATTCATTTTATGTCTACTCTCCAATGCACTCAAACAATAAAATTATTTACATGCTTCCTAGACAGCTTCATATGACTGTTATCAAACTCTTAAAATTTGCAATGGTAGCTTTAGCTACTTTTCTGATTCTTGTTTCACCTTACACATGATCAAATCCTTCATTCAAGCTTAGAAGTTTTTGTGACTTCCCCTGCACTTCTTCTTCTGTTATTTCAGCAATATTTCTCATTTTTTAAAACAATCAGCAAATAAAACCATTCATCTTCCCCTTTCTATTGCATGGCACTTTCAACATCTTCATATCTTTCAAAACATCAAACTAGGATTTTCATCTTCACTCTTTCCAAGTGGATCATCAGACTGCAACTCCTTTTTTCTCCAAACATTTTTCATTTTATGTGTACCTTCATACCTCTCAGAATTTTTATTCACTTTCACATATGTACACTTGTACAATCTCTTGAACATACCAGTTAGCTTCTGCCAACCTAAATCATCAATCCATCCATAGTCCATCTTCATGTATTTTGAACCAGATTCAATCTTTGACATCTTTCTCCAACACTTCTCCTCACAATGATTCTTTGAACCACAAACCGTGCAAGGATGTAGATCCCAACACTTCTCCTTAATGTGACCTCTTCTATGACAGTGTGAACACTCATTACATTTAATTTCTTTGACAAGCTTACCTGCACTTGTAGCAGGATTTCCTTTTCTTGAATCATAACAGAGACCTGCATTCTTCGGCCTCATTACTACCTCAATAGGCTCTCTTCTCCCTTGTTCATGTTTTCCTAGACCTTGTCCACTATAACCCATTCTTTTCATGATTTTCAACGCTATATTCTCTTCACAGCAAACCTCATATTTTGAAGATTCTAACACTTTATCACATTTAGCCATATTTGCAAATTCATCAACATTTTCATCTAGACACTTTCTATCATCAACATTTTCAATAGAAACAGATTTTTCAAATAAAAAACTCAAATCTGTTGTATCACACGAGACATCACAAACAGTAAGTCTTGTTTCCATAGATTTATCACATGCACTTAATTTAACATTTTCTTCTTTCAATCTTGTGATTTCCTTCAACAGTAAACAATTTTTCTCTTCTACCCTTTTCAAGAGTTTTCCCAAATCTTCATTCTTTTCCTCTATTTCTTCAATCAAATTTATTTTTTGTTCAAACTCCTCATTTCTCCGCTTAATCTCTACAAAGGACTTCAACCTTTCTTCTAGCTCTTCATTTCTATTCTTAACCCTTCTTAATTCCTTTTCTAAATCATCATTTTCTTCTAACAACAAACATTTCTCTTTAGACTGCTCTTTTATTTTCTCAAAATAACTCCCATTGTTCTTTTTAACAATACCCAATTCATCTCTAAGCAATATTAACTCTTCTTCTAAAACATCTTTTGCAGATGAAAGGTTTTCATTCTCTTTCTTGACTTTTTTCCCTACTTTCCCCATTTGTAAAGGAAATTTCAACTTACCTCTTTTGAACTTGTTCCAGGGATATAGCAGCTTCGTGTGTCTCTAGTCTTCTTCAGTCTTTGTTTCTCTTCTTTTTTGCAACAGTGTCTGCAACTCTTTGTTATAAGTCCTTCTTCTGCTTGTGGGCTTCTTCTCAGCTTCTCTTCTGTCAGTTATCTCTTTCTTTGTCTTCAAAATATAGCTCTTCTGGCTTTTCTCAGCAATAAACTTTCAAGCATTCAAACACACTAAAACTCCTTGACAACTAACCTGACTTTAACCTTTTGCAAGCAACTTTTTCTAATATCTTCCTCTCTAGGAATGTATCCTTATTCTCTTGACAACTATTTCTAATACAAACAACTTTCCTTACAGACAAAGCACTTGTGGCTGCATTTTCTTCTAATAACTTATTTCGTTTTTAACCCTCTTCACAAATTCTAAACCCAAACAATCTTCTCAGATTTTTGCACACAAACAAGTCCTAGACATTCTATAGCTTTCTCAATCTAGACAGTGATTTCCTCACACAAATTTACCACACATTTCTACTCCCAATCAAACTAACTAGCTAAGCTCTGATACCACTTTGTGGGAAAGGATAAGACAAAACAACATAGGAGAGGAGGTCATGCACAGACATACACAAATTCATTTAACATAAAAAACACTCAAATTATGAAACTGAAACATTATGCTCAAACCCAAAAAATTATATTATATTCATTCTCAGAAATATTTTCATTTTTACACTACAACAGAGCTTCGGCTATTCAAATTCTCATCCTCAGATTCAATCTCTTTTCACTCTCTACTCTTGGGAGAATTTTCTCTCTTCTCAATCCTCTCTCTCCTCTATCTCTCTCTCTATCTGTCTCTTCCAAACCTCACCACCTTTTTTTTCTTACTGTCTATTCTTAGGAATACGAACACATATTTATATATTATTCCAATCGTCGAAAACACCACATGTACAAAGACATTAAGGCTCCAAAGGTTAGCCAAGTTGTCGAGCACATTTCACAATGAACGGTCGTCCAATCAGATTCATCAAATTGTCCTTTCAATCCTGTGGAGCACATAATCAACGATCAAAAAAGTCAACACAGTCAACAGGCGATGGCTTACTACGGTACCGTCACAGTGGTCATGGTAACAATGAGCAGATACAGGAGGGCGGCTTACCGCGCTACCGCCGCGGTTAAATATCAAGCCGCGGTGGCCGTGATAACTGCTACGGTATGGGCAGAAGGCATCGGCAGATGATTTACCGCGCTACCGCCGCGGTGGCTACCGTAACCACAAATGGTCGAAGGGGCAGGCTTATCGCGCTACTGCCACAGTGGCCGCAGTAATCGCCAGGCACGAGCAAACATACACACCGTGCTACCACAAGGGGAGGCCAGCCAGACCGCGGTGGCCGCGGTAACCGCTAGGACCCGGTCAGCGGTCAATGAACTGGCGAAGAACAACCTACAAGCTGTTAACTGCGGTATAGCGGTAAATGGCCAGAACGTGAAGGTCAAAAGTCAAAGCTTGGTTATGACCAGAAGGTGGAATTATTTCCAACAGTATCAAATCCAAAAGATGAAATCCTCAAATGGAGACATTTCAACATCATCTACACTTATCTTCTCAATGAGATGAAACAAGATAATGTGCTAACTATTGCATATGAAAAATTCCTACCGAAGTTGAAGAATTTCCATCAATAGGTAGTTCTTTTTACATCATTCATATGTTATTGTGGTGTAAGACCGCAAGAAGTTCCCCACCTTCCTGTTCTCTGAGTAGAGACTAAATGTGGTGCCAACCCTACCTATCAAAAATTTGACATTTTATTGATCATTAATGGTTCAACTAGATGTACAAGACTTTACATTCCTATAAGACAACAGTAAATATAGTAGAAGTAAAGACCTGTACATTCCAATCTATATATTAATTGATATTAGAAAAACAAAGAGTTGGAAGAGTAGCATTAAGATTCACAATGTTGGATTTCAAATGTTGCCTCTGCTGGAGTAAACCCATGCCTTCCTGGAATAAACCTATAGATAAAAGTTAAAATAAATGTGGATCACCTTAAATGCTTCTTTTGAATCAAATTTTTATATTCATATAATATTTAATTTTTGTTTGGATGGGTTATTCATATATCCATATTGGTTGGTATTGTAAAATTATTTTTTAAATACATGCAAGTTAATAAGTGTTGATTAGTTTTTAAAATCATCCTTTTACATGCAAGGTAGTAAGTGTTGGATTTTGTTTGTATTCTTTCTCACTCAACCTTTGCAAAATTTGAGACATCTTAATATAAGAAAATATTTAAATTTTTATCTTCATATAATATTAGATTATTTTGTTTTATGAGTGTGTATTCTAAACTTATTTTTTAAATAGATGCAAATTAATAATTGTTGGTTATTTTATAAATCATTGCACTTAATAAGTGTTGGTTAAGTGTTGGATCTTGTTTGTGTTCTTTCTCACTCAACCTTTGCATAATTTTAGGCATCTTAACGTAAGAAAATATTCAAACTTTTATATTCATATAATATTAGATCATTTTATTTTGATAAAATATTTTAATATAATTATATAATAATTAGTATATTTTTATATTATATATATTTTCATTAAATTTTATTTATTTTGATATTCTTGAATTTAAATTTATCTTAATTTTATTTGAGCTAATTTCAACACATTTATTTTATCATTATCTTACACTTTCATATGTTTGATCCTTGTCTTGAGATTATGTGTTCTTTGTTCTATACTATTTCTAATAAAAAAAAAATCCAAAATTTAAATTTTTTAATGTTAAATTGTCAATTTATACATTTTATCACTAGTCACTCGGAATTGACATGGTACATGTTTGTGTGAGTATTTAAAAACACCCACTTGTGTATTTAAACATAGTCTGTGAGTATATATGTAATGAGGATAATTCCTTGTACAAGATGCATTCATAAAGAATATTTTGGTTTGGAACATCAGAAAGAATTGATATTGATATTTATATCATAATCATCTAAGATGTCTATATGTGTGATAGTGTTATTTTTGAAATTCATTAACAATCTAAATTCATTATAATCAAGAGCTCAATTTAAGAAAATGTAACCCTTGCATTCTTATATTTTTATATACTGATTGAATTTAATGCATCTAGCCCTCCTAAAAACTCCAACTACTAACAATATTTTTGTTGTCCATTTTATATATATTATCATATGTAAGGAGATATTAAGGGCAAACTCAAGATGGGTGGAAATAGGTTGGTTTTAAAATGCAATTGTCTACCAAATATTACAATTTATATGTGAAAGATGACAGTATGGAAGATGATGAACAAAGTGAATATTATTAATACCATGACAAATTATTTTTTTCTCAAATTTATAAGTGATTGAGCTAGATTGATCAAGATAATATGTTTGAATGATTATTATTATTTTTTTTAATCATAGAAGATAAGACCAATATATTAATCTTTGAAAGTTCTCAGTTAAATGATTATTATATTAGAAATATAATATTTTTATAATTTATTTTAATAAATTTAAATTTTTTTATATTAAAATTGTGTAAAAATTGAACATTATATTTCGTGATTTAGTTTTGTTTACTTGATATTATGATTCAGTGGTATATTTTTGGTTATTTGATATTATTGGCTTTTGACATTTTTTTTTTGTGAGGGTTGAATAATAGCAAGAAAAGGGCCGTTCATTCAAACTACACAGCACTGATTTTTCAAATTGGAATTCATTCAAACTCTTCCCCTTCAGGTAGCCGCCTGGAAGCTGCGAGCTTAATTGTCACAGTTGATCATTCTTGATACATTAATCAACTTATCTGATCAAACATAATAAGCAGTCCCATTACAAAGGCTTGATCCACTCTCCCTTCCACAACCAGATTCAGAATATCATTCCCCAGCATTATGTCTGATTTGGCTTCCTTTCGTTTAACCTGCACTTGTACACACTTTCCATCAGATTCTCAAACTCCAAACCCATCCTAATAAATTAAAGAAAGACTGTCTCCTGAAAATACCTGTGCAATGATCTCTCCGGAGGCACTGGATATTGTGCAGGATGGTTTACAGAACCCTTCGATCTGGTAATCGTAAAGCTTAGTTATTCTACCTCTGTTTGCAAATACACTGGCCGTATTTTTGTTTGAGAATCGAGACGACTTTATCAGGCAAAATTTGGGCTTCTCAGACGCCGTGGGATCTCCTATGAATGCTTCCCATCTTTTCCCAACACTCCATCTCTGATGAAATAGAACTAGATATCAGACATTAGAGAACATGAAGCTTGTAAAAGTTATCCTGGTAATCATGTGGACAGGAAATAAATAAAGAAAAGTAAAAAGGATACCTTGCGCCTCAATGTGAGAAGAAGGTGGCCTGCATCATCCATGAGAAGCACTTCATTTATTGTGTTGGATGCATAATTATCTACTCTGAAAACCAGATTTCCCAACGAATCGAACACGGTGAATCCTTTGCCATTTAGTAAGAGGGATTTCTTCCAAACTGTGAAGACAGTAGATGAGGCTGAACAATATTGATGATGAATTAAAACATGGGGAGACAAGAAGGGAGAGTCAGGATGCACTTTCTTAAGCTCACAACATGTACCACTTAGAAAGTCTGAAAGAAGAAAAGCTATCGACACTAAGAACTTGCACTGCTTATTATAGATAGTTAAAACCGACTGCTTCTTCTATACATGTCTCTCACACTCACCGATTTGTTTTGCTTTTCACCTCTGCCTTATTTTTCACCATTAAAGTCATGGAATCCGCGTGTATCTCGATTGAATCCACGTTTACATTGGGATCTGAAAACATCACTGCATCTTAGAACTCATACATGACAGTACTGTGACAAACGTCACAATACAATAATTTAATTCATAAATGATCACGGATGCGATCCTGTGTGTATGGTTGTTTATTCTAGAGACAAGTTCTATGTTTCCTATTATTATTTGGAGACGTGATGAGATCCCCTGTACATGCTTGCTTAGTCCAAAAGGATTTCTAAAAGACAAAATGAGATATTTTGAATGACTGTTTAGTTCAAAGAAGATTTCTGATTTAGATCTATGCTTTTATTATTATCTGGAGACAGAATGATATCCCCTGTACGTAAATGTATAGTTCAAAACCGATATCTGATTTAGATATAAGCTTTATATCGACATCTATATAATCCAGTTGTTTCAATTAAAAATCCACTGTTAACGTCATGCCACAAATCTAATTCATGCCATTTTGACACAAAATTCCATACGTTTAAAATAAAAGAGACGGAATGTTTCCACTCAAAACGCACTGTTGAGATGACGCCACAAATCTAATTCATACAGTGTTTGACACAAAATCCCATGCGCTTAGGATAAGAGAATCAGTAGTTCTTTACAATTATACTTTTGGTTTTAAATACAACGGATCTGGGCATACACTGAAGGTACGACTGAAATAAATGTATTGATATCTTTTCTTGTCTTCTCCGTTTAAAATTTTCAGTAATATTACAAAAGGCACCTCACAAAATGCGACCCACGTCCAAGAGAGACAGATGATAAGTATCATTTGTATGGAATAATTATTTTTGAGATAATATATTATTTTATAAGTAATATAATTGTTTATCTACGAAAGACTATCAATTAATTTAAAAAGTATATTCAGAATATAATTGGCATGCTTATTTCGGCTTACAAGGATTGCCTATGAATAAGGGCCCATGCAGTTATAAAAAAATTATATTAGGAAATAAAAGTGCTTACCTTATACTTCTATGTTATTTAATTTCTTTTGTTATTTATTATTTTATTTATTTATTTAAATATTATAAGTTGATTGATTATATATATATATATATATATATATATATATATATATATATATATATATATCTTTTTTGATTTGGTTCTTCTTGTTATTAATCTTTTTGTTCTTAGGCATGTTCCCATTTTTACTGAGACATATATATGCATTCATATATATATGTGTGTGTGTGTGTGTGAGAAAATTTTATATCTTATATTTTTACACACAAGTTATGTTTTCTCAATAATTTATTTTATTGTGTTTATTTTTATATATACATCCTTACTTTTTTATTTTGTCTCAAGTGAGACACTCTATACAGTGCATATTTTCTTCTTTCTTTATCATCCTTTCTTAGGTACCTTGGACCATGTGTGACCTCTCTCCCCACCTTTATTTAGACAGCCTTGGACTACAATGTATCATATTCTCCTATTTCTTTATGTTTCCTTATGATGGATCACAAGAGTGATATGAAACATTGATTCTATTTTTTCAACATAGTTAAATTAAAAAAAATCATTGAACAACAATATTATCTTTGGAAATATATTGTCTTCAATTCTAGAATTAATTAGAGAAAATTTATATTAGCAAGCGATATCCTAAGATATCCAATAAACGAGGAAGTTGTATTCTAAATAGAAATTTAAATAATTTGTAGCAATGGAAATAGTATGCCCCACCTTTGAGGAATGGAGCACAAAGGTAAGGTTCCTATTTCACACTTTTTACACTCAAGGAAACTTTAGAGATCCCAATCCAAAGAGAGAACTTAGAGAAAGAGATCTTGCAATAAGGTGTCCTAGGGTTTTGATTAGAGATAATAAGAGGGTTCACCACCAAGCTAGGGCTTGAAAAGACAAAAAATTGGAACGATATGAAAAGTGTTAGAATTGGCTATAGATGCCAAGATCTATGGACCAAATGGAAAGCACAAAAAAAAGAAAATAATGTGACAAATAAACTATATTCAATGTCAATGATAATGGAATGCTTCAATGTGTGTACAAATGTAGTAGAGACCCCTTGGTTATATAGCCAAGGTGAGAACATAAGAGTGCATAAGATTATGATAAGTGTCGTAATCTTATGATATGAGACTACAATGAAAAGTTATCACTCCACCTAAAGTGGAAAGCGATAATGTGATAACCACCACAAAAGGTGGAAACCTAATCACATGATCTGTCCATGAAAGGTGGAGGTGATAAAGTAATAAGAAGATAAGTCCACCAAAGGTGAAAATTCTCCAACAACTCATATGTGGTCCCTAAGTAAACTTAACTAAGGTGCAATTATGACCTAGGACAAGGTACAAAATATTTAATTACACCAACACCCCCCCTTAAGTGCAATTTAGGGAGAATCAAACAATGCAAGATGGGTCCTGATAACTAGGCCATGTTAGGTACCCATGTACAAATGCAATTCAATCTCTCACAAACGGAGAAAAGGAGAAAACCCAGTGGGACAAAACTCCTCCCCAAAAGAGAGATGAAATACAAAATGAGATGCTCTCAATGATGAATGAGAAGGTAAAAACCCCATGTGAGGAAAACGACCCCCCATAAGAGAGAAGTAGAAGAGAGACAAGGTAGCCCCCCCTCAATGAGATAACCTGCTGCAAGAGAAACAATGGAAGTACACTGTGGAGTAACACTAGAATCCTCAATCTGACAAGCAAGGGAAGATACTTTTGTTTGCTACTGAAACAATATGCAAGTCACTGATTGACTCAAGGTGGAATCATGATAAAGCAATAGTAGACCCGATGCCAAGGAACACTGGAAAACTCATAAACTAGAATAACCCTGGAATCTATGAAGCAACAGTAGATGAATAAATGATGCCCCCATAAGAGGGAATGATATGATGAAAGAATCTAAAAGTTATGTGTATCTTGATGTCGATGGCAAACTGTGAATAAAACTGATCTATAGGAGCAAGTACCATGAAGATTCTAGAACATTAACCATAAAATGAATGGATCTCAAATTGAGATGTGACCCAATATGAATCTGATGTGATTTAAGATCATTAACCATAGGCTCTCAATCTGATATGTGAACCGATGCGAACCAAAATGTGTCAAGCTATGAGCAAGATATGGCCAAAAGAAACAACATAATCCAGATACAACTCATGCGAGTTGTCATCAATATGAAGATGAGATCAAAGTGCATGCCATGCAACTACACTCTAATGAAATTATTATGCAAGAAACCCCCCCCCCCCCGATGGAACTTTATATAAGTTAATTTATTACAATACCCCATGATTGTAAAAGGAGAATATGAAAAACATGCCTAAATTAAGGACAAAATACAAACCTATTGCATGAAAACAAAAAAGAGTCCATGCACAAACCAATGTTCACAACTGCCTCCATGATGAAAAATAACCTCAAATTTGTGTAGATGACCAAATCTGAAAAAATGGAATACACCATTATGAAGTGTTCAAAACTAGCTTTCCGTTGATATCTTGTTTGCCAAAAATGAACACCGTAGCCAAAAGTTATGAATTTTTCAAAAAACTGAATTTAGCTTGAAAGAAACGAACTCTCTAGCAAAAACGTTTTTCTCTAATTTGATTTCTAGAAAATCTACTCACTATTTGTAAACAAAAATAAAAACTCAGAAATATTTTGATGCTAGAAACAAAACCCGGAAATCATTTTTTGATCCAACAAGTAAAAGATGAGAAAATTATTTTTTTTACCTTCAGTAGGAGAAAAATGACGCGCGCCACTTTTTTTCACAGTAATTTTCTCTATATTTATGTAAGATATGCAACATCTAAAAGATACCCAATTCGGATTTTAACCCTGCCTACGAAACCCAGAAATTGTTTTTCTTGCAAATGAGCGAAAGCTAGATTTTTTAAGCAAAAATGATGATAGCTCCAATAAAAAACGATTTTCAACAAACCCTTGTTTGTCAAAAATGCAAATGGTGATCAAATTGAGTGAACCAAAAGCCAAATCTGAATTTCTCGAGCCTTCTGCATGCAATGGTGAACTCAAATTTGCACCAACAAGCTCCGCTATGAACCTGCAATAAAAAACCAAAAATGGAACCTCCTCAAATCTAATAGCTCTCTTCAGAAAAAGACTCTCCAATGGCACCCAACCCGCTCTTATACCATGTTAGAAACACACACACTCTAATACCATGTTAGAATTGTCTATGGATGCCAAGATCTATGGACCAAATGGAAAGCACAAGAAGAGAGAAAATAATGTAACAAAAATAAATTATATTCAATGTCAATGATAATGGAATGCTTTAATGTGTGTACAAATGTAGCAAAGACCCCTTGGTTATATAGCCAAGGTGAGAACATGGGAGTGCATAAGATTATGATAAGTGTTATAATCTTATGACATGAGGCTACAATGAAAAATTATCACTCCACCTAAAGTGGAAAGGGATAATGTGATAACCACCACAAAAGGTGGAAACTTAATCACATAATATGTCCATGAAAGGTGGAGGTGATAAAGTAATAAGAAGATAAGTCCACCAAAGGTGGAAATTCTCCAACAACTCCTATGTGGTCCCTAAGTAAAGTTAACTAAGGTTTAATTATGACCAAGGCCAAGGTACAAAATATTTAATTACACCAACAAAAAGTACCATGCAAAACCTAACTAAATGACCTAGGAAATGAAACTAAAATGCAAAATAAAGGACTAAGAATGAATAGAGGTGCACCTAGAGGAAAGATGTGATTAAAGAAGCTCCAAAACCTTGAAATATGGACTCTCAATACTTAGTGGGACTCATATGCCAGTTGTGGTGTATGGGTCCTAGGTGGGTCCTGAAGAGCTTAAAAATTAGAATCTAGTGTTGCAGATTGAGCGGAACAAAACCCATAAACTGTTCCCTAAAACCCTTACTAGGACTCATGCCTAGATTGTTGCGAAGTGTCTCATTTTGTCACGAAGTGTCTCTAGAGAAAAATATTGAACTGAAACTTTGCAAGCTTCTAAAGATGGATTAAATAAGCACTTTCCCATTGATTTAATGCAAATTGGATGGATATTTTCCCCTAGCTCTAAGATTTTTTGAGTCTTAACAACTTTGACAACAGTTGTAACTTTGTCATTTTGGTACTTTTAAAGGCTTCAAATCCACTTTTCTTCAACCTACAAACCTGCAATCACACAAAGAGAGAAAAAGTGTTGTGTTAATAGGAAATAGGGGTTTGCTTTAGTCAAACCCCATTTAGGTAATCAAACCTTAATGAGAAATAAAATATGAATGAAATGAGATATGAAACATTAGATGAAAAAATAGAGCCTTGTTTTAAACCTTGTTGTAATGTCCCCCTTTTTGGCATGATCTTGTTTGATGGTGGTTAGCCTATTACTCAGACTCTTGTAGGCTAACAGGTTTGGTTAGAGGGTCAGTGATGCATTCTGGAGAGTTGGATTGTTCTTGTTTTCAGTGGACAGTGATTGGATCACAGCAAGCGTTGGCATTCCAGGAGTTCACAGCTTCTGACGGCACGGGATTATCCTGAGTTTTGAGCGTATTATGGAATTTTAAGTGATTAAGTTAATTATTTAACTTATATGCCTTTTTATTAAAGTCACATTGACTTTAATAATATTTTTATATCACTTAAAATGTTCAAAAGAGGGATTTAATATTTTAATGGCTTAAAATATTAAAAGTGCGCCAAGTATTTAATTCATGAACTATTGAGATGAATTAAATATTAATTAAAAGATTTTAAAACCTAAAAGTGGTGTATTCTTCTTGAAATGCGTGCCTTTGCATAAAAGGGCATTTTTGGCAATTGAAACTCATATCTTTTGACTATTTCTCTTTGCCTTGAGCATTTTGCCTATGCATTCTCCTGTGATCAGGGTTTGAACAAACTGCCATTGAAGAACGATACCTCTTCAGTGTGAGCACTCTTGAGATTGTGGAATATCAGTCGAATCAGTGCATGTTGAGAGCTTCAACCAGAGGTTCTACAGATTCTACAGAGATTGTTTTACTGCGTTTGTTTGTTGATTGAAATAACTAAGGGTTTCCTTCTGGTGGCACATCCTTCCACAGCGTCAGAGATTTCCATCAGGGATTCTACCTCTCCTTTTCTTGGCCGTACGACATTCATTGGGAATTGTGCCTTGAAAGAGGCGTGTGAAGAAATAAGTAGAAACGCCTTCCTCTTTGCTGGTTTTTGAGCTTTATCATTGGCATCCAGTATTTCTTGCACATTGTGTCCAGTTTCTGAGCAAGAGAAATAAGTTCTGGAGTCATGGTGTGCCTTTATGCTCGATTTCATCAATTCTAGCTGTAGATCTAGCAACTTCTTTATATAAAATAACTGGAGACTTTCGGGTATGTCTGTTATGCATAATCTAATTGTTTCAGTATAATAACAGCTTCTGCATTTCCATTTTGTGAATTTTTGCTTTATATTTCAAATTACAAGCAAAAATATGTTGCGCCCCTTCTCTTCTGTCTACTAAGAATTCTCTAAGAAACTTAAAATACACCTAAAGACTTAAGAAAATAAGGGTTTTGAGCTGAGAGCCAGCAGGGCTTATCACAGTGGTATCAGAGCACTGATCCTGCCAGCTTGTGGGGTTAGAGAAATTTATAAAGTCACACAAAGAGGGTTTTGACAAGTTTTATTCCAGAGGGGGTCCTAGAAATCAGAGAGGTGATCAAAATCCTTTCCCACCATTTTCGTTTGCAGAACAGGAGGAGGAATTAGATTGGGATAATATGGCGAACAGGGCAGGAGAAAGTTCTCACAGGAATCCTTGGGATGATGAGGACAGAGAAGCTAAAGACATGCTCAGAGGTATGGTTGCGACTATTCTTCAACAACTCAGCACGAATGTTCAAAATTTGATAATTAATAGGGCTTGTAGTTTGGATCCATATCGTGATGGTAGTATTCACAGAGAGCCTCAGAGAGTCATAGCTCCAGCACGCACCTTTGAGAGAGCTACATGTCCTACTTTTACCAGAGATGATGCTGAGGAAGTGGACGAAGTTGAACAGGGTGGCGAGATTAATTTTGCAGATAACATTATGGCTATGCATGATGAGTGGGATAATTTTCCACCGAGAGTTAAGGAGCACCTTAACTTCGACAGATTCATGAGCCAGAAGAGAGAACACACCAAAAGTAGGAATGATAGGCAGCCTAGATACAAGCATAATGATCTTAGACAGGCTACCAATAAGCTTATCTTGGCGAACTTTGATGGTAGTGGTAGAGTTACAGCACGTGCCCGGGTTAGTAAGCTTGACACATTCTTGACACTACGCCCCATGCCCGAGGAGGATGCCATAAGATTTGTAGCACTTCACTTGGATGGCGTGGAACATGACTGGTGGCACCATTGCATGGTCAGACTCCATCATCATAGGATCAGTTCTTACCAGGAATTCACTGACACATTGGTTGAGAGGTTTGACAGGCGTGATCCAGAACTTTACTTCAGAGACCTTGCTCAGTTGAAGCAGTTGGGTAGCTTGGAGTCTTATATTGGTGAGTTTCAGAAGCTCTCGGTCATGGTTACCGGAATCTCAGAGAGGAGACTTGTTATTCTTTTTGTAGAAGGTCTCCATGAGCTAATGAAATGTTGGATCAAGGCATTTGATCCACCTAAATTGCACGAGGCTATGAGAAAAGCTCGTAGCATGGAACTTACAACCTCATGTGGTAAGTTCACTTCAAATGTAGAAGCATCTTCATCCTATAGTGATACCAAAGTAGAATCTAAGAATTCAAAAATTGTTGATGATAAAAGGAAGTTTGCAACTCCTTTGGATAGAGAGATAATCAATGATTTACGTAGGAAGAAGCTTTGCTTTTATTGCAAGGGCCCGTATGATTTTAATCATGACTATCCCCTCAAGCCTAAAGGTCAAAATAGGCAAATGGAGTGGTTTTATGAGAATGATGACTTTGTTGATTTAACGGACCATCAAGCTAGTATGGCGGATGGGAGCATGCATTCTATCTTTCTTGTCAGTGAGGAAAGTGAAAAGATGGAACAGGAAAGTTTTAAGGAAGATTATTTTTCTGCTTCTTTTTCTAGGGTGCCAAGGGTGTTTGATTGGGATCATAACAGTTATGAGGCTCAGTTTGTAAACAATCCTCTTTTCGAGGCAGATGTTTCATTATCTCATGATAATCCGCTCTTTGAGGTGGATGATGATTCTACTCTTAGCCTTGATTTAGGGGTGAGCATTGATTGTAGTATCGAAAATTCTGTCTGTGCACTGGGATTTCAGACAAGGCTCGTTGAGGAGTTACATGATGTGTATATGGTTAGGAGTATTCACAGTGTTACTTTCACTCTTCATGTACATGATCAGTTTCAGATGCACAATTACGGTATGCATGTGTTAGACATGTTGGATGATAGCATATCACATGCAGTTGTAGGGAGTAGGTGTTGTCAGCAATTTCACTTGCTTTCTTGTGAGTTCCTCTCTCCTGTGACAGATGGTCTTGAGATTGACAGAGTACTACATGATGATCCAGTTGATCTGATATGGAAGTTTCAGGGGACATTTGATGACTGTAGGGACATTACACGAAACTATCCTTGGGATCCTGGTAGAGTGGTGTATTCGTTGTTGTTGAGATTGCTTGAGGACAAGCAATTTCAGGGAGGGCGGACTGTAATGTCCCCCTTTTTGGCGTGATCTTGTTTGATGGTGGTTAGCCTATTACTCAGACTCTCGTAGGCTAACAGGTTTGGTTAGAGGGTCAGTGATGCATTCTAGAGAGTTGGATTGTTCTTGTTTTCAGTGGACAGTGATTGGATCATAGCGAGCGTTGGCATTCCAGGAGTTCACAGCTTCTGACAGCATGGGATTATCCTAAGTTTTGAGCGTATTATGGAATTTTAAGTGATTAAGTTAATTATTTAACTTATATGCCTTTTTATTAAAGTCACATTGACTTTAATAATATTTTTATATCACTTAAAATGTTCAAAAGAGGGATTTAATATTTTAATGGCTTAAAATATTAAAAGTGTGCCAAGTATTTAATTCATGAACTATTGAGATGAATTAAATATTAATTAAAAGATTTTAAAACCTAAAAGTGGCGTATTCTTCTTGAAATGCGTGCCTTTGCATAAAAGGGCATTTCTGGCAATTGAAACTCATATCTTTTGACTATTTCTCTTTGCCTTGAGCATTTTGCCTGTGCATTCTCTTGTGATCAGGGTTTGAACAAACTGCCATTGAAGAATGATACCTCTTCAGTGTGAGCACTCTTGAGATTGTGGAATATCAGTCGAATCAGTGCATGTTGAGAGCTTCAACCAGAGGTTCTACAGATTCTACAGAGATTATTTTACTAAGTTTGTTTGTTGATTGAAATAACTGAGGGTTTCCTTCTGGTGGCGCATCCTTCCACAGCTTCAGAGATTTCCATCAGGGATTCTACCTCTCCTTTTCTTGGCCATACGACATTCATTGGGAATTGTGCCTTGAAAGAGGCGTGTGAAGAAATAAGTAGAAACGCCTTCCTCTTTGCTGGTTTCTGAGCTTTATCATTGGTGTCCAGTATTTCTTGCACATTGTGTCCAGTTTCTGAGCAGGAGAAATAAGTTCTGGAGTCATGGCATGCCTTTATGCTCGATTTCATGAATTCCAGTTGTAGATCTGGCAACTTCTTTATATAAAATAACTGGAGACTTTCGGGTATGTCTGTTATGCATAATCTAATTGTTTCAGTATAATAACAGCTTCTACATTTCCATTTTGTGAATTTTTGCTTTATATTTCAAATTACAAGCAAAAATATGCTGCGCCCCTTCTCTTCTGTCTACTAAGAATTCTCTAAGAAACTTAAAATACACCTAAAGACTTAAGAAAATAAGGGTTTTGAGCTGAGAGCCAGCAAGGCTCATCACACTTGTAGATCTGCAAACAACATGAAGTAGCCTCAATGGATGTAGATCATGATTCTTGATGAAGGATAATTCCTTTGAACACTTGAGTTGATCTTGAACAATACATCACAATATTAGCTCCAAACCACATGCTTAATGCATTATGCCTCTGACACGATGATAGATCTTGAATTGCTGTAATATATGATGAAGAAATCTTCCTTTGAATTCCTTAGAACTACTCTTGAGTGCTCTTGTAATCATAAACTTGCTATCAGGAATGCTCTCTTGAAAGTATTAGGTGAAAGTGACTGAAATAACCTTGTATTTATACTTGTTTATGCCAAATTTCTCAAAATTACAACACTTCAGATCTAGGAAGATAAAATCCTACCAAGAATTTGAATTAAATTTAATTTTGGTCCACATGGGACTCATACGCCACAAGTGGCACATGAGTTCCATTAGGCTTAACTATGGGACACATTTCTCAAAAATTCTTAGAATGATGTAAAATTAAGATCGAGGCCCAAAAACCTAGGTGGGACCCATATGCCCAAGGTGGTGTATGAGTCCCAAATCACTAAATATGGGCCACACAACCTAAAAAAACCTAAATTATGATTGGATGTTGGTTTATGTCAAGATTATCTTCAAAAAAATGCATTTAATAAGGCTTATGGATACAAAATAGGGCCAATTAAGGCATAGATAGCCCAATTAGTAATGAAAACCATAGATTAGTGTGAAAGTGTGGTACAACACTTTACAACAACCTAAATAAGGAATAATTAAGTTCATTTAGTTTACAAGGGACCCAAAATTTGATGTGAAGGTACAGTTTACAACATTAAATTAAGGAAAAGTTAGGTTAATTTAGCTTAAAAGGGCCCTAAATCAAATGTGAATGTTGAAAACACATTACAACATTAAATCAAGGCATTATTGGGTCCAGTTTAACCTTAATCATTCCTAAACTAAGTGTGAAAATGTAAATTACAACATTTTTCGACACTACATGTATAATTAAATTAAAAAAAATATCACTTAACTACAACATTAAGAAGGTCCCATAGAAATATTTAATAACCTTTACATACAATCTTTTATATCCTTTTTTTTAATCTAAAAAATTGAATGTGTGCTTCTCTTAATTTAAATTTTCGTTTATTATTTCTAGTTTTCAACTATATGATGAATCCTAGTGAAGTGTCTATTGTTAGTCTAATGTTTCTTTATGTATAAAAATTTGTAATTCTTATGTAGCTATTTTTTAAATTTTTACAAGGGTAAAAATTAATTTTATTCAAAAAACAACTAATTACATTCATACTGTGTTGAGTTCCAAATAGCTATAGCCATGAATACAAACCAAATAAGTGAAACTCACTAAGAATTCCTAAAATGCCACTCAAAAAATTGAATAAAAATATTAAAACTCCCATCAATGCTAGACTCCCCCTTAATCAATCCCCAATATCTAATCCAAGGGATCATTTTGGATAAGTTGAAATAAGTGTTGGATTTTATTTTTCTCCAACCCATTCTAGTTAGTCATCCCATCATAGGCCCATTTAGCAAGAATATATGAAACCTTGTTTCACTCTCTAGGAATGTGGAAAAACTATATTGACTCAAAATTTAAAGAAACAAGAAGGATTTTCCTAACAATTTTCGCTAGTCTCCATGAGGAGTCTTCCAAATTCCCTTTATTTAAACAAAATATACTAGGATCATAGATTTCATCTCATATAAAACCTTATTCCATGCAAGTGCACTTTCCTTTTCAACTACCTTAAGAATCGCTTAGACATCCATCTAGTTTATGGTTTGCACTCCCATATAGGTAGAGAAAAAATTGAATAGAGTCTTTATGATCTCAATTGATTCCACCAATCCTTGTTGCACCTATACTACCATAGGTATAACCATCTATGTTAATCTTTTGAAAACCAATAGGAGGAGACCACTTCCTAGACTTGTACACTTTCTCAAAAGAATATAATCTATGGCTCAAGATCGTTTGTGTAGCACTAGAAGGGACAAGCTCTAGAAGTTTAGCAACATGACTATCTGAGGAGGATAAATATTCATCAATATAAAACCAAGCTTCAATGGTTTACTTGAGTATACTAATAATCTTATACTAGAATTATATAACTTAACTTTGATAGCCATAAAAAATACCATGGTTTCACTCTTTCCAGATCTACAAAAGGATAAAGGAGGGACCCATATCCCACATCGCCATAAGAAGGGAATCATTAGCTAAGGGTTGACCCATATTAAATCCTAAAACTTTGATACAAAGGAGGCAATAATTTTTAATCTATTCCAAATATTTCATCATAAGCTCCAAATCATTATGGATAAAGGGCACTAGAAAAAGGATTATCAATAGATCCTTCATTATTGTTGCACAAGACACAAATGGAAGCCATTTGGAATCCTCTTTCTATAATGTTCCCCTAAGTTAGGAATTTTTTCTAGATTAGCATCCACATGAAAATGTTGCATTTAGGCCAACTAATTTTATTCCAAATTCTCCCCCACAAAGGGGAAACATAGTTTTCTCTTCTAAGTTGTTGAAAAAATTATATCCAAGAGTAAATAAATCCCTTAAATTCTAGAGCACCAAGATAGAATATTTGAAACCTCCAAAGAATAAAAAGGATGACTAGTGAGAATAAATGCAAGAATATCCCAATCTTCAAAAAATCCTCCCCTAGGCTATGCATTGAGGCTCTCACTACTGCTAGATCAAAGAGCTCCCTATGGAAATCACATGCTTGAAGTCAACAAATGTTTTACATTCTGCCTCAAAAAATACTTCACTTCAACACGAAATTTGGGGAAAAGATGAAAGGATAGGAGGGATGTTATCCTAGTAATTAGTCCAAAACATTATTACTTTTATTAATAATTCAAAAAATATATTCTCAATCAATGCTAGAAATTGTGGATCCCTTCCCAATCAAATCCATCCATAGGGTTCTTATCCTCCACTCATTCATGATATTTATAATTCAAAAATCTTACTCATGCTTACTCCAAATTTTTACACCATTTCCAATATAACTTAGATACAAGAGCCTAAAAATCAAGTCAAAATGTCCTAATGCCAAACCATCCATTAAATTTTCAATGGAAAAACTAGTCCCAACTTACTAGACTTTGTAGCATCATAAATTTTCACCCTTGACAATTTCACACTAGGTATAGCTCCCCTATATGTTCCTAGACCCAATAATGCATTTAATTTGTTGATTTTATAATAACCTTTGTGAAACGAATAAAAATTGGGAGGTTTGCTTCTATGTTTTAGGAGATAGAACCAACCAATTTTCTTCAAGTTTCATTCTAGGATACCTTAGAGATCTCAATCGAAGGATGGAATGAGGGAAAGAGATCTGCAATAAGGTGTCCTAGGGTGTTATTTAATACTAAAAGGGGGTTCACCAAAATTCTAGGGCTTGGAAAGACAAGGAATGCAAATAGCATGCAAGACTTAAGTAAATGACCTAGAAAATTAATAGAAATAAGAATAGTAAATTGGGGATGAAACAAAGATGCACCTAGAAACTAAAGAAACTAGAAAGAAGGTCTAAAATCTTGGAAATCTTGCTTTTTGATGCACACTAGGACTCATACTCCAGTAGGGGTGATTTAGTCCTAGCTTAGGGTTTTGGGTTAAAATCATAATCTAAAACTATTGAATCAGGCTCTATAGAAAAGTCTGAAAAATAGGTATACAATAACTCATACGCCACAAGTGGCGATTTAGTCATAGTATTAGGGTAGCTCTAAAATTTGGATATAGTCTAGTGCTTTTTTGTAACTTCCCTCCTATCCACTCCTTGATTCTAAAACACTGAATTTTGTCTTATAGCTGAATTTTTGTGATCTTGTAATGTACATGACAACTTTGATAACTTGAAAAATTTCTTCCAATCCTTCTCTTCAATGGATCTTTAACCTAAACCACCTAGATCTGCAATCACACATTAAAGAGAGGGAAAAATGTTTTTTTGTTAGTGGATAGGGGTTTTCCTTGGTCAAACCCCATTTTGGTAATCAAACCTTGAAATGAAATCAAATAGAAGGAAGGAATGATGAATGAACAAATGAGAAATGTTGTAACTCACCAAACCCTTGAACAAAAGGCTACAATATTGTAAGTAATGACTAGCATGTATGTGGGCCTTAACTCTTGCTTGTAGGATATGGATATTGAATTGAATGCTCTCTCGACTCACAAAACCCTACATCAAAAATATTAACTCAAAAATAAACATGATGCGTGATGACTTTGATATGACGCTAGAATCTTAAATAGTGCTCTAAAATTATTCATAATCACTCTTGAATGCTCTTGAATGCTCTTGTAATCATAAATTTTCTATAGTCCTTAAATAATTGAAAGCTTAGGAGAAAATATTTGAAATAACCTTATATCTATACTTATTTATGCCAAATTTCCCAAAATTTCAACACTACAAGCCATCAGATCTAGGAGAATAAGATCATGCCAATAATTTCAATTTAAATTAGGGATAAGCTAAGAAAGAATCATACGCTAATTGTGGTGTATGAGTCCTGTTAGGCTAAGCTTAAGAAATATTTTTCAAGAAAGGTTTAATTTCATGTTAAATTCAGATCTAGGCCCCGAAACTTAGGTGTGACCCAACATCCAAGGTGGTGTATGAGTCCCAAATCACTAAATCTAGGCCATACACTCCAAAATCACTGAATTATGATTAGTTACTTGATACATGTCAGAATCATCCTTGGAAAGATGAATAAATTAAGGCTTGTGGATGCAAAATAAGACCAAATAAGGCATAAAGAAGCCCAATTTTAGCAGGGAGGGCCCAAACAAATGTGAAAATTTAAAGGGATCTTTTTATACACTTCATTTAGCCTCCACTTTAGTGAGAGGATGAAATTGCTTCAAATTCACATTAAAGTAGGAAAACTCACATCAAGAGGGGTTGAAACATACCAATGCTAGTAAGATAGGACAACAACGATCAAAAGGGATGATCAAGCCCCCAAGATCAAGATCCTCTGAAAAACCAACATAGGCACAAGAGAAAACACATGTAAATAATATAAGGAGCAACAACAAGGCACAAGCATACACTGCCAAAGATAGAGTGAAATAAAAACAAAAAGATAAGAAAAAGGAGGGTGGATCAAGCCTCAACCATTTGTCCTGCATGTTGAATGGATCAGATCTAAGTTTTTTGTCCAAGAAGTTTTACAAGTGGAACCCGATGTCCAATATGAAAACCAAATGCATGCTCATAAGGGCTAGTGAAACCTTAGGGCATCCACTAGGTGAGCCCACAGTGAGACACGTAGGAACATGGCCGGTATGTGCTCACACAGACAAGCAAGTGGCTATGGGAAAGTCACACCTAATTTTAGTTCCCATATGTACAACCATACCAAAGCTATATCTCCTGATAACTTTGATAACTTTGAGTTTCATGAAGCAAGAAAAGCTTCGTATGCTTGAAACATGGATGAACAAACAAGATGACTCCAAATCAAAGTGTGTTATGAAAGGTGGCCATATAATAGTTATTTTAAAATAATCTAAAGTACATTCAAAGGAGTTTTACTTAGTTCATGTAAGGTCTTAACCTAGGTAACATTGTGCGTAATGTCTCCAAGAGAGGACTGATCGAAGAATAGAAGATTCATGACTTAGGGGATGTAGTGTGTCACATCAAGCCACTAAGAGGAATATAATATGCTAAGAGAGATCATGCTCTTGAGGGACATCACACCCTATATCACTACAAAGTGAAAGATGCATCACATGAAGTAGGAATAATACATAATAAAACATGAATTACAAAAGAATAATGCCAATGTATGCCCCCAGATTAAAGAAATTTCTAAATGCCATGATGTGAACAATTACTTTAAAAGTTAAAAAATGAAAAATTATGCTAAAAATAAACAAGACATGAGAGATTATTTGGAAAGCCCTATGCCACACATATGTTTCCAAATGAAAATGTTTAATGAAAATGGGTGCCCCCAAAACAAAATCCCAAAATCACATAAGGGATCCATAGATTCAGGGTAAGGATGTCTTTGCTACAATGTTTTTAGAGATCTTGGAACCATCATCATTCCCCAAATACTCATAGGATAAGAAGAATGACACAAAGAGAGTGAAAATAAAGAAAAAACTTTTGGGTCAACATGGAAGAGATGTACGTAAATGTCTTAACAAGTTGTGTCATCCCCAAAAGGAAAACACAAGACAAAGGAAAAGATTTTGGGTCAACATGGAAGAGACATGAATGTATCGATGCCTTGCATCATCCCCAAAAGGAAAACACAAGACAAAGTAAAG
Organism: Sequoiadendron giganteum; assembly: GCA_007115665.2. Taxonomy (NCBI): domain Eukaryota; kingdom Viridiplantae; phylum Streptophyta; class Pinopsida; order Cupressales; family Cupressaceae; genus Sequoiadendron; species Sequoiadendron giganteum. The sequence goes on along the minus strand of CM021101.1, from coordinate 119,578,013 downwards.
GATAAAGGAAAAAATATTTTGGGTCAACATGGAAGAGACGTAAATGTCTCGATGCCTTGTGTCATCGCCGAAAGGAAAACAAAAGACAAAGAAAAGATAAAATGTTTACGAGATAGAGAAGAATGTAGGTAAAAATAGAGGAATGTCACAAAGAGAGATATATAAAAACAAAATTGTATGAGGGATCACATTACACACATGCAACCACAAAAATGACATGGAAAATAAAATAATGCAAAATAATAGTAAGGAACTTGCAAGTCAACCTATAGCAGGCCATCCGCATCCATCATTTTCATCGTATATAGAAGGCAAAAAAATAGACAAAGGGACAGTAGCAAATGTCGAACTAGGGTCATTACCAAGTTCAACACTCTTCCTAGGAGGATTTTCATTTTGGCTCATAGAAGAGGAAAAAAATGTATTCAACTCATTATGCACTTCGTCAATTTTAGCAACCTCATCATAATCACAACGGGAGGTCGAATGATAATGTCTAAAGAAGTATTTAGATCATGTTACAATTATGGTACATGATCTTTTTGTTGTAACAAAGATGGAGACTCATTGTGTACTTCTTCAATCAAGTTTGGATGTTTATTTTTTTTTTTGTTTTCTTTGTTTAACCTTTGAGAAAGACCATGATGTCTATGCATACACTCTCTACCATTTTTGTTTATTTTAGTATGATTTTTAGGTTGTTTTTGTGTAGGGGTGGTTTATCATCCATAGTTTTATTTTATTCCCTAAAGGGAGGAATGGAAGGAACCATGAGAGGTTGTTCAACCACCTTCTCTTTAGCTTTGTAAACTTGTTTTATCTTAGGAGGCATGATGGGTATTTTTCATTATCTCTTGGTCTTATATAGGAAAGAGGCAAAGGGTTTATCTTGGGTTGGTCTTGGTTAGTTGGAATGTCTCTTGGTTCAATCATGGTTTCATCAAGGATAGGAGGCATGTTTCTAAGGGATAGTTTTGCTATGCATTTCACCTTGAACTCTTGATAGGATTTGAAAAATAAGTCTTCTCAAGGTTTAATAGGTTCCATAGGCTCAGAAAAATGTAATCTAATGAAAATTTCCCTCAGGAATACAAAGGATTAAAGCCACTATGTTGTACAGTGAAAATTTCATTGTCAAACGAAAACTTTAAGCATTTATGCACAACCGACGAGGTGACCTCCATGGAGCATAGCCATGGGCAACCAAGCTTCACACAAAATTGGTTCGACATCGAGATGATGGAGAATGAGACATCTAAGTTTTATGGTCCTATTTGTAAAGGAAGGATGATCAATCCCATTATAGGGAAATCAAAACCATTATGTGTTTTTATCCATGCTTTCATTTTACCATATGTTTCTTAATAAAGGTCATGCATGAGTAAGAATTTCCTAGTGATCACATTCTCTAGAATTTCCTAGTCATTGTTCAAAGGTAAAGAAGATCTATTCATTGAGGTAAGATGTTTTCCTTCAAAATCTGAACTATGTTATGGAGAAGTTTTATTCCATCTTCACTTTCAATCATGTAATGTATGTTATCTATCATAGGAATAGTAGTGGTTGAAGGCAACGTGGTGTTAAGGGTATGGTCCATACCTAGTGACCTAGTGTCAACAATTGTTGTGAAAGATATAGATAACCAAAGATCCATGACTATTGTGCTATCACGAGATGACATGAGTCTAACACTTTGTTTCAATATAGTGTTAGCAATAGGACACCAAGTTGTAAAGCTCATGGAAGGAACAATCAATGAAGGAAGGATAAATGATATTCTCTAGTTCCAATTCAAATGAAATTAAGCTAGAGGTAATGAAATGAATGAAACATAAACTTTGCAAACTGAAACAAAAATATAATAACAACCAACTAAAACACATAAATAGAGTTTTTAATGTTGTAAAATGAATTTTAAAATCTGAAATAGGACTAAATCACCCAAAGGGATATATGAGTCCCAATTAGGTTTTTTTTAGGGAGTCAAATGGTGAATAAAAATCACCATAGAATACCCAAAAACTAGGCAAAACAACCTATACTAGGATTAAATTGCCTAGAGGAGGATATGAGTCTCAAATTAGGGTTTTTACAAGAATTTCAAAAAAAATGAGTGATATTTATGTTTTCTATTTTGAATGATCGCTATAAAATATGAAATTGTAGATTTCAACTTAAATTCAATAATGCAAGAGGCAAAACTATAACCTATACAAAATTTCACTAATGCAAGATTTAGAAACCCTAGATGCAAATTAACTAATGCAAAACCTAATCCAAAGTTAATGAAATCTAGATCTATGACTATGATGCACTCCAAATCAGAAAATAAAGTATTCTAAAGGCTAGGTTCACTAAAATGAAATGAATAAAAATTCCAAGGTTTTCTTCTATGTTTTGGGAGATAGAATCAACCAATTTTCTTCAAGTTTCATTCAAGAATACCTTGGAGATTTCCATCCAAGGATGGAATGAGGGAAAGAGATCTCCAATAGTTTGTCCTAGGGTGTGATTAAAGACTAAAAGGGGGTTCACCACCAAGCTAGGGCTTGGAAATATAAGAAATGTAAATAACATGCAAGACTTAAGTAAATGACCTAGAAAATTAATGAAAATAAGAATGATAAACTAGGGATGAAACAAAGGTGCACTTGGAAACTAAAGAATCTTGAATGAAGGTCAAAAACCTTGGAAATGCTTATTTTTGATGCACACTGGAACTCATACACCAGTTGCGGTGATTTAGTCCCAGTTTAGGGTTTCAAGCCAAAATTGGAATATAAAACTATTGAATCAGGATCTATAGATTTTTTTTGAAAATAGGTATACTAGGACTCATATTCCACAAGTGGAAATTCAGTCCCAATATTAGGGTAGCTCTAAAATTCTAATATCCTCTATAGCTTTGTTGTAGCTTTCTTCCTATCGAATCCCTAATTCTGAAACACTAAATTCTACCTTGTAGATGACTTTATGTGATCTTGTAATGTAGATGACAACTTTGACAACTTGAGAACTTTCTTCCAATATTTTTGTTCAATGCATCTTCAACCTAAACCACCTAGATCTGTAATCACACATCAAAGAGAGGGAAAAAAATTTGTTAGTGGATAAGGCTTTTCCTTTGTCAAACCCCATTTTGGTAATCAAACCTTGAAATGAAATCAAATAGAAGGAAGGAATGATGAATGAACAAATAAAAAATATTGAAAATCACCAAACCCTTGAAGAAAAGGCTACAATATTGTAAGTAATGGCTAGCATGAATGTCGATATTGACTCTTGCTTGTATGATATGGATCTTGACTTGAATGTTTTCTTGAATCATAAAACCCTACATCACAAATGTTAGCTCAAAAACAAACATGATGCATGATGACTTTGATATGATGCTTGAATCCTGAATAGTTCTCTAAAATGCTTGATAATCACTCTTGAATGCTCCTGAATGCTCTTGTAATCATAAATTTTCTGTAGTGCTTGAATACTTGAAAGATTAGGAGAAAATATGTGAAATGACCTTATATTATAAATTTCTATGCCAAATTTCCTGAAATTACAACACTAGAAGCTGAAATTAGATCTAGGAGAATAAAATACCACCAAGAATTTAAATTTAAATTAGTTCTAAGCCAAGCGAGACTCATATGCCAACTTTGTGGCATATGATTCCTATTAGGCTGATCTTATGACACATTTTTCAAGAGGTTTAATTTTATGTTAAATTTAGATTTAGGCCCTAAAACTTAGGTGGGACCCATATGCCCAAGGTGGCGTATGAGTCCCAAATCACTAAATCTGGTCCATACACTCCAAAATCAATGAATTATGATTGGTTACTTGATACATGTTTCAGGATCATCATCAAAAAGATGCATTAATTAAGGTTTGTGCATACAAAATAGGATCAAATAAGGTATAAAGAATCACAATTCTAGCAAGGAGGGCCTCTTGATGGTCAATGTAACACAACAACATTAAAACAAAATATTACTACCCTATTTCTCCTTAAAAAGATAGATAACCTATAGCTAGTTATCTTCCAAGGTCCTTGTAGCCGGTTCTCAATTGTGCTAATGTCGTTTAGTGGCCTATACAACTGTAATGTTCAAGAGGAATATTGGTAAAGGATACAAACTACATGATATAAATTAATCTAACATTTGGGGGTGTAAATAAACAAAAAATATAGATCAAAGCGTAGAACAACAAGTCATAAATGTATACTCCTTTCAATTCAGACATATAAATTTCACAATGACCCTTTTCAAGTAACTAAGAAAACATAAAATGATATAATCCATGGACTATTATGCACAATTATATTCATTCATAGCGATGATTCATGACATACAATCATTCATCAATACTAAACTTCAAAACAAAATAGTAACACATCACTAGCTCATCAACAAATTCATAGATCAACAAACATAAAAAAATTATATTCACAGATAACTCAATGAAATAATCTCAGATTCATAATCTTCTATATATTTTCATCAAATAAGAGACATTATGCACAACATTCACTGGCATATGAATGACTATGATTCATCAACATTACCATTAAACCTATTCCAGAAAATAACATATAACTGTATTGGGGCAACTGGGGCAATGTAGGATGAGTGTTCATTGTTATCTTCAATTATTGATTGAGGACTCCTTGTCAAAGCCTACATTCAAAAGGATGAAGGTGGAACTGATAAGATCTCTAGTTGAATTCATGTCACCTCCCTGCAAAATAAGAAAGAGATATGTCCAACAAACTATGCCTTCTTGATGTTGATCTGGCAAAGGGACATGTGTATTGTCACCTTAATCCTATGTTTTTTACTCCAGCATATAATCATCATAATTGGTGATCACCTACCAAAGCATATCTGTATCCAGCCCATCTACCCAACTATCTTCAAACTTCATTCTCTTTAGTTCAATAGAGACAAACTCTTTCATATCTCCCAATTTAATTACCTCCCTTCTGGAAAAATTTATCTCTTCTTTGACATCCATAAGCCTATCCATCAAGAGGTCATCGCCATCATCCCCCTTTTGCATTATCTCTTCAAATCTACCACTCCATTTTTCCTTCAATTTATCAATGATGAGACTATCTGTCACATGGATGTCTTCATTGAAAAGTACAACAATACTTGCTCCCAATTCCTCAACTTGCTCATTTAGATCCTTTCCAGCTTGTTGCACCTCATTCCTATGCCCATAAATGAATAAAGACCAAAATCTAATGATGTTGATGGTCTTCTCAATAAACTCTACATTATCCTCTTCAAGGATTGACTGTTCCAACAAAGTTTGCATTAGAAATTTATTGATGTCCTTTAACTTCCTTGCATACTCTATATATTCTTCTTCTTGTTTTCCAAGGGTTTCAACATGTACCACCATATCATTAACCAGTTCTAGTGCTCCTTTATGAGCTTTATAACTATCCAAAAGTACAACCTCCACTTCCTAATTCAACCTGGCCATCGATCTATCCATCATTCTTACCTTATTCCTCATTTCAACCAGGTTGTCTGCATCTTTCTTGCTTAACAAAATTGGGGTTTCAGGAGCAACAGATTGTGAAGAAATAGGAGAAGACAAATATTTTAAAAATTTATGCAACTGGTCTACTTGAGATTTGAGCTCATCCTTCTTTTTCTTGTATTTGACCATTATTGACTCGGTGGAAGAGGCTACAATATCAATTAAATCCATTTGTTGGTTTCTAGTAGGCCTTCCCAAGTTTACCGTGCCTAATTGATAATCACTTAGCTGCATTTCTTGTCTATCTTTATCAACTATTGGAATGGCACATTCAATCACAATTTCCCCAACATTTGTGAGTCGAGTTAAATGGAGAACTCTAGCCCTTTTCTTTGGCCTCTCCTTTTCAATTTCTTTCCTTACGTCATCCCAACTAAGGGGTTGGGGTTGTACTAACTGCTTCCTTTCTAGATTAATTTTCAACCATGTAGGGGTAGCAAGGGGAGTTACCACTTGTGTAGAAGAAGATGTAGCAAGAGAGAGTGCCTACTAGAGTGCTACTCTATGTTGAGAATCAACCTCTTGTTTATTTTCCTTTTCTTCCTTCTCTCTGGCTAGTTTATCAACGTCAATTTTTTCTTTTATTTATTGCTCTACTTTAGCCAGTTGTTCCTCCTCCAATATTTTCTCCTCCAACAGTTGATGTCTTTTTTTTTCTAACTCCTCCACCCTTGCCCATGCCTTGGCTTCTTCTTGATCAAATTTATCCTCTTCTTCTTTCTTCCTCTGAGCCTCCTCTAGTGCTTTTAATTTGGCTTCAAGGGCTTCTTTCTCTCTTCTTTGTTGATCCTTCTCTTCTTCCAACTCATGGATCTTTTGTAATAGATCTCACTTGTCTCTCTCTTCTTTAGCTTTCCACTTAGTTTCCCTTTATTGTAACAAAATATCTTCTTTCTCCTTTTGTTTCCTTTCCAATTCTTCAACCTTTGCTAAAGCTTCTAATTCTTATTGCTTGGCAAGTGCATCTGCTTTGGCCTTGGCCTCTAATTTCTATTGCCTTGCAATTGCTCCATCCTTTAATTTAGCATCAACTTCTCTATTTGCATCCTCGAAGAGTTTCCATTGATCCTCTAGGGTGAGGACATGCTCAGATTCAACACCTTCAATATCTCAAGTGGAAGCAGTCACAAGAGGCTCCTCATCTGATTGAGTGGCCTCTGAATTAGTGTTTACATCATGGATTTCAATCTCCTTCTCTTTTCCCTTCATCACTTTGGCTTGCTCATGAAGACTACCTATTGGTACTTCTTTGTTAGGTTCTTGGGTGAGGAAAGGTTGAGAAGAGGATCCTTCTCTAGCTATTGTGGCCTCCATGCCTTGTGAATCTTGGAGTTCCTGAGAAGGTATTTGTGAGCAACATCTCCCCCAAAGTTGGGAGGAAGATACTCCAATTTCTCCTTAGGGGTTGCCTCCTCTTAGTTCTCTTATACCCTTTGGTTGCCCCTACTTTCCTTTTCTTTGAAGTTTGAGTTGGTGGCTGCTTGATCCTCATAACAACCCATTGGATACTTCTATCAATTATCGTCCTAGAAATTTTTTTGATGTCAATGGATTCTTCCTCATCCCAATTAATGGGAGCCAAGTCTTTGGTACCAATTTTCTTTGATTCATATCGAGTGTCTAAATTCACACCATCATCCAATAGTGTATCGGGGATGTCTTCTTTAACACCATACTCAATCATCTATTGAATGGTAAGCCTTTCATAGATTCTCCTTCTAATATTATAATCATCTTGTAAATCAATCCAAAAATCTTCCAAAAAATTATAATGTTTGTCAAAAATAATGGAATTCAAAGTATTCATCTTCTTCCCTAGATCAAAGTGTTTTTAGGATGTATACAATCCCAACTTCAAATAGCTCAACTCTTCACATACTTCCTTTGCAGCCACATTGTGAAGACAACAATATTCCCCCAACTTCAAGGGGAACTTGTGACATCCAGGCTTATGTTTGATGGAAAATTTTGCATTGACTCCTAAGGCTTGATAAATAAACTCCATCATGACCATATTATCACTGCAACACCTTGGGAGTAGGTGAGGATGGCCATCAAATCCTTCCAACCTAAAGTACGAGAATTTGGGATATTGGATATACCAATGTCCTGATTGAGAAATGAAAGCCATGGCGTCTATGCTTAATCTAAACCCAACATCTCTAGTCAATCGGTTGATGGTGACATAGAGGAATGAATCATTGACCCATCTATAGTGTTGCTCTGATGTTTGCAAAGTCAATTGGTCATAATGGTTTCATACCTTCTATTGCCTAGGAGCTTCTCCCAATAATCCTACTACATTCAACCTAGGAAAGATACCCATCCTTGCAACAACATATATAACATAGGAAGTCATAAAGAAACTCTTTGTTTCCCTTACCGTCAACATATGATTGTGCAAATTGTTAGATAATTCATGCACCAATCAAATTGTTGTCTACCATCAAAAATAGCTTTTGTATACATCTAAAAATGATCACATTAAATCAAGCCTGATAATTAATTAAATATGAATTATTTAATTAATCTTCTAAAGTCATCTACATATAAATAAATTTAATTATTTATTTATATCGTTCACTTTCTAATTCTTCTAATTTAATTAAATAAATAAGTTTATTTAATTATTACCATTTTCCATCTTCCTCTTAATTAATTAAATAAATTTCATAATTTATTTATATTAATTATCATAAGTTCACATTTTAAATTCAAATAAAATAATATTCTTCCGAATTCATTATTTCTAATTCTTCACTCCACATTTAATTAAATATTCTAACTATTTAATTAAAAACCTTTTTAAATTCTCACACATAATTAAATATTAATTATTTAATTATGGAAGCTTCTAAATTCATTGTCACATATAATTAAATAACTTAATTATTTAATTATGGATTTATCCTCAACTACCAACTAACTCCTCATAACTAAAACATGGCCAAATGGTAACTTTCCTTCATTTTTGAATGGAAGAGTTTGTGTAGGAGGAAACATTCCCCATCTTTCTCTCTAGCTTCCATCTTTCTCTCAACTTCCCAATCTTTCACTGTTCATCTTGACAGGCTTGTTTTCAATCATTGATCTCTGCCAACTAGGCTTTTACCTTTAAAACTCTATAAATACAACCTCTTTGTTCTTTGAAAAGGATCTTAGATCTAGAATTCAAGTGAATATAGCGTGAGAATTATAGTTCCATTTATCCAGCATTTAGCAATCTTATTCACTAGATTTCTTGAGAATAGCATAGCCTTTTAGTTTCATATCTTAGCTTAATCATCAGATATTATTTAGCATAGAAATGCATGTTGCATAATCTCATTCTCTAGGTTGTCATTTTTCCAAGCTACCGCTTACACAATCTGAGAGCTAGTAGCTTAAAACGAATCCTTGGAGATAGAGGACAATGGGACATCATTGAAGAATATGTTGTATTTAGAGTTTTTTAATCTTTAAATAAGATTTATTTGATACAATGTCACATTGGTGTGTTGTTTAACTCTTTTTTTTATTCCACATATTGAAACACACATTTTTGGCACCCACTGTGGGGCCCTTACCCCGTATTTTATTTTTTTATTGTAGGGTTTTTGGTAGGTTATGAAATGGACTTGCAATTTAGCACATACGAGGCCCATTTTAGCACATCCCTAGAAATTTTCAGTGCATACGAGGCCTTTTTCAATGCATTGTCTCTCTTTTTTACCACATATCTATGTTCTTTTAGTGCATTTACACTCTGTTTTCACACATCCCTATATTCCATTTAGAGCATTTATGTGTTCTTTTAGTGCATCCAGGAGTTTGTAAATTTTTAATCCTAATTCCGACACGTTCACAGACAGATATTAATACTTTCTGCATAATATTAACAAGAATAGATCCTAGGGTAGTCACCAAAGAATTGATTTATCTTGGATAAAATGAATCTCATGTCTTTTGTGAAGCAACATCTTCACTTAGTTTAGCAAATTTTTCATTTGGCATTAAAAGTTGAACAAAATTGTTTGTTGTGATTGTCAGGTGAAAGGCCTATGCTCTCCCCTTAACTAGGTGATCAAAATGCCAGACTCATATTTTAATTTCATGTATTTTATACTTTATTAAAACCCTTAGCAGGCCTGCTCTTGTGGTAAAAATTACTCACCCAAGAGGAACGACCTAAGTGGGAACCCCTAAAGCCAAGGATTCCAACGCACTATAATCAAAAGAAAGTTGTTGATGAAAATCCACTCAATATTAGTGTGCAAGATAACCATCCCCGAAGCCTTTGTTCTAAAGGTTTGGAGGTCTCCTGAGGGAGTATATTATTTATCGCACTGAATGAAAACACTTACTACAAACCTTAGTGTAGAAACCAACCAAATCAGGACCCAAACATTATAATACTCACAGTGCAAGAGGAGGGAAGATTCTACCCCAAAGACAGTCACCATATAATTTCCAAGGACCATTTTCTCTAGGGATTGAGAAATCTAACTATGATTACACACTTGGAAAAGACAAAAACACGGGCTCCCTCTTGGGGGTGACACGACTGTGTAAGTTGACATAATTCTAAGATGTGGGCTATGCTGATTATGATAACCTTTTTTGACAACTAAGAGTGAGTCTGCTTGAAGTGTATTTTTTTCAACACCCATGGAAATTTCAGAGAACATACACTTATTGTTAGATTTTAGGACTTTAAAAACAAGTGTTTTCCTACTGCATGCCATATTTTTTATATTTTTTGTTGTAGATTTCCAGTCTCAAAGCATTAAAACATTTAGCACATCCCTGGCATAGAGTAGTGTTTTCCTACATTTATCTTTTTTGTGCTTTGAGACTATAAATCTACAAAATTAGTGAATAAATATCATAAGAAAAGGATCAAGAAACCAAAAAGGTCCCTTAGTTACAAAAATATTTTGGAAAGGAGACACTTTTTATACCAAAGTTGAAAATTTTCTCTTCAACATCGAACTTTCATCCATCGATATCATGATTTTGCTAGGGGATTTAATGATGACTTTTCTTTAGAGCCATTTTCTTCACAAGCTTTCTTTCAACGAAGAGATCTTTTGTAGAGGCATAATCATAGTCAACCCATTCATCCCTCTTTCATCCTACAACTGGCAATTCAGTATTCCAATCATCCTGATCAACTGTTGCAATAAAGAACTTGAAAGAATTAGGGTTTTTTCCAATTCCTTATTTTTTTTAATCAAACTAAGATCAAAACATCGCAATGTGCATCATCACATCCATTTTTTAATTTTAGTTTAATTCCCATAATAGGATCACCATCCTTCAATCCAAAGAATCACAAACTTAAAATTAGAAATTTCTTTAGTCATATCAATAGAATCCATCATTCTATTTTGATTAAGGTATCCAACAAATTTCACTCTTTCATTTATGATCAAAGTTAGTAAAAATTTGGTACAAGCATATGCCTATTTTAACAAGAACTCGCAAGCACCAAGAAGAATACGAAAGGGAAAATCCACTCTGTAACATGGGTGATAAGGAAGAAAACCATTTTCATAGGTTTCATAGTAGGAATAATTTGAATGATAATGAAGTAACTGAAGAGATACTTCAAGAAGTTGAATAGGATCCACAATTTCATACTCTCTTGGACAAAATCCTAGATCGGAACAAAAGAATGATACTTTCTTTTATTGGCAAATCAAGGTGCCAAGTTACCCTCTAATTTTGATACCGAGAAAATAAAAGAATATCCTGAAAGATTTGAAACTCCCTTAAATGATTTTAGTGCTCTTACCTAGCAAAAAAGAACACTACAAGGACAAATTAAAGAAATACAAGGGGTCACAACCAGGAAATATGTTTCGGAAGATATTTTCCCATATACCTTCGATAGGAATCTCAACATGATTCATTTTCCAAAGCATTGTGAAATCCTGAAATTTGATAGATACAATTGGAAAAAAAATCCTATTGATCATGTGAGGGACATTCAAAATATGAGCCTAGGATTTGCTCATGAAGATACATACCTAATGCAATTGTTTCCACGGATTTTAGGTGGACAATCCATGGACTGGATTTTGAAAAATCACTCCCCCCATCAGAATGTTTGAGGAGTTAATCAATAAATTCATATGTCAATACTCCTACAATATACAACATCAAATAACCATGCTTTATTTGTGCAAAGTGAAGCAAAAAACTGGGGAACCCTTCATCACATTCCTACAAAGATGGAGAAGGTTATTGGCAAGATATTCCCATCCTACTCCTGAAAAGGAAAAGATGGAAATCTTTATTAACAGTATAAATCAAGAAATGAGTTATAGGCTCAACCTCCATTGTCCTTAATCATTTTATAAATTGATTAAAAATTCCATCACTATCAAAGGAGCCTTGGTCAAGAGAGGATTATTAAATCTTGACAAAGATGGTCCAAATTCGTATAATCAAAACAACAACAACAATGATAAATCAAGGTTTTGGACTAGAAATAAGAATGTTGTAAATGATGGGGTGGTAGATGCCAACAATGTGAAAGAAAATCCAACCATTCTTAATGAATCAAGGATTCAACACAACAACAATCCTGGAAATTTTGCTAACCAAGGCAATAACAATTCCAATAAGGGAAACAATGCTAATCAAGGAAATATGGCCATTAATCATGGTAATTTCAATAATAATCTTAGAAGAAATCAAAATTAAAATGAGCCCAAATCACAATTCTTCTCAAATCGATGGAGTTATACTCCCTTGGGCCAGTCTCTTGAATCAATGCTCAAAGAGATTTTGAAGCAAAAGACCATCACGTTGCCACTGCAGAGAGATTATGAGTCGAGAGTCAAACCACCATCATGTAATGACTTGTATTATTGTGATTAACATAGATGTAAAGGTCATAAGATGAATAATTTCCAAGGTTTGAAAAAATTGATCTAGTATTTAATTGACAATCGCACCATAACTATTGAGGGACATCATGCCAATAGCGATCATCAAGAATTCAAGGACCCTCTCCCCAATTATTAAAAAGCGGAATCTTCAGGTGACAAAGGCCAAAATGTAAATCATGTCTATGACACCAAGATCAATCATATCTATACCGATGAACAACAAGTCAATGTTGTCAAGGTCAAAGGAAAGCAAGACTATTAGGAAGTTAATGTAACAACGAGGGGACAAGCTAAAATCATTGTAAAAGGAAGCTCATCCAAATCAACTATTCCCCCTCCAAGGTAGTACAATTTAATCGATCAATTATAAAAGATATCGGCTCAAATTTTTATCTTGGAGCTTCTTAAGATATCTTCGGTGCATAACAACAGTTTGGAGAAGGCTCTCATTGACACACCATATCTCTTGATTTGGATATTGATAAATTTCAAGCTATGTTGGGACACTTGTTCTCACCCACATGCCTATCCTTTTCTGAGAAAGATGATGCCTCCATGACTCATCCCCATAATTCATCACTTTATCTAGAATTCATGGTTAATAAAATCCAAATAAGACATGCCTTAATAGATGGGGAAGCCAGTCAAAATATTTCTACTTTAAAATTGGTTCTTGCCTTAGGGTATTCTAAAGAGTCTACTGATCCGAGGAGAAAAATAACAATCAAAGCATATGATGATGAGGAACGAGCTTCTAAGGGCCTCATCATGCTACCTATCAGAGTGGAAACTATTGTAAAGAACACTTTTTGTTAGGTTCTAGATTGAGACTTATCTTATAACATACTTTTGGGTCACCCATGGATCCATGAAATTCAAGTGATACCATCTACATACAATTAATGTCTAAACTTTTCTTATGATGAACAAGAAATAACCATACTAGCGGATCATAACAACAATCAGATTTTCTCTTGTTGTTACTACTTCAAAACATAATGATCAAGCAAGGGTATTAATAAAGATCTTCAACACAAAGTTTCAATTAAAGGACAATGAAGTGGGAGAATATTCTTTATGTCTCCCTAACTTATTCATTTCTCCAAGGTCACATGGTCAGCCTACGGTATCCACACAACAAGCCACAACAACTTCCACATCAAGAATACAAGCTTCAATTCTGAACCAAAAAATATGAAGGTTTCTTTGTGTAGGGGTAAAAGAGTGATCCTCTACAACATCCTAGGGTTTCACCTAAAAGGAAGAGGGTTTTCTTTCACCTCCAGGGGCACCTAATTTTGCGATTTGGTTAGAAAAATTAATGATTGAAACCCTCAAGGAGTGTGATATGTGTGCAAATTTAATGGAATATGTTATAGAAATGTAACTACTTAATCTTTAACTTATGATATTGGAAAACACATGATGTAATGTAATAGAAATGAAAGCAATAAGAGTAAACTAAACTGGCAGAAAATAGAAGTGCGCCTAGATATCAAAGAGGGCTGGAACTGGGATTGCGAAAGTCATTGGAAAACTTGAAAATTAGGGTTTTGAGCTGCCTGGGACACTTACGCCAAATGGGGCGACCTAGTCCCTCTTTGGGAAATTTTCTCTAGAATTCATTTCTACCAACTGGGTCCCCGAATCTCTAACTTTAAGTGTCAGAAAGCCTCAATGGAACTAGGTTGCCATTATGGGTGACCTAGTCCCTTTCTTCTTTTCTGAGAAATCAAGAGTGGACTCGGGTGCCTTAGGTCTATGTTCTACTTCTTTACTGGAATCTTGTCCAAAACCTGCAAAGTGACCTACAAAACATAAAGTATTTGTGTTTCTAATGTAGGGTTTGCCTTGGTCAAACCCCTTGTTTGTATTTAAACTTGAAATGAAATAGAAATTTGTATAAACCCTAGCCCTAAGTGTGTCTAGAACCAAGAAAACCTTAAACAAAGAAAAACCCTATTCTATTGTGTTAGAATAAGATGTATGTAAGAGATTTGAAATGATGCAAGACTCTAAACCTTAGAAATCCTACAACATTGCAAATGAAAACAAGGAATGCAAATGGGATGTGAGCCTCAAATCTGCAAGTGGGTTCAAAGTAGAAGATGGAGGCACTTTGAAATCAATCTTTAGGAATGATTTGGTGGCTAGTTGCACCTCCTCAACCTAGATTTCTCCATGAATCTCCATAGGCATCTATCTTAAACCTTGTCAATGTGTGATCTTGAATGTGAAGTGTGCTTCAAGACCTGCAAAAAGCCCTAGTTTGTTGTCTAAAATCTTCAATTTTTTCTATTTGAGAGATGAATTTCCTTGAGGAAGATGTTTTTGCACTTGATTTTTGGAGTTCAGTATGAAAAATGAACAAGAGAGAGAGGCCAAATGACCTGAAAACAAGTATATATAAGCAACATAACCTAATTTTCAGGAATTTTGACCTAAGCAGCTAACACCCTTAAGGGATTTTTGTTAATTATTCACTCTCACACTTAAAACTTGAAAAAACCTCAAAAAGGACTAGGTCACCAACTTGGGCGACCTAGTCCCACTAAGGGATTTTTAAGTGGGAATGATACTTTTTGAATTCTTTTAATGTGTTTTGTTGGAGGTTGAATGATCCCTTGGGTATATCAGGCCTCTAAGTCAAAATTAACAACTTTAGGGGCCTATAAATATTGTTTTAGGATGAAATTTGGTGAAATAGGACTTAAAGTGGGACCAAAATGAGCACAAAATTGTCCTTTTCTTCGAAGGTATACAATTTTTTGTGACACATTTATCCCCCACTTTAGTGCCCATATGAATCTATGTGCATATGCAAGCTAAAGGACTATAAAAACAAACAATGCACTTTCATTTTCATAAAAGGATACTCATTTAAAAGGTGGAAGAATGAAGCCCTCAGTGTAGTTATCTATAAAATCACAATGTTAGGAACTGCATCCTTTAACATAAATTTGTTAGAATTCCTAGAAATCCTCTTATCTAATCCCTAGTGATCAAATTTGAGGGTAGATGTATGCCCCCCCTTGATTCTGCTTTCTTTACGGAGTTGGAATAAAGGTAGTCATCTAACCATGTCGAATAAGGGCACGCATATCAAAGAGCATTTCCAAGTACCATTCCTCATGGCGATACATGAGTGATGATGTAGGGTGTGGAAACATGATTTTGATGCAACAAACGATATCAAAAATAAAATTCACTAGCACCCAAAATGGTGAGTTGAATGAAAAAGCACACTAAAAGATTAACAGAGTAAAAAGGTACAAATGTGCTTGTGTGTAAAAGTGAGCTAGTTAAAAAAAAGAAAATGGTGAAAGAGTAACATTCACTTACTTTTCTCATTTACTTTTTGCAGTGTTGAGAGTTATCAGGAGAGAGTGACAGCATGCCGAGCACATGATATTTCACACCCGCAAGGTTGGACGTTTTGCACGATCAGGTGGTGAGTAACAACCACCAGCAGGAGGTTAGTGGATTCTAAAGCTTGTGTTTTGTGATTTTTTAATTATAAGATGAATTTAATGCTTATTTAGAGTATATTAGGATCCTAGAAAAAAAGTTTGCAAAGTGTCCCTTTTTTTTGCAAAGTGTCCCCTTTCTTCGTAAAGTGTCCCTTATTTTTGCAAAGTGTCCCTTTTGTTCGCAAAGTGTCCCCTTTCTTTGCAAAGTGTCCCTTTTCTTTGCAAAGTGTCTCTTTTCTTTGTGAAATGTCCCAAAAGGGTTCTAAAGTGTCTAAGGCCATAGAAAAACCACACTAGAACAACATTAGCACACTTGCTTGATGAATGAGAGTAAAATTGAAGAAATTAGATGATTTAGATAGAATATTGTAGGAATTGGTGTAGGTACCGACATGGTCTCAGCAATGGTTAGGTGGGAGACAGTTGAGTTTCCTCAGAGACTTAGCTCTAGCCCTATCACTAGCAGAGATGAAGCACCTACAAGCAGTGGGGATCTATTGGACCTACCTCACTCCACCAATGAGATACCATGATGTTATTTTGATGGCATTGTGTGAGAGGTAGAATGCAGATACCTAAACATTTCACCTACCCATGGGAGAGATGACTATTACACTAGAGGATGTCCATCTCATTCTCCGAGTCCCTATCTAAGGAAATTGTGTGTGGCTACAGAGGGGATGATCCTTCTGAGAGCAATGGGTAGACATGCAGTACTGCTTCGAGGTTCTTGTTCATGATGACAAAGTAGCAGGATGGATAGAGTTGGTGATGTTACCGTATTCACAAGCACACTTGGTGAGGCACATTATGATGCACACAGTTGCACTCATCCTTTTTTCGAATGAGTAAGTAACACATCTGGAGGGTGGATTGGTACACCTAATACAAGGCATGGTAGAGCATCAGATGGTATATGGCTAGGGTCGATGCATTCTAGCCAATGTGTACTATGATCTTTGTTAGTTTGTGTTCTGGGAGTTAGATAGTATGGTACATTGCATGCTCTTACAGATATGGTTCTTACATGACTAGTGGGCTTCCCATATCTGACAGCAGTGGGCTATCCACGAGCATTTGGGTATCCATTACAGTGATCTTCAATTTTGGAGAGTGAGACTTGACTGATTAGATGAGGAGGATATCCTATGGAGGCCATACTAACTTGTCCTGCAGTGGCCTGATTACACTAGATAGCTCAGGAGATTATAGATGACTAGGTTCCTGGTAGGTCAACACGATGACATGGTGCGACCATTCTACCATGATTAGGTTATGAGGTAGTTAGGATACGTATAGATACTGCCACAAGCATGATCATCATTCATGAGGTATGTTCGAAGTGCATGGTGACTAGGATACATAGAAGGATTCACATTAGAAGATGTCATCGAGAGTGACTCAGACTATTTAGATCATGACCAGCCACTAGTTGATGATGCAGATGATGTTTGGGCTACATGGGACCTCGAGAAGTGGTGGAGAGCCTCACAATCAAGGCTAGTGTTCCTAATGGATGAGCCAATGGGAGAGGCTCACCCTATTCTAGATGAGGGGGAGGACAGGGAGAGAGAGGACATGGCTGAGGAGACATGGTACAGGGCTGCAGATATTTTTACCGATATTATTGATGAGGAGTATGATGAGGATGTAGAACCGGATTATGATGGGAAGGATGGAGATGATGATGAGGAGGAGGAGTAGGAGGGGGATGAGACAGGAGATGAGTCACCTCTAAGTGAGGATGATGATGTCATGATCGAGGACCGAGATGAGTAGGGAGAGATCTCACCTATTCATAGGACTAGATCTCGGACAGGAGTAACAACAGGTGCCAGCACTCACTATCGAGGGGATGTGAGTACATCATCCATGCCCCTTGCATAGGATGAGGTGGACATTCCACCCTGTACCTGAGATATAGGTGATGATATTTAATTTTGGTTGCTGCATTTTATTTGTGATTTAATAAGTATATATGTCTATGATGATGTGTTATTGATGAAACTCTTGTTTGATTTTATAGGGCCTATGGAGGGGTGGTGAGAGTTCCTGCATCCAGTAGCCACAGAGATAGTGCTAGTGACATTTGACGAAGATGGATATTATGATGGAACAAGACACTTCAACCATAGATCATTCCCTTACTTGCGATGAAGTTAATAGTATAGAACCAAACAATGCATGTGCTAAATATCTTGTGTCTAGTTCACCTACTAACTCTCCTATTTGGGAAGGTATCATGGTGGAATAAAATGACAACATGGTCGCACTCCTTTCGTGCAATAGTCATATCTCTTCCTTGGGAAATGGTAAAAACTTGATACTCAATTGCCCTTTCCTAGAGATACATCAACTGAAGCCCATAGAGGTTATGCATACACAAGTGTACATTAGATCCCCATCTCCTATTGGACCTCCTAAGCATCCTCTAACCATCCATCCACCTAAGCAAAAAAATTCACATCAACCAAGTTACAATGACATTGTTCACCTATATGACAAAATGTATCCTATCAAGTCCACATTTTTTGAAACCTTATTCCCTTACCCACATAAATAATATTAGTTGTTTCTCCTTGCCTTGTAATAGTTGTAGGGTCATAACACACTCACTATTGCATATTTTTCATCCCTCACAAGGAGCGGAATACCCTCATCCATACCAGGCTCACCTTTTCCCTGCATTAAGTGGGGGTAAATGGGTTGAGTACCTTTTTCCCCCGTATGTCACTTGTCATTGCATCTTTTGACTAGTCATTAATCCTCAGGAATCTACAAGAGCAAGCTTGGGATGTGGACAACATCTCTTAAGTTGTCTTGCATGTGACATACTTACCCCCTCATACCTTCTTATACTTTAAAGAAATTTCTCAGAGTATGATGTGTACCAATTCCTTTAAAGTGGGGGCATACACTGGAACTATTTCCTTTTGCATTTTTATTTTTCTTGGTTCTTAGTGCAGCCTTATCATTTCATACGATGAGTCTCTCACTTGGTGGATGACATTGTGTGTAATATCCTTCACGAAAGTGACTTATCTTAGCATATTACATTAGTCTTAGTGGCATGATGCGATACATTGCATCCCCTAAGTTGTGAGTCTTCTATTCTTTGATTGGTCCTCTCTTGAGACATTAGACACAATGTTCTCTAATTTATAGACCTCACATGAATGAAACAAGACTTCTTCAAATATCCCTTTTTTCACTTTACCTTTTTGCATTTTTCATTTTTCACCTTGCATACATGGCCACATTGCATAACACAACTTGCATGCTTGTGGTGCCATCTTGCACTTAGTCATGAGTTCTAAGCATCCAAGGCTTTGCTTGTATCATGAACCACACCCCTTACCTTTTTTGGTGCCTTATCAAAGTTAGTAGGAGGTATAACATTGGTATGGTTGAGTAGGAAAAGTCAGCTAGCGGCATGACTTTCCCCATAGCCACCTTTTTGTGTGTGAGTGCATACCAACCGTGTGTATGTATCTCACAAAATTTTGGCATTCTCACCCGATGGAAAACCAAAATTTTCGTTGTCCTAGAGTGAATACATCCCTTTCCTTTCGTACAAACATCCTAGATCTGATCCATAACTAGTTGGATAAATAGTAGAAGATTGATCTAACTTTTATCCACTCTTTCACATCGCTCCTTGTGTGATCTTTTGTACTTGTGTTTAGTACGCCATGGGAGTTTGATCCTAGGGGCTTTACCATCCCTCTTGATCTTAGTCATCTCATCTTACTGACATGATTACATTGGATCCCGCTCAACGTGTTTGATTCAACTACTTTAGTGTGAGTTTGAAGTAATTTCATACTCTCACTAAAGTGGGCACTAAATGTGTCACCAAAAATTGTATACCTTGGCACTTTCTTACTCATTTCGGCCTTTTCCCTTGGATTTTGGCCTGTTTTACCTTGATTTAGTCTTCAAATCTTGCAATTCAACAATAGCACAATGGTGTTTTTCTAAGGTGTTGTGAAGTGTTGTGACACATTTCCTCACTTTTCTAAGACCCTTTCAACACAATTCACCTAAACAACACCCTTTTAATCCTTTCTAAGCCTTGTGCCAAGGTGTTGTAAAGTTTTGTAAGGCATTTTCACCCTTTCCTAGGCTTATCATCAACTAATTAACCCTTTTCAATGCTAATTTTGTCCCTTGAATGTACTTTTAGGCCCGATTAATGTGTGTTTCGGGAGGCAAGGTTGATTAACCTCATTACTCGCTATTTTATTCCTGACCACCACTTGGATTTTCCCAAGTGGACTAGGTCACCACTTTGGGCGACCTAGTTCTTTTAGGCATAAAATTCAAAATTAAAACATGAAACTTGTGGGAATTTACCACCAAAACACTAAGGTCGGCTTATCATAAGTAATTTTCAAGAAAATTAGGGTTTAGTATTTACAAATAAGGGTTTTCATCCTCATTTTGATCTCTTCTTGGCTCATCTTTCACCTTCACTCTTCTTGACAAGCACTCTCATACTCAAAACTTCCAAAGCAAGCAAACAAGCATTAGGGTTTCACAAGCCATCTCCATTGGAGCTACTCTTACATGTTGCAAACATCTTCATCAAAGGTTTGGTAATTGTTTAAATTGCTTTATCATTCAATAATCCATTCTTTTCATCATATTTCATTTTTCATTTTATTATCATCAAAGGGGTTTGACTAAGGCAAACCCCCAATCTATAACACTAATGCTCTCCTTCTCTTTGTAGGTTTGTTTTGTAGATTTAGTTTTTTTGCAAGTGGAAGATCATTCAACAAATTATCCAAGCTCACTATTATTGAAGAAACCCTAGTTGAAGCTTGGAAGACAGTTACAGGTCGAAAATCAAATTTTCTAGTCCGAATACTTGGACGAGCAGAAAGTGCAAATCAAGAACTCTCATTTCCACCTTCAAATTTTTAGAAAAGACAAAAGGGACATTCCTACTAGTTGTGGCAACCTAGTCCCAAAGTGTCTATTTTACAAATATTTATGTGGATCTGAGTATCCATTTGGCTGAAATAAGCCTCGAGTCAGTTTCCCGAAATCACCCCGAAAAAGAACTAGGTCGCCCAACTTGGCACAAGTGTCCCACCAGGCATAAAATTCAGTATTTCTAAAATTTCAAAGTTCCCCCAAGTTTGCAATACATTTCCAAGTATTCCTTTGTTATTTGCAGCTTTATATTTTAGTTTAATTTACATTTTTAGGTCATTCTAGTTTATGCTTACATGTAACAATGTGTATTTAAACATAGTTCATTTTAGTAGTTTTACATTGATAGTTGATTTTTATTTTAAGCTTATAGCATTTAGGGCATTCCATATCACACACTTCACACCTTAAAACCCCATTAACACATAATATTTGAATGTAACATAATAATTTTTTCCCATCTTTCTCCTTTTAGGTGAAAAACTCTAGAAGAGTAAGAAAGCATTAAGGTGCCAAAATCTATGTTACAAGTTCCCATCACCAAGTTTGATGGAAGATTCATCAAGGAAAACACTCAAGAAAATGAAGATGAAGATAAGGCTATTCTCGATTGGCTATATAAATATGAGGATGAATTTGTTCAACATATCAAATTGCCTACTGAACAATATGGCAAAGGCTATGCAATAATGCAAAGAGTGGGCTATGAAGGGATTGGACCCATACGCAAAAGAAAAGAAGGAATTTTGGAGCCAATTCAACCTATAGTAATGCATCCAAAAGATAAGAAAGGACTTGGGTATGGTGAAGATGCAAAATAAATAGCCTTGAAGAAAATCCAAGAAGAAGAAGCTTTAAAGAAATCCCATGAAGAATTAGCTGAAACAATTCTAGGATTGCAAGACAACTCTGATACCGATTCAAATGAGTATGAATGGGATACCATTTATAATGATGAATTGTGGAGGGAAAAATAGGTGCGTGTTATAAAAAAATATACACCCATGCTCATGCAAGGAGAAATTTCAAGGCCTCCACTTGACTACGTACTTCAAAACAACCATGACTCGACTGATGACAATTCAATTCAAAGTGAGATGGATAATCAACATGAGGTTACCATCATAGATCTTCCCCATAGTGAGAATGATAATCATGTCATGACCTTAACAGCCAGTGACCTTACTCAACCGAATGATCCCTGGCCCTTGGTCCATCCTAAGCTCATTGATTGGGAACAAACTGAACCAATCAATTTCCCAATCTTTCCTGATGATGAAACTATTATAAATTTTATTTGTTCCTCCGACCTAGAAATAGGTTCCACTAGTGAATCTCAAGATCAAAACATCAGTCAAGAGAGTGCCAAGTTTCTCAGTTGCAAAATTAACAGTATAAAAGATAGATCTAATGGTGAAAACCGAAAAAAGGTAGTATTAGATCATGAAAAAGAAAAAAATAAAGAGCGTATCTGATGGTGAAAACCTTTCAAAGGAACTAAAAGATGAGAAACTTGACACTCTCCCTGAGCAATATCAGGAGAGATATTCTATTTTGATAGAACCAACATAGGCAATCAATATAGGCACTATGGAATAGTCAAAGATCCTGCAACTTCTTGCATCATTGACAAAGGAAGAAATTCCAAAATGCATAGAATTCCTAAAGGATAATCAGATAAAATTTGCTTGGTCATATGCAGATATGCATGGATTGGATCCAAATCTTATGAAGCAAACATTTTTCAATCATGCCAAGGGAAAAACCTGTGAAACAAAAGCTCAGAAAGATGCACCCACATGTTGTATTGCTAGTCAGAGAAGAATTAAAGAAGTTGTTGGATGTAGGATTCATTGGGTCTATTGAATATTCATAATGGATCTCCAACATTGTTCTAGTGTCAAAACCAGAGGGAAGAATCAAAATCTATATAGATTTTATGGATTTAAATAAAGCATGTCCCAAAGATGATTTTTCGTTGCCCAACATTGACACGATTGTGGACCTAACAATGGGGCATGCTATATACTCACTGATGGATGGATTTTCTAGGTATAATCAGATAAATATCACACCTGAAGATCAAGATAAGACCACATTCACATGTCTCTGAGGTACATATTGTTGGAATGTAATGTTGTTTAGACTCAAAAATGCTGGAGCAACCTATCAATGGGAAATGACTGTAATTTTTCATGACATAATGCACACATTCATGGAAGATTATGTAGATGATCTCTTATAAAAATCAAACACAAGGGAGGGACATCTAGATACCTTATCTAACATTTTTTTTAGAATGGAAAAATTTAAGGTGAGACTCAATCCCAAGAAATGTGTCTTTGGGGTAAAATCTAGAAAGCTCTTAGGCTATATTATGTCAGAAAAGGGAACAAAAGTGGATCCAGCGAAGGTCCAAGCCATCCTGGAGATGTTTCCACCAAGGAACATCATTCAATTGTGGTAATTGCACGGATGACTACAATCCATTAGGAGATTCATCGCATAGTTAGCAGACAAGATTTTTCCTTTCACGTATCGCTTGCATAAAAATGTCTCATTCAAATAGGAAGACAAGTGTGAAGAGAAATTTGATCAAATAAAGTAGTATCTAATGAGCCCACCAGTATTGATTCCACCAGTACTTGGAGAACCACTCATACTATACATTTTTTCCACAGAAGTATCCCTAGGGGCATTATTGGCACAAGAGGATAGAACAGGAAAAGAGCAAGTTGTATATTACATCAGCAAGACATTGACAAGCCATGAACTAAACTACACTTTCATTGAAAAGGCTTGTTTGTTAGTAATTTTTACTTCCCAAAATTTGTGGCACTATATGTTGGCTCATACAGTCAAACTTGTGGCTAAAATTGATCCCTTAAAGTATCTTCTTAGAAAAGCAACCTTAAATGGTAGGTTAGCTAAATGGGTAATGATCCTAAGTGAACTTCACATTCACTCTATGGATTGAAAGGCCACCAAAGGGTAGTTCATAGTAGATCAGTTGGAAAAGGCACCTTTACAAACAGATCATCCAATGCACATCAAATTTTTCGATGCCGATGTTTTCACAACAATGACCAAACAGTCATGGAAACTTTATTTTGATGGGTCTTATACACAACATGGCTCGGGGGTAGGAATTATTTTTGTCACACCTTAGGGAAATAACATTCCAAAGTTTTATTGGTTTATTTCCTTGCACCAATAACATAGCCAAATATGAAGCACTGCTCATTGCAATGAGAATAGCATTGGACTAGAATATCACAAAGCTACAAGTGTATGGTGATTCACAACTTTTCATTAATCAAATAATTGACGACTATTAGACCAAAGATGACAAGTTGATGCCTTATAAAAAAATGGTGGATGATTTCAAGAATTATTTTATTGAGATAAATTTCACACAGATTCCATAGATCGAAAAACAAAGCTATAGATGCCATGGCTACAACTGTGTCAGTACTGTAATTATCAGAAAACCAAGCTCAATATGAACTCCTGGTGGAACAACTATTTTCCCCTACCAATGAAAATCCTGAGACCCAAATCATATGTCACCTGGTTGGTTCTGATTCCCCTTTATACGGAAAAATGTATGCATATCTGAAAAATACTATCTTACCCTCAGATTTGTCCTGGAATCAAAAAAGAAACTTTATTTGCCAATCTTCTTGCTAAACTCTAATTGTTGACACCTTATACCGATGTGGTGTTGATGGTACCCTCCTTAGATCTCTTGAACATGATGAATATGAAAAGGCCTTCCAAGAGGTTCATGGTGGTATTTGTGGGACTCATTCAAGTGGACTAACCTTAGCTAAGAAACTTGTCAGAATGGGTTATTATTGGCCAACCATGGAAAAGGAATCCTTCACCTTTGTAAAGAAATGTCTGAAATGTCAGATTCATGGAAACCTCATTCATGCTCCTGCTCAAGAGATACAACCCTTCACTACCATGTGGCCTTTCTCTCACTGGGGACTAGATCTGGTTGGTAAAATCCACCCCTCTTCATTAAATGGGCACAAGTTTATAATCATGACCACTAAATATTTTACCAAGTGGACTAAAGTTGTTCCCTTGACAATAGTAACTGGAAAAAAAATTCCATCCTTCATCTTGAATTATATCATATATCGGTATGGAATTCCCAGTTCCATTATCATAGATAATGGAAGAGCTTTTAAGAATCAGGATTTTGACGAACTTTGTGAAAGATTCCATATCCAACATAGGTTTTCTACACCTAATTATCCACAGTGAAATGGACAAGAAGAAGCTTCAAATAAGACAATTATAAAGATCTTGAAGAAGACGGTAAGTGATGTCGGTCGTGATTGGCATGTCCAGTTAAATCCATATTTGCAGGCATAAAGAACCAACATTCGCACATTGACAGGGGCCACCCCATACACCTTGGTCTATGGAGAAGAAGTAATCTTGCCACTAGAATTTGAGATTCCCTCACTTTGAGTCTCACTGAATGGACTTATAACTGATGAAGACTATAGATTTTCCAGAATACAAGAACTAGAGCTACTTGATGTGAGATGAAAAAGTGCAACCAATCACTTGAAGGGTTATCAACAAGTCATGTCCTACAACAACAATCATAGAGTCAGGCCACAAAAATTTCAAGTGGGTGACCTGTTCCTAAAGGAAAATCCCTGTAACCAACAAGATAAAGAGAAGAAAGGAAAGTTTGAGCCCAATTCGCTAGATCCATTCGTCATCATTGCAACATATGGTTCTGGAGCATATCAGTTATCTAAATCCGAAGGGGTCCTGTTTGAAGATCAAATCAACAAAATCCATCTGAAGAAGTTCTATGTTTAGAAAAATACAAAGACACCAAAAAAGGCCCTAGAAAAATATAAAAATAGCATAAAAAGTCAAAAAAAAAAATCCATAAAAATCAGAAAATGTCCTAAAAAAAATCATCATCAGGTTGAAAACCTGGAAAATAGGCATCCTTTTGATATAAAAAAAAAAACAAAAGAGAAAATATTAAAAAAAAAATGAAAAAATGAAAAAAATCGTTTCCTTGATGAAAACCTGGCAAACGGGCATCTTGGTAACAACAAAAAAATAACAAAATCTGAAAAAGTGCAATAAAAATAAATGGTGAAAACCTGGCAAACAGGCACTATTTGTGATCTAGTTGGCTCTTCCATATATTAGGTTATGTCCTACATCATTCATACAAAGCCATCAAAACCATACCTTGCCATCATATCGGCATCATGCGCACAACATTTGCTAGTGATGACATGGATTTAATCATGGCTTGATGATCATTGTTTATATTCCAAATAGTAGGTTGTGTCTAATCAGTAGTCAAAGTACAAACTCGTTGGGGGAAATCAAATTTTTAGTCTTTGAGAAAACAAACAGAAACATGCATCAACTATCTGAATATCAAATCAACAATCAAATATCCGATCAGGTCTAGTGAACACAGCTATGAGACATGTTACAAAATGAAATTGAACAAATTAGATGATCTTAATCTGAATAAAATGATTGGAACACTAATAGTATAAAATGAACTATTGTTTTGAAATTTGATGACATCATATCTCTTGAGAGGCTCAATGATGTACTGAACTAGAGTCGCAAGGATGGAGTATGATTTTTCTTTGATTATTGTCTATAATTTAATCATTATTACTGTGCAAATTTGTTGTGAGACATTGTTTACAAAGGTATTACTGATGACATTACCGAATTTGCATAGGAAAAGGATTAAATTTTGTCTTTTTATGCAAGCAATACTCAGGTCATCTCGGTTCAATTATACCTCAATGCTTGTATTAACTTGCTATATCAAACATCATGAAAGTTGCACTCAAAACATTATTAGGTTGGATCTACCCTATGATGCTTGTACTAACTTTCAACATATCAAAAGGCTCAATGATATTAAACAAGCATAAAATTAGCTCACATAATGACAAGAGTGTGCAGTTCACTTTGCATAGTTAGGATTGCATGATTCATATAGATTGCATTCATTTTGTGGTTGTATAATGGATTTTGGAGGTTGAGAAAGATATCAAAACAAATATGTCTCTTTGGAACAAAGATTGAGTGCATTTGGAGATTAGCTAAAATAATTCTCATTTCATATTTATTTTATCATTTTCATATCATTTCATAACATTCATTATCATTTGTCATTTACTAATTTATGAATCATTCATTATAATTTCATTTTCATATTCATTATGCATTACCAATTTTTTTGCATTATCATTTTTGTCATATCATCATTATCATTATCATTATTAATTTCATGTCATATCATTTCATTTTCATTATCATTATCATTTTCACCATTAGTTTCATATCATTTTCATATATTTTCATATCATTTAATATTCACTTTCATAACGTTTTCATTATCATGTATCGTTCATTTTCGTATCAATATCATTTATCATTAACCCTTCATATCATTACCATTTTTATATTCATGTCATCATTTCATTATCTTTTCACATCATTTTCATTTCATCATTTTCATGTTCATTTTCATTATCTCTTCATTTCATTATCATTTTACATATCATATCATCCATATCAATATCATATTTTCTTATCATTATCATTTCATTTCCATTCATTATCATTTTTCATTTTTACATTTAACACATCCATGCCATTGCATCATTCTACATAACCATACATTGAAAAATAATAAAATAGATTCATTACATCCATTTCATCACAATATTAGTGATGCATTTTCCATACATCATAAAAATAATTCATATTTCATTCAGATCATTCATCATAATATATTCTACATATTCATAATATCAAGCATAAAGCATGTAAAATTCAAAAACATCATCATCATCATATCATGCGCAGAAGCATCATCATCATCATCACATCATAAGTTAAGCATCATCATTCAAAGATCATCATCCCTAAAAATCCATCATCATACTCATAAGAAACATGACATATAGAAATAGAAATGCATACATGAAAATCTATCATAGCATAATAAAAGACACATGCATATCATATAGGCTCATCAAATAAATATCCAAAGGTACAATGATATCAAATGTCTAAGAGAGATACATAAAATCTGACAAAAATTATGTATACATAATCATCACTGAGGAGCATTTGAGTGAGAACCATGAGTGTCGCTACCACCGAAAGTAGTGGGTCTAGATGGATCTCGATTGCTGGTACCACCTATCTCTCATCTTATTGGATGACCCACACTCCTGGTAGGACTCCTAGTATGACTACATGAATGAGTGTGAGATATGGTGCCTGATTAATTATAGGCTATCATCTACTCAAGGGGCACCACCTCATGGTATCTCATCATGTAAAACTCACACTCTCAAGTAGTCTCCAGTCCCTTAGCCACAAAATCTTTGATAGAGGTACCCTACACTGATCTCAACAATCTCTCGGCTATACCCTCTGCCTATTGGTAGCACTATCTCAAACTATCTCTCTCTGTAACTAGTTGGGATACCTATGGGTTTGGGGGTGGTGGTTGTGCCATATGTGCCTGTAGCTATGAGATAGTAGCATGTGCCTATGATAACTAGCTCTGAAGATCCTATACCTACACATGTAGTGTGTCAATTTGTCCCTATCGCTCTCTAGATGGCGCCCTAATAGTATTATGTGAATGGACTACAACTGGCTGCTCCACTACCCTCACTATCCTGGGCCTGGTCTTGAATGGAACATCAAAAAAGAATCTCTCTCCCACCACCCCCGTCATCCCCATCATCATCATCATCATCATCATCATCATCATCGCTGTCCTCCTCCCCCTCATCTCGGTGAATATCCATATCCTGACCACCACCCACATCCTCTCCTCCTCCTCCACCGGGCTTCTCTACCTATGCCCCATCCTATGCATGTGCCTATGGCTATCTCCATGCCAGCTACAATGTTGGTCAATCTAGTAGTGGGGCAGGCTCACTTGGACTCGTCAGTCTCAAAAATGGATGAGTGTGGAAGTATGTAGCATACTACTCGGTCATCTGTGCATCTATAATATCCGACCTATAATCCAAAAACTCTGGTTGTAAACCAAGATACTCTATCCTGGCTACCTCATATGGTATAAATGGGCCCCACTCTATAACATCCTCTTGCCATCTGGCATAATGGGAAACACCCTATAGAATCACTTGTACCTGGCCAAACTATCTCAAAACCCTCATGATTGAAAATCTCTCAATAATGAAAGGGGTCTTCCCAATCATATATCTAGATATGCAACAATAGGGTAGCTCAATATTGTCATCATCCGAAGTGTCACAATCAACATATGGCCTCCAAATCATTGTATCCATATCATCAAGAACTCTCTAGCAGTACTCTAACTTTCCCAGCTTAGGCTGGACAAGTGGACTATATAGGCATAAACATATGGTTGACCGATGGGACAATTTCTCCCTGCAAAGGGGCAGGTGATGGAAATATGCTCCCACACCCAAATCTGTAGAAGCGTCACCCTGAAAGAGATACTCTTCCCATATGTGTATACCACCTGATGTAAATCATGGTATAGATGGGCTAACATGTAAGAACCTTAGGCATACCTAGTCTGATGGAGGATCATGTCCTCTAGAACTCTCCCCCAACCAACTGGCAGTCCCTTTGACCTACAATCGGGACATAGGAAACCACCAACGAAGCTAGCCAAAACTAAAGGAAGTGGGGAATATCCCTCTACCATCTCAATCCAAGGGATCTCATATCCACAAATATGTGGATCTTAAAATACTCGTCGCAAGGAATTTGTTCCTCCAATCTCCTTGTGGTCGTAAACCACAATCTCACCAACCATTGGTATCCCTAGAATCCTATACACATCCTCGAGTGTGACTGTGATCTCTCCAGTGGGCAAGTGAAAGGTATTACGCTTACTATGCCATCACTTGGCTAACACTATTAATAGTGCCCTGTTGAACCTATACTGTGGGATCATAATAAGTGAACCCAAACCGCATCTATCAATAACCCCAACCTCCTACTGGGAGAATCCAGGAATCATCTCCCAAGTACGGGGAAATCTCTCTCTGATCTGGAGGATTTTAAAATCCTCCTATATATCATATCCATTTCAATCAATCAGATCATCAGAAAATAACATCAATCAATCAAAGAAAAATCAAAGAAATCATGTGACATCATATCAGGCAAGTGAAACACATCATCTTTACTATTTATTTTTCATTTCAGAAAGAAAAATTATCAGAAGCAAATCAATCATTACTATTTTTTTTTCATTAAACATGAAAGAATATTTATTAGAATCAACATCAACAACATATCATATCAACTCATTATTACTTATTTTTTTCATCGAGCATGAAGATAAATTTATCAGTCAAAACACATCAATCATTACTATTTGTTTTTCATTTTGAAAAGCAAATTTATCATAATTAACATTTTACTATTTGTTTTCAACATGAGAACAGATTTATCATATCATCATCAAAATCAATTCAATCATCCTTGATGCTACTCAATTTCATCAAATCAGTTGTCTAATATATAGCAACAAACATCAAGAAATCATCAATTGATCTTCAACCGATCAAAATCAGCTAAATTTTATGGATGTGCTAAAACATACTATCTATGTGCTAAATCAACAAATGTTCTAGTTTATCCATCAATGCGCTAAACTAGAGGTTAGATGCACCAATCCAACATGTGAGCTAATCTATCAGGTGGATGCACTAAATGATCAAATCTATGCACTAATCTAGGAAATGTGCTAAAGCCCTAAATCTATGCGCTAATCTAGGAAATGTGCTAAAGCCCTAAATCTATGCGCTACTTGATCATCCTATGCATGAGCTTTAAACCTATGGACTAATCTATCATGCCTATGCACTAAATCAACTTATGCACTAATCTATCAGATAAATATGCTACTCTGTGGCGTATATGCGCTAACCTAGATGCACCATTTTACCTAGAAAATGCACTAAACAAGGGCTTGCATGCGCTAAAATGCAAATTTATGTGCTAAAACAGAATTTCTAATTTCTAAAAAATCCAAAAATCATGTGATATTCAAACAAAATTCATAGGAAAAGGTTTCATAATCTTACCAAAGGTCCATACGTAGATGGTTGCTGATGTCGGCACACTCGCTCAAATCTGTGTCACTCGTAGTTGATCGACATCTCGATTTCTCCTCTTGCAGAGCTCTGTTTTCACCAAATGTAACTATTCAAATGACAATGACTTTTACCTTTCTCCACCTTTTAAGGGGGTAAATAAGGTAAGGTTATTTTTTATTTTTCACCATGAAAAGCCCTATTTTTGGTGATAAATCGGTGAATCACCATCAAATCATTCAAAATCTTCAAATTCGTGATTTATCTGCCGAGAGGGCATATAGTATCATCAGTCAATTTTTCAAAGTCAAGGGCAAAATTTCCGTTGTCTGAATTTTTCTTTGAAGCAATGCATAAAACACATCACTTCAAAGAGGGGCAAAATGTATACATCTAAAAATGGTCACATTAAATCAAACTTGATAATTAATTAAATATGAATTATTTAATTAATCTTCTAAACTCATCTACATAAAAATAAATTTAATTGTTTATTTATATCGTTCACTTTCTAATTCTTCTAATTTAATTAAATAAATAAGTTTATTTAATTATTACCATTTTCTATCTTCCTCTTGATTAATTAAAGAAATTTCATAATTTATTTATATGAATTATCATAAGTTTGAATTTTAAATTCAAAAAAAATAATATTCTTCCAAATTCATTATTTTTAATTCTTCACTCCACATTTAATTAAACACCTTTTTCACTTCTCACACACAATTAAATATTAATTATTTAATTATGGAAGCTTCTAAATTCATTGTCACATATAATTAAATAACTTAATTATTTAATTATGGATTTATCCTCAGCTGCCAACTAACTCCTCATAACTAAAATGGCCAAATGGAAAATTTCCTTCATTTTTTAATGGAAGAGGTTGTGTAGGAGGAAACATTCCCCATTTTTCTCTCTAACTTCCATCTTTCTCTCAACTTCCCAATCTTTCACCACTCATCTTGACAAGCTTGTTTTCAACTGTCGATCTTTGCCAACTAAGCTTTTGCCTTCAAAACTCTATAAATGCAGCCTCTTTGTGCTTTGAAAAGGATATTAGATCTAGAATTCAAGTGAATATAGTGTGAGCATTATAGTTTCATTTATCCAACATTTAGCAATATTATTCACTAGATTTCTTGAGCATAGCATAGCATTTTAGTTTCATATCCTAGATTAATCATCACATATCATTTAGCATAGAAATGGATGTTGCATAATCTCATTCTCTAGGTTGTCATTTTTCCAAGCTACTGCTTACACAATCTAACAGCCAGTATCTTACAACGAATCCTTGGAGATATAGGAAAATGGGATGTCTTTGAAGAATTTGTTGTATTTAGAGTTTTTTTATCTTTAAATTAGATTTATTTGATATAATGTCACAATGGTCTGTTGTTTAACTCTCTTTTTTATTCCACATATTCACACACATAGCTTCAATGAATGGGAACATCCATTTCTTGAGGCTTGCAGAGTCCTTTCCAAACACCCTAGAAAGAATTAGAATAAAGTCATCAACCTCCTTCTTGAAGTCTCCCCTCTTGGGATGTTCAGAAATTTTAGTTAAAGACTTCTTCTCGGTCCTCAACCACTTCTTGTTCATGTGGGATATGTTGACTTCTTTATTCTAATTGAAAATTTGTAATGCATTTTCTTCAATCAATTGCCTGGGGTTCTTTGGAGTAGGTGCATTAAAAATGTACCTCATCATCTATGGGGATAGATCAATTATCACATTTCCTTGTTGATCCATGCATTGCCTTGACACTTCATTGTAAGCTCCTGCTACAGTCAAAATAAGCTTCAGGCATTGAACTAAAAAAGGGTAGACTGTAACATGAGCTAGCCCAGATTGGACTATTCTTTCTATCTTCCCAGTCACTTCTTCTGAAAAGGTCTCGAGAGTCAACTCCTCACAATTAAAAGATCCTAAATTAGTATCCTTAATATCGGCCCATCTTGAATCTATCTTGCTAGTTGTGGGAGTGGTATTTTGATGTTTGTATCTCAAAGTATAGGGCAACTCCTCCACCTTGATCTTCTTAGGATTTACTTGCCTTGAACTCAGCTTGGCCTTCCACTTGTGAAACTTATACAGATGCTCCTGACATTGTTTATTTCTGCATGACAACCTGAGATTAGATGAGTAGATAGCATGAATTCAATCATTAGAAGGTTTACCTTGCATATCATCTTGTCCTTAATTAGGTGGCCTTTTTATACTTAGTAAAATTTACAATTCATCAAAGGCGGACCCAAGAAAG
Organism: Sequoiadendron giganteum; assembly: GCA_007115665.2. NCBI lineage: Eukaryota > Viridiplantae > Streptophyta > Pinopsida > Cupressales > Cupressaceae > Sequoiadendron > Sequoiadendron giganteum. The sequence goes on along the minus strand of CM021101.1, from coordinate 119,544,759 downwards.
GAATCATCATTGAAAATATTCAAGTACTGGATGGATTGGGGTTGAGATCATCATCAGAATCAGGACCAGGACCGGAAGTGGAATTGGAACATCACAAAGTTCCCAGTCTGGTTCCCATTCTGATTTCGGTCCCAGTTTTGCAAGAAGACATGGACGCGGAATCCAGTCAAGGCTTCATCAAGAGTGGGCTCAGAACCGGGCTTGAACTTCTACCCACACATTTATGAATGAGTTCACTCGAGGCCCCGCTTCTTCCCATTGTCATTAGTCATGGTGCCACCTTGATCAAGTACTCATAGTGATTCAAAATGAGGTCATATGAAGCATCGAGAAGGCTTAAAATAAAGGTGTGACTGTATCAATCATATGACTAAGGGAAGACCACCAGCTAGGGCATGGTATTATAAGTAAATAATGCACAAAACCCTTGCTTATATAACCAATCAACTCAAGAAATTTAGGGCATCGAAAAATCGTCACAAAAATTATTGAGTCGATATGCGAATAAGATGGGAAAGGTCTTTAAACAAATTTGAGAACTTTTAAAGCCCTCAAAACCTATCTAAGACCAAACCCTAAACAAAACTAGGGCCCGGTAGTATGGACACCACCAAAACATGAAAATGATAGTAGCAACCCAAGAAAAAAATAAAGCAAGAAACGGAAGGGAAAGATAAACCAAAAAAGTAAAAATGAGAGAAAAAAAAAACGAATGAAGATCCACGAGAAATTTCTCATGAATGCATGAAGAACATAACAAGGAACAAGACGAGAAAAAAAAACACAAAAAAAAGTAGGGAAAACCCACCTACCTCAAAATATACTGAATAGGATGAGAACTCAATCAAATTCCTCTTGTATAAGCTTTCCCTCAACCAAATCATGCTCCTCTTTGAATTACTTTAGCTTTGATTCATTAACAACACTTTAGATACTTGTGATGAGCTAAATAACCTTGATTAAGGTTTAAAATTAGATTTTTCATGTGTGAAGAGTCTATAATTAATGCCATTAATGCAGTTGGTTGGGTGCGGAATTAATGCGGGAACGAGCACATAACTATCATGTAATAGAAGTAAACTGGGAAAGGAAATGAAAATTTCTTGGTTTAGTTCCAGTTCTGGTTCCGGTCCCGCCAAAGACGAAGAAACATAAACAATGAAAAGGAATGAGAAGGGACAACAAGGCGAGATCTAAACCAAAAGAGCTTAGCTTGAAACAAAAAAAATGAATACAAAGGTAGAGGCAGAGGCAAAATGGTAACAAAAACGGGAACTTTGTGAAGTTCTGAGTTGGAGATTTGATCCAGATCTAATCCCGCCAAAAGGGAAACAACAAAGACCAATGAAAAAAAAAAGGAATGAATAGGAGCATAATCAGAACCAAATCTAGACCAGGAAGCCTTGCAAGTTCCAGATTCGAATTTTGTTCCAGTTCCGCTTCCACTAGAAAAAAAAGAAAACAAAGACTTAGGAGAGAAAGAACAACTCCTAAGTCTAAACAAAAACATCACAAGGGGACCCATTTTGACCAGAATTAAAATGGGGTGATTATCCAAGGCATAACAAATGGTGACTCAGTTGGGAAAATGGTTTACCCATTTTCAAGACACTGAAGAATTTAGTCACCCAGAACCTCTAGTTTATGAACGTTTTACAATCAAGTATGATCAGTCATGGAAAACAAGGTTGAGTTGGAATCTCAAATGTAAATAAGAATTAACTACTTTGAATCTGAGTGTGTGCATGTATGGTGCATCTATTTTTGGTAAAAACTTCCTCTATTCCTGAAACATTGTATTCAATATTTAAGCTATGTGAGTTGAACCCTTTTAACTATTGTGAAATGATATCTTGGGCATTTCTCCGCTGCTAGTCAGGCATCTATAGCCCTAACGAAGATATCTCTAGTTCTCTCAAAGAATTTCTCTACTATCGGTCAAGCGTCCATAGCCCTGATAGAGATACTTGAACCACCCTTCTTGTATTGATTTTGTTAGTATTCAATGATTCTCTTTTCTTTCTCATTTTCTTATAAGCTTTTTTCAATACTCAAATATAACAAACCTAAAATTTGGGGTTGTGAACTAGAATGGATTTCATGACATTGTCAAGGTTTAGATTTTTCACTCGAATCTAGAATACATCCACCTAGAGACAAATGGGCTTTTTTTTAGAATAGATGTTCTTATCTATTTTGTGATAGATTCAACAGTGGTTTATGAGATCTCTTACAATGTACCCGTTTGTGTTTAACCTTTCAAATCTTTACACAAAAAGAAAAAATTCATAGATCATGAAACAAACAAGTTTGAAAAAAATACCTAAAAATAAATCAACCAAATTCTCTCCTAGTGCCTTCAGTATGCTTTGACTAACTTCACCCATCACTTGAATTGGAGAAAAATGACAGCACCAGAAACAAACAAAGCGAAAAATAAAGACAACAAAAACACAAACAACAAACAAGCAAACCCAAAAGGGAAAAGCCGCTAATTACAAATATAAAACCAGTCAAAATATTAGGCCCTCATGGGCCAAAATACTATTTTAGAAATTTCCTATTCACGGGCAAAGGAACGGGTTCTCCTGTTAGAGTACTTAAATAAAAAAGAATTTTCACCAAGGATCTCTACAATCTGATACAGTCCCAACCAAAGTCGGTCAAACTTTTGGTGATCACCTTTTAGTTCCTTGGCTTTATCCCACAGTAGTACTAAGTTTAATATTCTAAAGGCTTTAAATTTTTCTCTTTTTTCAAACCAACATTTGACAACAACTTGATGCTTGGAAAGCTGTTGTAAGGTGACATCTCTTTGTTCCTCCAAATTCAATAAGTTAGTAAGCTTAACCTCTATCCTATGATAATTCAGGTAAAACACCTGCATGAACCTGAGGACGGGTATCTATAAGTGCATAGAAAAGACTGGGTCTTGGCCATAGACCAACTTAACTGTGGAGTTTTCTAAGGTGGCTTTAATATGATTTCTATCTTCCCATAGGGAATATTTCAGTTGTGTGGGCCAATCCTTAGGATTACTCTCCAACAACTTCTTAATCACTTCCACCATATTTTTATTAGTAGAATCTGCTACTCCATGTCCTTGTGGATAATAATTAGAAGAATATTTCAACACTATCTTATGTTCATATGCCCATTGACTAAATTTTGCAGAAAATAAAGTCATTCCATTGTCACATACCAGGGACAATGTTAGTCCAAACTTGGTAACAATGCATTTGTTGAGAATTTTGATGACCACCTCAGTGTTACTATTCTTACAAGTATGGGCTTCATTCTAGCATGTACAATAGTTGGTTGTTGTCTATTGATCATAAAAACTTGCACCTCTCCAACAATCTTATGGGAAATTCAGTGAGTGGTGGACTATATATGCCTCACTGAATACCTCTGGGATTTTTATAGAAAGCTGACTCTTCTCTAAGTTTGGGAAAAGGGTAGAAAGAAACGTAAACAAAAAACATAAAAAAATGGCGATGTGCCAATGCTTTCACAACATTTCAAAACCAAAAGTCTCCTTTTATGAGTGATATGATAGACACAGAACACCACATCCCTTCATTGTTAGGAGGAGAACGAATAGTAGAGGTTCAATACAAGCACAAATGTAGTCATTCAATTAACCCAAAGGAAGTGCATATTAAGATCTAAATCAAGCATAGAAGTTCTAGTATTAATAAAAAAAAATCACAAAGAAACATAAACCCTTCCTCTTAATATAGAATATCATGAAGAAATGATAACCCTACAAAGATAATGGAGAAATCCAATGACATAGTCCAATCTCTAAAAGTTATAATTTAGTCATATACATAGACAACATGGAAATATGATAATCAAACTATTCAGATTAAGCAAGACATAGTGTTTTATTCTAAACAAATATATAAAGAGAAAAATACTAAAAAAGACCATATCATGCACAGTTTCATATATTTCCTTAGAATAACTTGTACTTCAAATATAGATGAACCTTAAAATAGAGATTAGATTCCAATCCAATAATAGTTTGATAATAAAAAATACATAACATGCTAGAGTGAAGCAGTGTTATGTAAACTTTAAGAGAAAATACTTCTACTAACTATGAAAGCAAATGAAACTTTCTCCAGTAGGAAAAATTCAAGAACCCTTTCATTATGTTGTTGTTCTTAATATATAGCCACCCAAAAGAGAGAAACACTGACCTTGTTTAGTATTAATGACTACCATATGTCCATACCTAATAGCTTTGGAACCCGATCCTAGATCTTTTATTTGGTTGTTGGAATCTTGGTCATCAACTTTCAACTACCACATTTATATCATTTAGATATTTCAATAGGATAAGCCTTTGTAATCGCTCTAGTCTTAGAAATACAGCTTGGCAAAGGTCTTGTCGATCACCCAAGTGGCTTTGGAAGCACTGACTCTTGTCCCTTCATTGGAAAATAAAAAATGTATTCTAACAGTCTCCGAGTGAACACTCCCAAGACACAACTTCCTTGTGTGAAGGGGTGATGTGTCACACGGGCGGATAATATTAGATTCGCGAAAAAAAGATTCAAGAAAATGTCTACCAAGATGAAACGTTGTCTGACTTCTGACTGAGAAGAAAGTGATGAAAAAAATGCACACAACCACTACGTGGCACATTGTGCGCCTGCCGAAAATGCAACCTTTCACGGACTAATCATCCTGAATACAAAAATAAAGCCGAAAACCAAAAATAGACAGAGGAAAAAAAATTATTCACGGTTTTGGTGACTCACAAGGTGGGCTTCACTCATGAAGGCATGAACCTAGACCTCTGGTCATTCTTGGAGTTTAAGAAAGGTGGAATGCAACATTTCCCAGTCTGCATCAATCAGTCGAGAAAGGCTACAAAAATCTTTATACTTTTGATCCAGCTCGAAGACTTCCTTGAAAGAAACAAATCCCCATCTCCCTAAAATGGCTCCTAAGTGATAGCAAAGATGAGAAAGCTGAAGAACCTCATTCTCGATGTCGTTTATTGCTCATGTCAAACTCGGCCTTGGAAGGTTTGCAAAATTTTGAACCTTGGTTCTGACCTCTTCTATAATCTTGTCAATTGATAATACATCTCTATTTGCTGAAAAGAATGGAGGCAACTCGTAACTATACAAAATCCTAAAATCCTTCCTAATTTCATGGATCCTCTTATTTAAAACCGCTTTGCAATTCTTTGTCCTGGATGCTACTTTATGGCAGTAAGTGAACTCTTTGTCTTTACTAGAGGTAGCACTCCAATCTATAATACTTGCAATTCTCAAAGCCTCATCTCTTGCTACACAGAGCTTGGAGATCAAATTTTGTGATTCATCTAATCAAGGATCGTACTGATGAAGAGTTTGGTCAACCAACGGGCCAACCTTTTCATTTATTTCTCAAGAATCCCTCAGTAATTGTAAGGCCATTTTTAGAATGGCAAGCAGAATAATGATTCACTCCTAATAGCTGGATACCAACTTTCTTTCTATAGGAAGGGTCACAGACCTTTGTGCAATAGCTAACTCTTCTTGTGTTTAAGCCTCCTTTTCTCGTAATCTCTCCTATAGTTGATCTCTTCTTTAGAGGGCCTCTGCCAACTCCTCAACTAAATTTTTGGTCACCTGATTCTGAGCATGCAAGGTAGCCTCAGCTCCTCATATTTCATCCTTCAAATTTTTGATCTCCTATCAGGCCTTTTGTAGATCATTGGAAGCCTGAGTTTGGGTACTATCGAGCTCCTTCCTTATATTTTCTCGAATATGTTGGTGTTCTACACCAGGTTGGCACTCAATTGTAAGTTCACCTTTCAATCTATCTATCTCAGTGTACAGTTGAATCCGTTCATCTTGGAATGTTGCAGGATATCATGTTTTTTCTGCTTGCTGGTCTTTCATCTGTAGTATGGGGTCATTTCATCATTTCAGGCCCTAAGTTCTGACTACAATTAGTTCACCATTTCCTTTACATTTTCCAACTCATTCTCACACGTTCTCAACTTCTGATCTAGATGCTCATAATTAATGTATACCACCTTCTGAGTGGTTTTGACCAGATATACCTTGTCGCATAGATGAATGTCACTCAAATCCAAACCCACTGCTTGAATATCATAATCTTCCATTTGCATCTATCCTTTCGGTCGGGCTATAAGTGGCTTTATGGTGGTGATCCACAAATAATTATTTTTTTTGTTAAAACATGTCTAAATCTTCTTAGCGGTTGGCAGTTCGATGTTCTTCTCTCTTCTCTTCTACTTTCTATTTTTTTGGGCTTGCCTAGTTGCATTGAAGTTATTTTGTAGAGTTTGTGGAGTATCAATACTCTATGTCACCATAGAAGCAGAAGGGGGTAGACTAAAGAGAGTGACAAAGGAGGACACTTAAGATGTATGGGCATGTGAGGAGCCAAATGGGAGAGTAATCATCAAGAACAGTGGGATGCCAAGATGGGATAGGGCACCAGAAGTACCAATCGGATTGAAAAGAGTAAAAAATGAGACAGGCAATTTATGTCTGAATGTAGATGGGCCAGGGGTAACAGGTAGCATAGATGACTCAAAATTCTCAATGGGGGCCCTAGATAGAGCGATTAAGGAATCAATGGCAGCTGAAGTGGATGCTTCTTGCTCAACACGCGGTGGCACATTGCTTGGGAGATTAATAATGGCAAGGGGCTTATTCAAAACTAAAATCTCAGGGTCAGTAGTCAGAGGATTCTTTTCAATAGGTGAGGGAAAAGGTTTGAATAAAGATGTAGAAAAAGGAAGAAGAGGGGTATCAAGACTTACTTGAACCACAACTGTCCGAACATTCTAGAGTGTGGACTCTTCTTCTTCTTCATTTCTGATGGTTTCATCAGGTATGTCTAGACCTTGGACTCGTCGTAACTTTGTCCAACCTGAACTAGAGCATCCCTATCCTTTTTCGGATCATCTCGTTGAAGCTTTACCTTCTTGTTATAAGGTTGATTCTCTTGGGGAACATCGGGTCCTCTTCCCTTTGCTTTGGACATTAGCGGAAGATACAGCATGTGAGTCTTTTTTCTTAGAGCCATTTCCCTTCTTAGATTCTTTTGGTCGAGAAGCATGGCGTGGAAGTTGCTCCTCTATTATTTCATGGTTGGACTCTGGGTTGCTATTTTCAGAATCAGCTTCTCGATCATAAATTACACACCTATTGAGAAAGCTTGTCTAGCAGTCGTATTTGTAGCTCAAACGTGCAAACACTGCATGTTGTCTCATCAGATCAATCTAATCTCAAAAATAGATTCGCTCAAGTACCTACTTTCCAAAGCCACTCTCACAAGACGAACGACCAAGTGGGTTATCATCCTAATAGAGCATGACATTAAATATGTCGAGCGCAAGGCCATTAAAGGCAATGCAATTTCAGACCAGTTGGAAGAAGCATCGATGTATGTCGATAATCCATTGGTATCAGAGTTCCTTGATGAATCCATATTCAACTTAAACATAGAAGACCACTGCAAGATGTATTTTGATGAATCCTACATGCAGCATGGGCCAGGAGTAGGAATGTTCTTATTACTCCCCAAGGAAACTGCATACCCAAATCCTATAAGCTTCCATTCCCATGAACAAATAACATAGCACAATATGAGGCTCTTGTCATAGGGCTCAGGATTGTAGTGCAGTGGTAGATTATGGCCCTTAAGGTATATGGAGACTCTCAGCTCATTATTAACCAAGTAAACAATGAATATCAAACAAAGGATGATAAGTTGATTCCATACAAGAAATTAGTGGAGAGCCTCAAGGAGTCATTCATTGATATTACATTTGAACAGTTACCTAGAGCAAACAATAGAGCAACAAACGTAATGGCTACAATTGGGTCACTCTTGGAAATCCTGCACAATGTCCCAAAATAGGAATTCCTTGTAGAGAAGCTTCTCATACAAACATTTGAGGTACTAGAGTCCGAATTTGTGTGTAAAATCATTGGTCCTAGTGATCCCTAGTACCATGATATTTTTACCTACTTAAGAATAGGATTCCTCCCCACTGACATAACCTCAAACCTTTAATGAGCCTTCGCCAAGAAGTCAACCCACTTTGTCACCTTAGGAGAAACCCTATTTCATAGGAGTATTGAAGGGACCTTATTACATTTCTTAAATGTTGAGGAAGCCTTGACTATGTTAATCGAGGTACACAACAAGATTTGTGGTTTGCACTCAAGTGGTATGACCTTGGCTAAGAAATTGCTTAGGATAGGATATTACTGTCCCACAATGGAAAGAGACACACATGACTTTGCCAGAATATGTTTGTAGTATCAACAACATGGGGACCTTATCCATGCACCAACTTAGGAGCTTCAGCCCATTATTACACCTTGGCCTTTTTCATAGTGGGGTCTCAATCTCATCGGTAAAATCAACCCCACCTCATCCAATGGCCACAAATTCATCATCACCAACACAAAGTACTTTACAAAGTGGTTTGAATCCATTCCCATGACCTACATAGCTAGAAAGTAGATATCCAAGTTCATCCTAAACTACCTTATATACCGATACGGTGTCCCTCAAGCCATTATCTCAGTTAATGGGACACCTTTCAAAAATAAGGATGTACATGACCTTTGCCAAAAATTCAACATTCAACATAATTTTTACACTCCATATTATCCCCAAGGCAATGGCCAATTAGAAGCCACCAATAAAACCATTTTGAAAATCCTTAAGAAAACAGGCAATGACGGCGGTCATGACTAGCATCTGTAGGTAAATCCTGCCTTATGGACCTACCGCACCAACATCTGCACACCAATAGGTGCCACCCCTTTCTCCTTAGTCTATGGATTAGAATTCATCCTCCCCATTGAGTTGAAGCTTTTTTCCCTGAGGATCTCACTGCAAAATCTCATTACAGATGAGGAATATCAGGTCTCTCATGGCTAAAATGAACTAGAACTACTAGAAGAGAAATGCATGGATGCCCTAAATCACTTGCAAGTCTATCAAAACTGCCTAAAACGCAACTACAACAAGAAAATCAAGAGGTAGAGCTTTGAATTTGGTGAGCTAGTACTGAAGGAGAATCAAAAGAACTTGCCAAATCCAGAGAGTAAGGGAAAATTTGATCCCAATTGGTTGGGACCATTCATCGTCATTGCAAGGTACAAGTCAAGGGAATATTAGTTGTTAACACTTGAAGGGGAGCCTTTGTAAGAGCCCATGAACAACTCCCTTCTCAAAAAAAAAATTGCCTGATCATTTAAGGGTAAAACCAAAAATTCAAAAAAATATAAAAATCCAAAAAAAAATCAGTAAAAGGATTAAATACAGTAAAGAAAAAATAGTCCTCTAGTGAAAACCACTTTGGTGGCGCTTTGGACAAGTACCTTTGTAAAAATGTGGCAAACAGGCACCAAGTGTAAATAAAGCACTCTCCATCCACTAGGATCTTCACTCCCTTATCCATTACATCTTACCATTCATCCATTACATTTCATTTATCCTTCCATCATCCATCAACGTTTGTAACATAGCTTGATCTTTTGTTTGTATCATGATCCACCCTAGTACTATTTGGCACACTCCCAATGTTAGTTTCTCCTACCTTTATCGAAGTAGTCTATCGCACCATGTTGGGGGCATGTTACTCTACCTGCATCAGATCAGATTCCTGTATATTCTTCTAATCTTCCTTGAAATCAAAAAATAAAAAAACATACAAAATATCCATCAAAAATCCAAAAACATCCAAATCATGTCAAAAATCCAAAACATGTCGAAAATCCAAAAAATCAAAAGTGGAGTCATCTTACTGAACTACATCATCTTTGAGTTTAAACGTAGGGAAGGTTGATCTTTGATCATCCCTCGAGACACCCTAGGTCATTCCTTTAGGCGTCTAGTGCAAATAGTGAGGCAATTTGTTTGTCCGCCTCATCAAAGTCTCAAGTCTATGTCATCCGAACTATGCCATCTCTGGGCTTAAACATAGGCAAGGCTAAGCTTTGATCAACCCCCAAGACACAAAAAACCAAAAACATTCATAAAATCATATCAAAATCCAAAAACATTCAAAAAAACCAAAATCCAAAAACATTTGTAAAATCTCAAAAAAACCCAAAAACAAGCTCAAAACATTTCAAAACACCAAAAACATCCAAATATTTGAAAAAACTCAAAATGGTGCATCCATCCCCATCTCCCTTTCACCCACAATAATCATCTGCTCATAATAAATCACCATCACTTTCATCCTTTTGTAAGTTAGTTGGAAGCAAGTCTAGCAGGTTTAAAAGTAAAACCTAATCGTCAAAGTCTCAAGTCTAGGTCAGTAAGTCAGCAAGTTGGTCAACTCTTGGTATTAATAGCTTATCATCCAGTAAATCTCATCATCACCTAATCACAACATTTCCTAGGATGCATCCTTCCTACAATGGACATCAACATCAGGCATCACCGTAGTTTAGTCTTTGTTAGCGGTATGAAGAACATTAGCTTTCTTGTTTACTTTATCTTTGTTTTTTTGACTTATCTTATTTTGCGCTCATTCCAATGACCTCTCAATGATGCCTAATCAAAATGGTTTAGAGAGAAATGAATGGGGAAATGGTCATTATCTTTTATATCTATTGTGCTTGTTGGATACTCTTGTAAAATAACTTGGTTTTGCATGCTTTGTTTGGTTTGTAGGGAAGGTGTTTTAGATGTCTTGTTGACCACAAAGGAAGGCTTGATTCTCTATGTTTGGTTTGAGATGTTTAGAATATTTGAACTACATCCTGAATAAGGTTTTGTATGTCAATTGTGAACATGAATACTCCTATCTAATTGACGATTCAACGTCCATCACACCAGGTACCACACCATCCTGGTTTTTACTACCTTGATGCATCGTACATATGTGTTATCAAACATAAAGAAATTGGCCATTTTAAAATCCCAACTCCTGGCATCATTATCACTATCATCATAAAATAAGATTGTTGGATCTTTTTTCTTATATCTTCTTTCCATACTAACATGGTGCCATGACAGTTACTCAAAAACATTACTAAAATGCATCCACCAATCATTAACATAATGCATATCATGTAGGAAATATAGATGCATAGCATTTCATTGTTAATATAGAATCATTTACATTACTTTATAGAAATTATCACATATGAATTCATGGCATAAATTTCATCATTATCATATCCATATGCATGGGTAAGTGCACCAATCTGTGACAGAATTCTGGCTCTTAAGATGCCACTTTTTTTCTAAAATCAGCAAAATCTGATTTGCACAAGAAAATTGAGATACTTGCGCTCAAAATTTCTAGATGCAGCAAGAACAAAATTTGAAGTGCTCCGAGTCTTGTTTCTAAGATACTATGTTTTTTTGAAATTAATGAAGATTAATTGTCTCAAAAAGGGAGGCAAAATAGGTCCGCTTTTAAAAAAAAAAATAGCATAGCGCCTGAGGGCCCCCCCCTTTTTGATTAATTTTTATAGAATTTCAAAAATCCCAATGGTGAGAAATTATCTAACACCATTTATTTTACCCTCGTTCTTTTGGATAATTTTTTTAATGAATATATAATATTTTATGAATTTTCAAAGTGAACACATCCTAAAAATCTGAAATTTGAGCGTGCTCCCCCCCAAATGTTTTGCAAACTAATCAAAAATTGATTTTTATTTTTTTCATCATGTGTAGAATGGAGTCTAGTTTCAAAAAAAGTAATTTGTTTCACATTTTGATGAATGAGTAAAAATCTATCCTAAACCTAGCAAATGTTGGTTTTTGACCAAAAATGAAGGCATTTACAATAAAAGCCATGTATCAAAACCTTAACTAAATCAAAATGAAAAAATAAATATATATTTATATAGTTAAGAGAGAGTTTAATGCTATCACGATTTTTTTATAAAGTTGCATTGAAAGATGTGCAAATGAGACAGGGAGCACGAACGAAAATCTGAAGAAATTTTGCACCCTTTCAAACAATAACGTCATTTTCATGAAATGGTTGTCCAAACCTTTGGGTCGGATTCCCAATGCAAAATCAAACCCATAGGGTTGGTACTTCCCAATGAAACTTATTTGGCGCTCGCCAAATTTGGCGTGCACCAAATGGGCTACTTCATTTGGCATGCACCAAATGTCATTCGTGACTTTTGGAATGAATTTTTGTAAACTCTTTGATTTTTGCTTTCTCTGTTAGGGAAAATATATACATGAAATAAAAATTTAATATATGGGTAGGATTTTTGAGAGTGGTTTCTGATCTCAAGGAGTTATAATGCAAATTCTAGTTTTTGGAAGATCTTAAAAATTTCAGACTTAGTCAAATTTCAGTAATCAACATGTCAAATTGCAATAATCAGGAGGTCAAATTTTAGTACTCAGGAGGTCAAATCTCATCTTTCTCTCTCTATCTCACTCATTTTCATCTCTTATTCTCTATACCTCTCTCTCTCTCACTATCTCCATCCCTTTATCTAACCATATCTTCCTTGAGATCAAGAACTATGTCTCTAGATGTCCATCTCTCTCCTTCCCTCTCCAATATCTATCTCCCTCCCTCCTTCCCTCTCCACATTTCTCTATCTCCCATCCCTCTCCTTTTATCTCTATATATCTCTCTCTACTCTCTATATCACCCCTCTTTATACCTACCTATCCCTCTCTCCCTCTCTTTCCTCTTTCTCTCTCACTCTTTGCTTCCCTCTCTCTTTCCTTCCCTCTCTACTCTCTATCTTTCCATTCTCTCTCTCCTTCCCTCTCTAGTTCTCTCTATCTCACTTCTCTCTCCTTCTCTCCCTCTATAATTTTTTCTATCTCCCCCTCTTTCTCCTTCCCTTTCTACTTCTCTCTATCTCACCTCTCTTTCTCCCCCTCTCTCTCTCCCTCTCTCTTCCTTTCACCCACCTTTTCTCTCTACTTCTCACAATATAACCTATCCCTCTATAAATATTTCTATCTCCCCCCTCCTTCCCTCTCGATCTCTCCACCTTCCTCCTTATCTCTGTACTTTTCAGCTCCATCACACATCTCTATCACCTATCTCACTTCTCTCTTTCC